>CM031237.1:476428452-477028452 GCA_018340775.1 Taxus wallichiana var. yunnanensis
AAGTTTTTCAAACTCCTTAGAATCATGGAAAACCTCCTGTAAGGCATGATAATATGTATTGAAAATAGTACCATGTGAGTATGCACTTGATCTGCAAAGCTATGACTAGGTAGTCCTTCAGAAAACACTTCAAGCATGTGTTTCTTCATCAAGAAACAATGTGAAATGGTTTTATCAGTATTCATATAGTGTGAATCATCTTCTATAAGATCAAGGGAACTTATTAGGACTTTCATTCAGCATGAAAAATGGTAAGACTACTTCAAATGCTAATTGTTCCTTCTAATGACTCTAAATTGTCTTGCATTGTCTTATTAAAAAGTCTATACTATGAATAGTGATAGAAAGAATATATCTATAAAACCAAAAGTAAATTTAATGAAAAATATGATTAGACTCTCTTTTAAGTGTCACTTTCAAATATGATAAAGAAAAATACAAGATCTATAAATTACATCCCTTGAAAACTATTTACATTCTTTCGAGATAGTCGGACTAGTGTGTCAAGTTTTTAATCCATCTTGCTTTGTTAATCACATATTGAACCTTGAAGCATGTACCAAAGATATAAATAGAAGTTATCATTAAGGAAAATTTTCATGAAATTGAGTAATAAAGCTGAATAAGCTCGTGTATAGCAAGCTAAGGTTTTTAATGAAACCCTCCCTCTGCATTGTCAAACCATTTGAATGGGAGAAGTTTAAGAGGTTGCAAGATGAAATAAGGGTTGAATTTGTTGTAAAATTGTTTCTCAAACCTCTTGGAGTTGAATTATTTGAAGACCATCAAGAAATGAAAAATAAACTCTCAAAAATCTCTTCTCGGGTGTATATTGTGTACTAACCCTAAAATAGGGTTTGTTAAAGTCAAATGCTCGAAACTCACTTATCATCCATTAAAAATTATTAAGATTGTGATAAATGTCTATATGGAAGTCGTGATCAAGTTCCCTCAAGAATTATCTTTGTTTCATCCATGCCTCAAGTAAAATTTTGTGATATTTTATTCGAGGTCAACCTTCTTCGTCTACACAAGACTAACACGAACAACAAATTAAATTCTCGTTGTGAAATCAATATAGAACTATATGCAAATAATACAAAATAAAATAAGTAAATTGGTCAATTAAAATTTGGGGATATTTAGTCTTGAAATTATTGAAAATTCATGATAGCGAAAGAATTGAACACGGACTCTATGAATTGGGTCTCATTTGATAGTGTTTGGCTAAGTTGTGCATCAAGGAAGCCTCTTATAATGTTTAAGTGTTGAAAATACTTCTTGATAACTGATGACATGCAAGATGTGTACTAAAATAGGCAATAAGACTCTATTTAAGTGTTCTTGAGAAGTTGAAAGGTCGGGAGCCATCTGGTTCAAAGAAAATGAGTTCATGTAGAATATAAATAGTCGGGAATAGTTACAAAACTAGTTTGTATTTATCCATATCGATCTATAACATGAAGAGTCTTCCCTTGATCAGAGATGAGGAGTCCAAGAGTAATGGAAGTTAAGGATATATAATTTGAGCTTGAGTGAGGATTGTTATGGAATGAGAATGTATACTATAGGGAATTTTGAAAGTTTCTAAGAAGTGAAGATGGTGATAAACTTAGAATATGGAGTCAAGGAGTATGGAAAAGTCTTGAAGCAACAAGAATGTGAAAGGAGTTTTTCAAGTATAGTTTATGTTCATGCAAAAACAAATCTTGTGAGAGTATGTTGAAAATGGTTGGAGTCTTGATGAGATAGGGGATTTCTGTTAGTACAATAAGAGCAAGAAATAGTGTAGTAAAGAGATATATATTATGTGGCCTATCAGAACTTATTGATTGAATGAGGTTGAGTGAGTATGGAGAGTTTTGCTTGAGGTAGAAGTAAATGAGGAGAATTTTTAGTGAACAAGTGTGTGTGAATTATATATGAAGGGTATGGAAATGTGTTGACTTAGAATGCAAAGTATTTGAAAAATAAAGAAGATGTTTGTTCTTATTGGATGGTACATTTGAGAAGAGAACATGGAAGAAGAAAAGGAATGTGAATAGAGAATAGAGTACAATGTGTGGTTGTAAAGAACCAAGTCAAGAAGTATAACAAAACAAGTTATCAAACAAATTTCAGTAAGAACATGTGATAAGGGGGCAATGATAGAAAGAAAATAATGTATGAAATGTGTCTAAAAGATCGGTAAATCACTTGTGAACATTGGTTGAAATTTTTATTGGAACATAGTTAGCTAATGAAGTAATTTTCCTAAGATGATTCATAGACAACTAGTATGATTAGTATATTGATTTGATCAATTAAGAATAGATAGGACACATTTCAAGAACTCGAGAGAACAAAGTAAGTGGTAAGTCAAATATTTGATGAAATTGTAGGTGAGACAAGAGGGTCAAAGTGAAAATTTAGGATGATAATCAAATTTTTAGCATCCAAGATGAAGAGTGGTCAATTTTTGTATACAAATTGAGTTGTAACTAAGTATAATAAGGTGGTTGTTGCTTCCTTGCAAGTGGTAGCTTGCAGAAGGTTAGTGGTTGCTGACTAATTATCTTTGGGATTTTTTGCTTCGAATATCAAGTAGTTTCTTGACTTTATTTTGGGGTTGTAGCCTCAAAAAGTTGAGTTGCATCTCAACTTGAAATAATTGTAACACAGGAATTTTTTTCCAAAGCTAGTTATTTTATTTCTGTGGGTTTTCTCCCTTTTTAGGTTTCCCACCTAAACACCTATGTATTGTATCTCTTTCAGTTGGGTGTGCACGATTTGATATGTTTATCTTAACTAGTTTTATGAAGTATAAGTATCTAGAAAGTTTTATAAAACACTGATTCACCCCCTTTTAGTTTCCAAATTTCCAAAAAGCATTGTGTTAACGATCCGCTTACTTCGGAGAGTGAAATAATTATAATAATAAAAAAATTTAAGCGAAAATGGATGGAATATGTGTGTGTGTGTGTGCATGGATGTATGTATATACTATTTAGATTTAAAATTTAATACATAATAATTAGATTAATAAAACAAAACAAAAATAATAATAATATATTTTTATATTAAAAATGAAAAGATAAAATATGAGAAAATGAAAAATGGTGGTGGAATGGGAGTAAGTGGAGTTTGTGGTTGAGAGAAGGCCCGATTATGTGTGGTGGGAAGGTTGGTGGTGGGGAAGGAATTTTACCGTAATTATAAATATCCTAGTATGCAAAATGTGGATTGGTCAATCTATGCACCCGATGGTTGTAATTGGTGGAAACACCGTTAATCCTTTGTAGGATGCACATAAATTTTATTACTTTCTAAGCTGTGTGAATGGGAGTGTTGGAATAGGATTGTAGTGCCCCCGCCTCGGGACACGGAAAAACCATACAAATGTGCAACTAATATTTTAGGTATTTTTTTAAAAGGTGAACTAAAACTACTACAATTGTATTTGCTTAATCCGTCTCCCCCACGTTATTTAATTATAATAATTTAATCATATTAAAAAAATCAAATGTATTATTAGCCCTAAACAAAATAATTACCTAATTCAGTTAGACTTACTAAAGTTATCCATATTATTTGGTAAATAGTTTTTTGAAAGGGACTATACCCTTGTATACAAAAAGGGGCCTAGAAGCCAGAATAGGAGTGAAAAACATTATAAGAAGGATCAAGATCTAGATAAGACATAAAAATCTAGTGTAACCAAAGAGCAAGTTACCCCAAAACATCTAAACCAGTTGAACACTGCAGAAAGAGCAGCCAAAAAATAGCAACAAAACAACAAAAAACACGACAGAAGTCAGCAAGAACAACGCAGATCCACAATTACTTCTTGGTGGCTTTGGCAATTCTAGATTTGATAGTCTACCAGGAGGTGAACATAGCCAATGCCATCATGTGAGTAGGGTCAGTAGTATCCAGCTGTTGAATGGTTTGTTTTCTTTCTTTTTCCATGCCCCAAAGAGTAGCTGGTATGCCGCTGAGATTAGAGACGCAGTGGACATGCTGCTCAATAAACTCCTCAATTGCACTAAATATAGCCATATTATGATCATGGCGAGTCTTGGTTTTTCCAAGTCGGTTGTCCAGGGAGTAAATTTTTTTGTAGATATCTTCAACCTGATTGTTGTCAATATCAGCCTCCTCCTCCTTCATTCTCTTACCTTTTTGCTTAGACAAGTTTTTTACTTCTTCTTTCAGCAGCAACATGTCAGTTTCTAAAGCTTCCAACCTTTTAGTGGAGCTCTCAAGCATGTGTCTCCTGAGAACCCGTGCTGCTAATGTGTAGGAGATTATGAGCAACCTCCAAGTCCTGAGGCACGTTCCCGAAACAGGGGTATCCAGGTTCAGCCTTTTAGAAGATCTAGTTATAGGCCTGTTTCGAGGTGGAGGTGAAAGGGGTGGGAGCAGAGGTGGGGGGATGATAGGGGAGCCGAGAAGGAAGTCAAAGGGGTAGCAGAGCATGGTGATGGGGATAGAAGGAGTGGTATCGACAGCGGTGGTGGGAAAAGAAGGAACAAAGATGGGGGAGGTTGGAATGCCGGGAAGCTTAAGAAGACACAATTTATGCAACAAGAAAATGAGACCTTGATGCAAAGGGACCACACGAGCATGTTTTTGAAACTCCAAGATGGAGCGCTCAAGAGAATTAAGTAAATAATGAGGGAAGCATACCATGTAATTTTATGCGGAAGTGATTGAGGAACACAAGATGCTTTAAGGGCACTGTGACAAATCTCCCTCTAAAGAGATGTATCTCACCATCATACGGGTGACCTCGTCAAAAGGTGGAGGGATAGAACTGACTTGTAGACCCACCGTGAAAAAAACTAGTTTCTCATTTCCTCCACAAATTTCCTCTCCTCAGCCAGCCTGTCAATCCTTTTATTGAAAAATCGGTACCCATCCATTCCAAGGCCAGTAGCTTTGGCGATTAACTCTTCATTGATCAAAATTTTCTGTCCTCCATATTCAACTTTTTGGTCTTTCCAATTCCCTTGCAAATTACATGGAGATGCTTTGGTCATGACCCTGTATCTTCTCAATGAAATTAGTGATGCCTCCCTGGTTGAGAAGATTCCAAAGCTCTTCATTATTTTTCCACTCCGGGTCCACGCTGGGCTCGATCTGACAAGGGGCTCCTCCCATTTTCACCGGGCTTAAGTGATTGAAAGTGTAAGCTTCAAAATCCCTATGAGGAATTCGACAATAGCCACAGTTTCCAACCCACCTTTCTCTATTTTTTCTCACGCTATGGGAATGATGAATAGTGTATATGTTTGTTATCATAACACTTCCCACGAATGCCTGCGTTATTGTTGCTCTGTACCTATGAGATCCCGCATGCGCGAGCATCAGTCCCCTTTGAAATCCACTCCAGATCATCATCAACCTTACCATGGACTTGAAAATCCATAAAAAACTATTTAATAGTTGTTATAGGCATAATATTTCCCGCATGTGTGGCTTTAATCTTTAGATAAATCCACTTTAAATCATCATTATACTTTATATAACCTTGATTGCCCATCAATATCTGTTTAAGTGTTGTTTTAAACTTATCCACGTGTGTGAAAGTCTTATTCATAAAGACCCACTCCAAATGCTCATTAATCTTATCCCAAATTTGTATGCCCATAAGTATCCACTTGTATGTTGTTTTGAATCTGCTCAGGAATGTGATCACTATTATCCCAAATAATGTGATTAACATTTATGCCATAGTTAGCCAATGCATCTGCCACCTTGTTACCCTCCCGGTAAGTATGCTTGATCTAGATATTATTGAAGGTTTGGAAAATACTTATGGACTCCAAGATGAAGTCTTTGATGTTCCAACTTGGGGCTAACACTGATTAAGATGATTGATTATATTGAGTGAGTCTCCTTCCAGAATGAGATTTTGGATATTATGAGTCTGAGAAATTCTAAGGCCCCATAAAGTAGATAATGCTTCAACAAAATGATTAGTTTGTATTCCCATTTTACCGGCATAAGCAGCCACCAAACTACCTTTATGATCCCTGATCACTCCTCCCCGCTGCAATTCCAGGGTTACCCTTAGAGGCCCCATCAAAGTTCAACTTATACTAGTTAAGATCAGGAGGATGCCAGTGTATCAAAGATCTATCAATATTATTACCTGAATTATTTTAGATATTGTCAGCTCCAATCTGCCATTGGGACAAGATATGCTCTTCATTTTCTGGATAACTCTTGTTCTTGGGGGGTTTAAATCTAGCAATATTCTCTTTAATAGCATTAGAAATTTTCCCAATACTGAGCTTATAATTTTGTTTACTGTTTCTAAAGATGATATCATTTCTATCTTTCCATATCCTCCAAATAATATGAGGCATTACCAAATTCTAGAGCCTTCTCACAACACAATGTTTGTAGGGTGGGCTCCATTGTGTCCAGAGCTGACTGAAATCCCTCGGAACCACCCAGGAAGCTTTAAAATTAGAAAGGGAAAAACTCCACATTTTGGTAGCATATTCACAATGGATAAGCAAATGACTGATATCCTCAGAGTCTTTTTACACAGATGACACCTATTAGGCATTATAAAACCTTTTCTTATCAGGTTGTCAGTGGTAAGAATTTTGCCCCTGAGAGCAAGCCAAAAGAAAAAGTTAATTTTAGGTGTTAGCTCCTTCATCCAAATTCTACTCCAATTAAACTCAGTTTGACTATTGTCAAAGAAAGTATTATAGCCAGTTTTAACAGAGTAGTTCCCATCAATAGAACTGCTCCAGACCAACTCATCCTTAACTTTGAGCTGACTTAAGGGGATAAGGTCCAACTGATCTTGCAGGGAGGAAATAGTTTGGGTCAGATCATCTCTATCCACAGTAAGTTTTTTCCATTTCTTTTGTTTGCCCTTTCTTACAATATAATCCTTGATTCTAGTGCCATACTTGCTTTCAAGGATGTCTTTGACTGCTCCAAATCTATCCATGAGGCTGCCATTAAACCAGTTATCATCCCATAATTTTATATCACAACCATCTCCCACTTTCCACTTACTTCCTTGTTTTATGAAATTTTTGCTCTTCACTAAGTTATTCCAAAAATGGAACCATAAGGAAGATGCTCATCTTGAAGAAAAGAAGAGACAACTTGTTGATTAAGGTATTTAGCCTTAATTAATTCTATCCAGGGTTGCTTCTCAGTTAGCATTCTCCAGCCCATTTTCACAATAAGAGCCTCATTCATTTTCTTGATGTCTTTTATGCCCAGGCCTCCTATAGATTTTGGAGTACAAACCTTATCCCAAGAAACTAAGTGATATTTAAACTTCTCCTCCATGCCCTGCCATAAGAAGTTTTTTTGAATCCTCTCAATTTTTTCCCGAAGGCGTAGGGATCTTATAAAGAGACATTATATAGATAGGTAGGTTTTGAAGAGTGCTTTTAATGAGCAGGCATTTACCAACACTAGAAAGAATGGCTCCTTTCCATCCAACCATTTTTTTGAAATCTCTCCAACAAGATCATTCCACACCTTGGTAGAAACTTTTTTAGTGCCCAGAGGGAGTCCTAAGTAAGTGGCTGGAAGTGCACTTATTTTACATCCCAGAATTTTTGCAATTTTAAGTTGTCTTTCCTCAGGAGTATTGAAGAAGAAAATGGAGCTTTTATCATAATTGATCTCTTGCCCAGAAGCAGCTTCATAGAGTTGTAGAATAGCTTTGGTAGCCTTAGCTTCAAGGACGGATGCCATTAAGAGAAGAATTGTATCATCCGCAAATTGCTGATGAGAAGTTGCGTGGCTAATGGAAGTGGGCTTTGAACCTTTCAGAAGACCGTCAATAATTTCTTGACCAATTGATCTACTAAGACTGTCTGCCATAAGAATGAAGAGTAGGGGGATATGGGGTCCCCTTGTCTTAGCATCCTCTGCTACTTGTGAAAATCCCACCGGCTCACCGTTAACCACTACTGAGAATCTGACCGTAGTGATGCAAGCCTTAATAATTTTTCTAAATTTAGCAGGGAAGCCAAATTTAATTAGAACTTTGTCTAAAAAACCCAAGAGACCTTATCAAAGGCTTTATTCATATCAAGCTTAAGGACCATATTCACTTTTTTGTTATTTTCCATAGAGTGTATGGTTTCATGTACCATAATCACTCCATCTTGGATAATCCTGCCTTTAATGAATCCACTCTGCTGCCTTGAGATTAAATCATTCATAATAAATTGAAGCCTGGTAGCAATGATTTTGGTAAAAATTCTATAGATAACATTCACAAGGCTGATGGGTCTGAAATATTTGAAGTCCTTAGCATCCATTTTTTTGGAGCAAGCACAATGTGGGTGTTATTCAGCTCTTTCAAAAGGTCACTAGTTCTATAGAATTCATTCACCGCTCTGAGAAGATCATCCGAGCATATTTCCCAAAATTTTTGAAAAAAGTTAATAGAAAATCCATCGGGCCCGGAGCCTTGTCGCCTTCTAAAGTAAACACAGCTTTTTGTAGTTCTTCAAGTGTGACAACTTTAGTGATATCTTTAAATCTCTACTCCTCAATTTTGTTTTGGGAATAGCCTCCAACATGAAAGAAATTGCCTCATCAGCAATGATACTCCTCTCATTGAGAAGTTTTTTATAGAAATTGAGAGCTTCCTCTTTAATGTTGTTGGGATCTTTTATAACAGTGTCATTACTTTTAGCCACTTCCATAATCCTATTACAAGCTTTGTGCTTCAAAGTGGTCATATGAAAAAACTTTGTATTTCTATCTCCTTCTTTTAGCCAGATAGCCCTAGATTTTAGTCTCCATAAGGATTCTTCTCTACTACAAATCATATGCACTCTGCAAGAATGTTCTTTTCTCGTTTGGTCTTCAAAAGATCTCCCCATTGTATTCATTTTGATTTCCAGATCTTGGAGCTTTTGTTTTAACTTTTTTTTTTCAAACACATTACCAAAAACTCTTTTATTCCAAATTTTAACTTGTTTTTTAACATTTTTGAGCTTCTGAATCAATCTATATTGAGCAGTGCCTTCACCATTCCAAACCCACCATTCTTTAATTTTTTCATAAATGTCATCATGCTCCATCCACATCTTTTCAAATTTGAATGAGCTTCTGATGGGCTTAGTCCAATTGAGAAGATTTAAGGCAATCGGATTGTGGTCCGATCCAATTCTGGGTAGTGAAGAGAGATGGAAGTCCTGATTGAGAATCCAACTAGTAGAAATCAGGGCTCTATCTAGTCTAACTTGGATAAGATCTTTTCCCAACCTTCTATTGTTCTAGGTGTATTTATTTCCATGGAGATCCACATCCAAGAGATTGAGATCAGCAACAAAATCTGCAAATTCCTCCATACCTGTGGAAAAGCTAGAGATTCCTCCATATTTTTCACCTGGGTTTAGAGGAGAATTAAAGTCACCCATAATAAGCCAGTTGGCTGTAGTATGTTGGGTTCTAAAGATCTTAAGATCAGTCCATAGTTTACGTCTCCCACTAACCGTATTAGGGGCATAGATATTAGAAAGGATCCATTCACTATTGTTCTCAATAGCATGAAATTTAATAGCAAGATGATTAGTGCTAGCATTAAGAATCATACCAGTACAATGTCTTTTATCCCAAAGAGTAGCTAGACCTCCAGAGGCTCCCTGAGAGTCCACCGCAGCCATGTCAGAGTTTTCCCAAAATTTTTTTACTAATTTCAAGGATCTTAGCTTTCATCTTAGTTTCCTACAAAATCAAAATACTAGGACTACTAGATTCCCGTAACTCCTTAATGATTCTCTATTTGGAGTTTTTGTTTAGACCTCAGATGTTCCAAGAGATAATCTTCATTAAATAGGAATGGGAGCTGGTATTGCTTGATGGCTCAATTGACGTTGAGTTCCATCTGCAATGTCTCTCTCTGTTCTCTTGGATCTAAGAGTCTTCTTTGAGGGTCTTCCTCTTTTAGAGCTACTTCCAAAATCTACCAGTCTTCTAGTAGAAGATCTAGTAGTTCTGGATGTTGAAGTTTCCCAATTGTCAAGTTTCTTTTTCTTTTCACTGTATAGTGATTTTGGGATCATTTCAAATCCTTTCATTCTTTTTTTTTTTGAAATGACCTCTCTGAATCCAGAAGTTAGTTCCTCATCTTCTTTAATGGTGTTACTTCTCCCTCCTCTTTCTCTTTCTGTTTACTGTCAATCAAGTGTATATCTGCTGATCTGTTGCTGAAGCAAGGAGGTAGATCTGCAGATCTGTTGCTGAAATAAGAGTTTCCTTTGTGGTTGATATTTTACTTTCATCCCTTGGAGTGTGTAATGCTTCTTTTGAACTCATGTTGTTCTTCTCCAACACTTCCTCAATGAAGTCTAGAGAATTATCTATCTCAGCTTCCTTAGTGTCATTTGGGATCTTAGCTAGATCCTTAGGAATGATATTCACCTTTACAGTTCCTTCTTGTTCGTCCACCTCCAGAGTCACCTTTACTGGATTTTGCATTTCTAAGTCTTCTTTGTTTCTGATTGGTGCTCCATGCAACATTGTCGCTGGGGTTTTAGGATGCCAGACTGTGTTTCCTTATTGAAGTTCTGAACCCCCTTTTTTTTTTTTTATTGTAGTTCAGCTTAGGCTGGTTAGGGGATTTTTCTTCTCTCCGGATTTCACTGTCTAGAACCCTACTTTCCTTTGTCATTTCTAAATCCCCTCATGTTGTTCTTTCTTTTTGTGTTTATCTTCCTCTGTGGAGATCTCCTTATTAGGACATTTTTTGGTGAAATGTCCTATATGATGACATTGCTTACATCTTAAATGGAAGGTTTCAAATTCAATTTTTTGGGTCCACATTCCATACTTAGATTTTAAGATGATGTGCTCCTGAGAACTCCTACTCCATTTCAGAAGAGATGCAGAATCGAGAAAAAGAAATTTTGGATCTGTTTCTCGTGGGTCCATCCAGCCCAATCGGAGCACCTATGGATTTAGCAATGTTTAGCAAGATTTCATCATCCCAGAATTGCAATGGTAGCCCAAGGAGTCTACACCAGATTGGAATGGTGTTTATATTTTCAATGTTCGGGTCGAACCCTAGATACCATTTTTTCAAAAATAGGCCCATATTACCCAGCCACCACGGTCCTCCCAGAAGCACCGATTCCAAATCAGTCTCATTGATTAAATTTTGCCAGAAAAAAACCCCGTGGCATGATGGTAATACTCAGATCCCCCTTAGGTTTCCACTTTCTAATAGCCCATTTTCTAATAAAATCAATATTAGGTCTGGAGCCTAGAAACTTACCAACAAGAGAGAGATTCGCTTTGTCCAAAGCCCTATTCACGCATCCATCTGGGACCATTAGATAGGTAGCACCTTCATTGTCCTTTTCCCATCTAATCTAGCAAATCAAATCTAACCCTTGATTTCAAATTTGACCCTAATGTTGCCCTAACTTTCTCTTTGTTATTTTCTTCTCCTTCTTTTCATTTCTCTTCTCATTTTTTTGTTTGGTCTTTTGCAGTTGTTGGGGAGCTATGGAGTTTTGTTAAACCAGTTTTTTTTTTTTGTTTGTTTGTAAGATTCATACAATAACAAGAACTGTATTCTTTCTTTTAGTTTTCTTTTGATTCACACACACACACACACACACACACACACACACACACACACACACACACACACACACACACACACATATATATATATATATTCCATTTTTTTTTTTTTGTGTTGTTATGATAGTGGAAGGGGCGGCAGATTCGAGAGGAGGAAAGTGTGGAGGGGCAAGGTTGTGGCCGCATTGGGGGTTGGAGTGGCCACAGAGGGAGGAGAAGGGCACGGGGACAGTCCGCAGGTGTGTGTGGAGGGCGACAGTGTGGGGGTGAAGGGTGGTGCGCATGCGGGAGGGGTAAGTCAGCAGAAAGCAGCAAGGCCGGGGTGGAGTAGGTGCAGGTAGTGGGGGCAAAAGAGGGTGCGTGGGGTAGCAAATAGGTGGGCTACGCAGATCAATGGGAGCCGGAGTCGGGTGGGGGATGGGTCCGACCCTCCCCAATACAAACCTTAAACAATATTTTTTTGTTGTTTATTTTATATTTTAAAACAAAAAACATATATATATATATATATATATTTATACATCTATATATAATATGTATAATATATATATATATAATATGTATATATACTTGTTATTGTATAGATATATATATATATATATATTATTTTTAGATGTATATATATAATATATATATACACAAAAAAAACACAAGGTTTTACAACATAAATATTTCAATATATATAAAAAAATAAATTTGTAAATTAAAACCCAGTTTGATAAAACAGTTTAAGCTAAGATGATAATTTATTTTGAAAATCGAATAAGATCATTTTATACACAACGGTAAAAATAAAGATTTCACTTGAAATAAATAATGATTTAAATCTTATTATTTGATGCAAAAATGAACTTAATATTCTCAACTATTCACATTAAATGATTATCAAATTTGTGTAAAGAAAAGCACAAGTATTTTAAAAGAGAGAAGAGGCTAATTGCTAATAAATTTTACAAAGGAACTTATACTATGCAAATCTGAATTTTTTTGTTTGAAACACAATATTCTCAACAAAGAAATACTATTCTTTTTTTGTAATCACATCTTTCCAATAAATAAACTTTCTTTACCAAAATGATATTCAAAAAAAAAAAAAAACAAGCATGTTAAAGGAGTATAGATATTTTACAAGATTTTTTTGCAAAAATTCTTCAATACATCATATTTTCCAAACATGCTAAAGTACATAAGAAACAACCAACAACTCCTTCTAAGATTGAAAGAAAGTTTTCAAATACCAATGGAAAACCAATCTTGTAAATGATGTTCAAATACAAAATGGAAGAGGAATTACAATAAAGAGGAAGTTTTCCACAAGCCATACTTTTCAAGATACAATGAGGTAATGTCCACAATAGAATGAAGATGATAAGGAGCTCCAACCAACATCCCACTTCCATCTTGAGATCCAAATGCACATGCTATCAAGAAAACCAACAAGGAGAAGAGGTTTGTTTGCCACCCAACCATAGGCATCATTACATGTCTTTCCCAAGGTTGGGATGCATGCTAGCCTCCCCCAAGCCCATGGGAAAGAGGAAAACTAACCACAACTTGCACAAGAGTGAGGGTGAACAAACAATGATACATTCACATGAAAACAAAACAAGTATAAAACAAGACTCCAAGTTTTACAAGATGAAAAAGAGGAGAACCCAAGTTCTACCTCTAAAACCAATGGGGAAGAGAGGAGAGGAGTTCTCCAAGAGTTATAACAAAAATATAAGCACAATACCAAGATCTCCATACCCTCCTTATTTCTCCTATTTCATTTTAAAACCCTCCTTATCCCTCCACCCTTTCACCAAATCCTTCTTGGAAGGGTTTTCAAACCCCAAAGGGGTTTCCTTACCAAGAATGGGGAAGGAGATTCAAGCCAAATGAATCACCATCCCCACCTCAAACCATTTGAGGGGAGTCACTAAAATCCTACAAGGCTTGTCCATCAAGCCTTGAGGATTGAGAGGGAAAAATCCCTCTCTCTTCCCCCACAAACTCCAAAACTCCATCATGCCATATGATGGAGGGAGTAAAACAAGCAAACAATAACCAAAATCCACATGCAATAATAATATTTTCAAGTAAACAATTTAACTAATATGAATACAACACATGCAATAATACTTAAGAGTCTACCTCAAAGAAAGCTCTCCAAAAAGTTTTCCAACTTCAAACTTCTCCACTCCTTGACCCGAGCAACCTCTAGCTCCAAATCACACAAGCATCCAAGCAAAAAGCTAAAAAAAAAAGGTTCTCTTATTTTCCCATGAAGGGGAATTTGAAGAGGAACAAGAAAAATCCTCACAAATGAGGGGGTGACATGTGTCACCCCTCTCCTCCCTCAAGGTCAAAGATGCCAAAACAAAAGAGAGAAAGGGTAAAATACCTTTTAGCCCGTTTCGACACTAAAATTTTCCTCCATAATTTCTATTTCAATAATGTATGTATTAGGAATAGGATGTTGTTAAGTATAATTAGTAGTAGCGTTTGATAGAAGATAACGGTGCCGTCAGTACGGTGTCGCCAATAATGTGGAGTATGGTAACAATCAAAGTACAATAGGAATGTTGTAAAAAGTAAATATTTGTCGTAAGTGGTCCAGTAATGTTAAAATGTCAAAGTTTGGGTAATTAGAGAAGTAGGGTCTACATGATTAGGAATTAGAAATATTATATTGGTAATAAGGACAAGGAGTGAGGTCATAAATATTTTGTGTATTTTATTTGTAAAAGTCTAAAAATGTGGAACCCATGTAAAATGATAAGGTTTATCTTATCTTAAGAGATAAGCTTACATGTACAGATAAGAGTTAAGGTATGGAATATGATTCGTCGTAGTGGATTTCTTATCCTATCTTAGAGATAGGATGGATAAGCCTCGAAGTTCTATAAACAGAGAGGCCACCCCCTCATTTAGCATAGAAAGAAGTAGTGAGAAATATTGTAGGAAGTGTGCAAAGGAAGCCATCGGTTGAAGGTGTGTTGAAGAAGCATCGAGAGGTGTAATTGTAAAGTTTCTCCCATAGTCTTGTTGAAGTACCTCATGGGTGAGATTGTAACAATTTCATGTTAATATTATAATTTACTTTGATATTTCAGATTTGTCATCATTCCTTCTTATCACAAAGGTATGGAATATGATTCGTCGTAGTGGATTTCTTATCCTATCTTAGAGATAGGATGGATAAGCCTCGAAGTTCTATAAATAGAGAGGCCACCCCCTCATTTAGCATAGAAAGAAGTAGTGAGAAATATTGTAGGAAGTGTGCAAAGGAAGCCATCAGTTAAAGGTGTGTTGAAGAAGCCATCGAGAGGTGTAATTGTAAAGTTTCTCCCATAGTCTTGTTGAAGTACCTCATGGGTGAGATTGTAACAATTTCATGTTAATATTATAATTTACTTTGATATTTCAGATTTGTCATCATTTCATCTTATCATAGTCAATGGTATTCTTGTGTTCGGTTGTTGTTTTGTTTCCAGATTACGTCCACCAAACTAAAGGCTGTGCATTAGTAAATAATCATAGCACGAGGAGTTCCCGGTGAAGAATTATCATAGTGCCGGATTGCTGATGACAGCCCTCTTCTCTCAAATTACTCTAAATGATAACAAAACAACTCTAGTGCAACTTTTAACAAGCACTCTAATCCACACCCCTTACATGGATGTGACCAAACAAGAGACAAAAAGGGAGGGAAAACTCCCTCCAGCCTTGGAAATAAGCTCCTCTACCTATTAGGTAGGGTCCAAGGGCTCATTTTTATGTTAAGGGAACTCCCAAACTAAAAAGGGGTCCTTAAAAATACCTAAAATAACCCAATTTCGGGTTTGAAAAATTTGGCACAAGGGCAGAGGTGTGGAGACCACCCAAGGGTTCACATGTGACCCTAAACCCTCTAGATTAATTACATCATTAATCTAAATTAAAACTTAATGCAAGTGGGGTTATTAATTCCCAAAACAATTTTACAACACAAACTAAAACACCCTAAGCACAATTAATAATTAAAATACATATTACATTACAAATGAGGGTCACCAATAGTGCTCAAAACAATAATTCTAATGCTAAGGCCTCAAGCAATAAACATGGCTAGAGCTTAGCCCGTGGGTCGCTTGTGTAAAGTTGTGTAGCTGGCCTGAATCCCATGTTCTCATGTAACTGTCACCTGCACACTCATTACACACATTAACCACAACTATCCGATAAAGTATAAATCAACTACTCAGTAAGATATCAATGAGTTCTAAAATAGCATATCATCTTTCTGGAAATCAAAATACGACAACATGCACAATCATACTCAATTCACCATAAGTTAGTCACAATATTAAAATGACATGTATACATAGAATCTCAACATGCAACAAACTGAGTATCCATCGATATAACCACATCCCAAAACAACATCGTATCAATTAGTATCCATGACATCATAAGATAATGCAAACAACATAGTAATCAGACTAAATCGGTGCTATACGCCTAAAGGTCCATACATGCCTAATCAGATCAAATCTCCTAATGTAATGTTCAAAAAATATCAAGTCTCTTTCAAAACATGTCTATGAGTAAATGAGCAACAAGTAATCGAGCTATAAAAAAGTGGGCATTACACCCCCTCTACTAAAATTAGACTTCTCCTGGAAGTCACTTTGAAAGAGATAGGGATATTTGGCCCTCAAAGGTGTTGCATCCTCCCAAGTAGCTGTTGTATCATCGTATCAGTCCATCTACACTCTAACCGGGTCTCGAGTCTCAACCCCGAAGGGCCAACCTCCCGTGCTCTATTATGTGTACGGGATCCGGTCTCCACTGTCCTCCATCCTCTACCTATAATGCTGACCAATCCAAAACATGAGAAACATCTGGTACATATCTACATAGTACAGAAACATGAAATACATCATGGTCCCATGCAAGGCGTGGTGGCAAAGCTAGGTGATAGGAAATTGGGCCGATGACCTCTAAAATATCAAAAGGCCCCACAAAATGAGGCAATAGCTTAGAACCCTTTTCATAGCGGATTAGAATCTTATGTGGGTGAACTCTAAAGAAGACCTTGTCACCTATTGAGAAGTGATGATCAATCCTCTTGGTGTTTGCATATGCCTTCTAGCGTGCTCTAGCCTGCTCAAGATGTTGTCTAATAAGAACAACCTACTTCTCTAAGTCTTGTAGATATGTTGGTCCTAGAATAATCTTGTCATCTAGTCTGTCCCAACTCAAAGGTGTCCTACAAGGTCATCCATATAAAGCTTGGTAAGGAGCTATACCAATGGAACTATGATAGCATTGTTGTAAAGCAAACTTAACTAAATGTAAATAATCTTCCCATTTCTTCTCGCTGGTCCATCACATACATCCTCAACATGTCCTCCAACACCTAATTAAATCTCTCTATCTGTCCATCTATCTCTGGATGATAAGCTGAACTGAAATTAATCTGAGTACCCAGAGCAGTTTGAAAGGAAGTCCAGAAAACTGAAGTGTAGATGGTATCTCTATCATTAATGATGGTCTTCGGAATCCCATGTAGCCTAACAATGTCCTCCATAAATACTTTGGCAATGGCCTATGCATTATAGGTGACCTTGGTTGGTGAGAAATGCACAACCTTGGTCAACTTATCCACGGTGACCATAATGGCATCATGATGATAAGAAGACATAGGAAGTCCAACTATGAAATCCATGGAGATCACATCCCATTTCCACTCGAGAATATCATGAGGATGTAAGAGTCCTACGGGATGAGAATGCTCTGCCTTGACCTCTTGACACTCAAGGAAATGTGCAACAAAATATGCTATGTCCCATCGAATACCAGGCCAATAATATAGCTCCCTCAGATCAGCGTGCATTTTATTCACTCTTGGATGTGCTGCATATGGAGCTCAATGATCCTTTGTGAGGATGAAGCTACATAGATCACCATCCTTAGGCACGTAGATGTGCCTATGGAACTAAAGTAAGCCATCCATCTCTCGAAACACACCCAAAATATATGCCCTCTAATGAACCCCGTGACTCCAACATCCTGTCTAGCTCCCTTATAAAATCTTTCCTCTAGAAGGTGCTTAAGAATCCTACCTCTCAAATCTGACTAAAGTGTCAAAGAAGCAAGGGCATGTCATCATCTACTAAGTGCATCCACAACAACATTTTCCTTTCCTTTGATGTACTGAACCTCCATGTCATACTCACATAGGAACTCCATCAATGCCGTTGACGAGCATTGAGGTTCGGCTGTGAGAAGATATGCTGCAAACTCCGATGATCTGTCCTCAAAATGAAAGGTCTACGCAAAAGGAAATGTTGCCAACGCACTAGAGCATGAACAATCTGCTACAAGCTCCAAGTCATGAGTAGGGTAATTAAGCTCATATTCCTTGAGCTTACGAGACTCAAATGCAATAACCCGACTCTCCTACATAAGAACTACTCTCAAACCCTCTAGTGATGCATCAGTACAAACAACAAAATCCTCTGTCGGGTCTAGAACTGCTAAGATGGGTGCCGTGGTTAACCTTTCTTTAAGCAATTGAAAGGCCTACTCACACTTTTTTGACCAATCAAACTTCTTCCCTTTCCTCTGAAGAGAAGTGATAGGGTGAGCAATCCTAGAAAAGTCCTGTATGAACCTGCGGTAATACCCTGCTAAACCCATGAAACTCCTCACTTCAGTAACTGATGTGGGTGTTGGCCAGTCCATGATAGCCTATATCTTAGAGGGATCTACTAAGATACCCTCACCTGATATGATATGACCCAAGTACTGAATCTCTGTCTGAAAGAAGCTATAATTTTCCAAGTTCCCATATAACTTCTACTCTCTCAAAACCTGAAGTACCTATCTCAAATGCTCCTTGTGTTCCTCCTCGATTGAGAATAAATCAATATGTCATCAAGGAACACTAAAAAAAGTGATCCGTAAATGTCCGAATACTCCATTCATGAGACTCATGAAGACAACTGGGCATTGTTCAATCCAAATGGAACAACTGTGAACTCATAATGCCCATAGTGTGTGTGAAACATTGTCTTATGAATGTCTCGCATCTGAAATGCGCAAATCGATGGTACCCCGACTTGAGATTGATTTTGGATAATACTCGCGCTCCCGCATCGATCAAACAAGTCATCAATCCTAGGGAGTGGATAGTGGTTCTTTATTGTGACTTTGTTGAGCTACCCGAAATCAACACAAATCCTGAGAGAACTATCATTCTTCTTCACAAATATGACTGGCGCTCCCCAAGGAGATAAACTAGAGTGAATGAGACCCTTATCTAAAAACTCCTCTAACTAAATCTTGAGCTCATGAAGCTCTATAGTCGTCATCCGATAGGGTGCCCTAGAAATAGGTGCAGATCCAGTACTAAGTCGATGGTGAAATCCACCTCTCTACTGGGGTGGCATCCCTAGAAGTTCTACTGGAAACACATCAGCATACTCCCTCAAAAATGCATGATCATCTAAGGGTGAGTGCTCTGGAGTGCTCTCTAATCGATCACTGATGGTGATAGTAAACAACTGAAATCCCTTACGCATGCTCCACTTGAGTTGCTTAGCCAAGATCATGTGCAAAGAGATAGGTCTCTTCATCCCTGAAATCACAACTAAACTACCAAGATCATCCTAACACTCAATGACCTTATTTCTGCAATCCACCTTAGCTCAATGAGCCTCGAGCCAATCCATACCCAAAACTACCTGATAGGATCCTAGAGGGATAACTCAGAGGTCAAGTGTAGTGGAGAAGGCTCCTAAATCAAGTACGCAACTCTCCACATACGAGTCCATGATGAGTTTGGCTCAGAGGCCAACTCTTGACTCGCCAACTATCTCAGTTGCCTAGCGACCACTAGCTCACACTGGTCCACTATAGAAGGTGATATAAAAGAATCTGAAGCACCTGAATCAAAAAGTACTGAGATAGAAATACCCCTGATAGTACCTATCATCTCAATGATTGTGGCTTGATGCTCGGCTTGGCGGTTGTCAACCGCTGCATATACACGATGGGCACGTCCCACATCACCCACCGTTTACTCGGATCTAGCGGCTCTCAGGCATCCATGGTATTGGGTTTGTGCGGGCACATACGCACATAGTGATAAGGAGATCCACAAATGAAACATCCTCATGTACCCCTATGAGATGGGGTCCCTCCAAGACTCTGGTATACTGATCCTGCCAGCCCAACCCTAGCAGACTACTGCATGCAAGATGGTTGTGTTTGCTGAGTACCCTACCTCCTATCCCTAGCTCCACCAAAACCTCCTCTAGAACCACCTCTCTGAAAACCCTGTGTATATCTAGCCCCCGTCAGAGGTGGCACTATGCTGTGTTTGTCCTTACGGGTGCGGTGGAGCCCTCGTGGCTACCGGGCAGAGGCCGTAATCCTTCTCTAAGGGGTGGTGCTATACCCCGTGACCTCGACTGAAAGGCCTATATCCTCTCCCGAAACTTGCTCTTGTTTCTATCTCGGTGCTCATATGCCTTGGTCCCTGTTCTCCTCGGCCTAAGTAGGCCTTCTCAAGTGTGGGAGGAGATAACATCCTAATTGTTCGCTATATCGTATTAAGGCCTCAAATAAACTTGTTAACCGCAATTTCTCATCTTACATGTAATCCACATACCGTAGAAGATCCAAGAACCTGCTCTCATCGTGCTATTGTGTCGATCCCTGTCATAAGTCGTGAAACTTGTCAATCCTCTTCTACACAAAATGCTCTCGACATATAGCGATCCTCGAATCGCTCCTCGAACATCTCCCTGTGTCACTGTCTCTCGAGTCAGATGGAGCTTACACTCCTCATTCCTCCACCAAACACCTGCTACGTCTTAGAGGAGGTGTATGGCAAACCTTACCTTGATATTTCTCTCGTAAGAGTGCAAGCCAAAGCAAATATCCAAGAAAAGGAGCCATGACTCAGCCCCAAACCCATCTGCAGAGCCGGTGTAGGTGGTCGGCTGCAAGTGAAGAAGATCCCTGATCACACTACTTGTATCTCAATCCTAGCGATGTAGTCCAATAAGTGAAAGGGGTCGCCTATCCCCAAATGGTCCCTCGAGACTGTGTGTGAGTGGTTGCGATGGTATGAGGCTACCCTCTCGTGATGAATGGAGGGGATACGTAACCTCTCCCACCTTGGTGTATCATGCTCGGTGGCTCTAAATTTGAGTCCTCACCTATTGGCTCCTCATCTCCCAATGGTATCTCCTCTCTCGCCCTCCCGCGGTGGTGGAAGACACTGCTCCACAATGCTTATCACCATTGCAGGGACTCTAATATATGAGGCCCAAATTCGTGTACCAACGGCTCTCACGTAGGTGCACTACACCCCAAGCCTCTAGCCGATCGTCCCTCTTAAGTGCCATCCTCGTGCACAAGGTGGCGAATAAGTTATTAATTTAAAATTTAATGGTTGTGGATAATTTTCAACTAATTATTTTTATTTATTTATTTAATTTAATGTTATTAAAATTATCGTTAACTATTTTAATTAATTACCCAGAGTGTCCGCGTGTGCGAACCTCCGCTCTGATACCAAATGTAGTGCCCCGCCTCGGGACACGGAAAAACTATACAAATGTGCAACTAATATTTTAGGTAAAAAAATTTTAAAAGGTGAACTAAAACTACTACAATTATATTTGCTTAATCCGTCTCCCCCACGTTATTTAATTATAATAATTTAATCATATTCAAAAAATAAATAAATCAAATGTATTATTAGCCCAAACAAATTAATTACCTAATTCAATTAGACTTATGGTGGCAGGCGAAAGGGGTGTGTGGGGCAGAAATGTGTGGGCTACGCAGCAGAGCCATGGGAGCTGGAATCGGGTGGGGGGGGGTCCCCTTCCCCAATACAAACCTTAAACAATATATATTTTTGTTGTTTATTTTATATTTTAAAACAAAAATATATATATAAATAAATATGTATATATATATATATATATATATATAATAAATATGTATATATATGTTATTGTATAGATATATATATATATATATATATATATTATTTTTAGATGTATATATATAATATATATATACACAAAAAAACACAAGGTTTTACAACAGAAATATTTCAATATATATAAAAATAAATCTGCAAATTACAACCCATTTTGATAAAACAGTTTAAGCTAAGATGATAATTTATTTTAAAAATCGAATAATATCATTTTATACACAATGGTAAATAATAAAGATTTCAATTGAAATAAATAACATATTTAAATCTTATTATTTGATGCAAAAATGAACTTAATATTCTCAACTATTCACAATTAAATGATTATCAAATTTGTGTAAAGAAGAGCACAAGTATTTTAAAAGAGAGAAGAGGCTAAGTGCTAATAAATTTTACAAAGGAGTATACTATGCAAATCTGATTTTTTTTGTTTGAAACACATAAGATTCTCAACAAAGAAATACTATTCTTTTTTTGTAATCACATCTTTCCAATAAATAAACTTTCTTTACCAAAATGATATTAATACAAAAAAAAAAAAAACAAGCATGTTAAAGGAGTATAGATATTTTACAAGATTTTTTTTTAAAAATTCTTCAATACATCATATTTTCCAAACATGCTAAAGTACATAAGAAACAACCAACAACTCCTAAGATCAAAAGAAAATTTTCAAATACCAATGGAAAACCAATCTTGTAAATGATGTTCAAATACAAAATGGAAGAGGAATTACAATAAATAGGAAGTTTTCCACAAGCCATACTTTTTAAGATACAATGAGATAATGTCCACAATAGAATGAAGATGATAAGGAGCTACAACCAACATCCCACTTCCATCTTGAGATCCAAATGCACATGCTATCAAGAAAACCAACAAGGATAAGAGGCTTGTTTGCCACCCAACCATAGACATCATTACATGTCTTTCCCAAGGTTGGGATGCATGCTAGCCTCCCCCAAGCCCATGGGAAAGAGGACAACTAACCACAACTTGCACAAGAGTGAGGATGAACAAACAATGATACATTCACATGAAAACAAAACAAGTATAAGACAAGACTCCAAGTTTTACAAGATGAAAAGAAGAGAACCCAAGTTCTACCTCTAAAACCAATGGGGAAGAGAGGAGAGGAGTTTTCCAAGAGTTATAACCAAAATTATAAGCATAATACCAAGATCTCCATACCCTCCTTATCCCTCCACCCCTTTCACCAAATCCTTCTTGGAAGGGTTTTCAAACCCCAAAGGGGTTTCCTTACCAAGAATGGGGAAGGAGATTCAAGCGAAATGAATCACCATCCCCACCTCAAGCCATTTGAGGGGAGTCACTAAAATCCTTCAAGGCTTGTCCATCAAGCCTTAAAGATTGAGAGGGAAAATCCTCTCTCTCCCCCCAAACTCAAAAACTCCATCATGTCATATGATGGAGGGAGTAAAACAAGCAAACAATAACCAAAATCCACATGCAACAATAACATTTTCAAGTAAACAATCTAACAACTAATATGAATACAACACATGCAATAAGACTTAAGAGCCTACCTCAAAGAAAGCTCTCCAAAAATCTTTCCAACTTCAAACTTCTCCACTCCTTGACCCAAGCAACCTCTAGCTCCAAATCACACAAGCATCCAAGCAAAAAGATAAAAAAAAAGGTTCTCTTCTTTTCCCATGAAGGGGAATTTGAAGAGGAGCAAGCAAAAATCCTCACAAATGAGGGGGTGACATGTGTCACCCTCTCCTCCCTCAAGGTCAAAGATGCCAAAAAAAAAAGAGAGAAAGGGTAAAATACCTTTTAGCCCTCTTCTCCCAAATTACTCTAAATGATAACAAGACAACTCTAGTGCAACTTTTAACAAGCACTCTAATCCACACCCCTTACATGGATGTGACCAAACAAGAGGCAAAAAGGGAGGGAAAAATCCCTCTAGCCTTGGAAATAAGCCCCCCTACCTATTAGGTAGGGTCTAAGGGCTCATTTTTATGTTAAGGGAACTCCCAAACTAAAAAGGGGTCCCTAAAAATGCCCAAAATAACCCAATTTCGGGTTTGGAAAATTTGGCACAAGGGTAGAGGGTGTGGGGACCACCCAAGGGTTCACATGTGACCCTAAACCCTCTAGATTAATTACATCATTAATCTAAATCAAAAATTAATGCAAGTGGGGTCATTAATTCCTAAAACAAGTTTACAACACAAACTAAAACACCCTAAGCACAATTAATAATTACAAGACATATTACATTACAAATGAGGGTCACCCATGGTGCCCAAAACAATAATTCTAACGCTAAGGCCTCAAGCAATAAACATGGATTGGGCTTAGCCTATGGGTTGCTTGTGCAAAGTTGCATAGTTGGCATAAATCCTATGTTCTCCTGTAACTTGTCACCTACACACTCATTGCACACATTAACCGCACCTGTCCGATAAAGTATAAATCAACTACTCAGTAAGATATCAATGAGTTCTAAACTAGCATATCATCTTTCTGGAAATCAAAATGCGACAACGTGCACAATCATACTCAATTCACCATAAGTTAGTCACAATAATAAAATGACATGTATCCATAGAATCTCAACATGCAACAAACTGAGTATCCATCAATATAACCACGTCCCAAAACAACATCGTATCAGTTAGTATCCATGACATCATAAGATAATGCAAACAACATAGTAATCAAGCTAAATCAGTGTTATACACCTAAAGGTCCATATATGTCTAATCAGATCAAATCTCCTAATGTAATGTTCAAAACATATCAAGTCTCTTTCAAAACATGTCTATGAGTAAATGAGCAACAAGTAATCGAGCTATAAAAATGTGGGCATTACAAGGATATAAGTATCCTTCAACACATAAAGGATCAAGGATTTTTTTCTAGATGTTGGTAGTTGCAAGTTGCATGGTAGACATGTAAGAAAAATGTGAAAGCATAGACAAGGCGCGAGCTATTTGGAAAAATTATGAAATAATGTGGTGCCATGGATCTTACATTGAACATGAAAGCTCCATGTTTTTATGATGGCATGTGTGTTGGTGATCTCAAGGAAAATTTAAACTTTATTATTAACGTTTCCCTTAAAATTTGGTGGCTATGTGGATCTATTTTTGGCAGCACCCATCTGCATGGAGGAAACTCTAAACTTTATCATCAATGTGCTAATCAAGCTTGTGGTATTTGTGTGGTTTTTCTTGCTTGGTTCTTGGGGATGCAAACCTATAATTATTGTGGAAGTATAGGTTGTGGTATCATGAACTATAGGATGCACCTATAATATTTTTTTATTTACAATGTGTGTATTTATGTGGATGACCTCCATAAATACTTCAAGGATGTTCACACATTGGGTTTTTCAGAGTAGGATAAAACAAATAATACACATGTTATGTAGATGGTCTGACTATCTTAGATGCATTTGGATAGCTCAAGGAAATTCTAAAATTCATCATTGATGTGTAAATTAAACCTTTTTTGGTTGTGTGGATTTTTATGCTTAGTGTATGGAGGACGTGTGTGAAATTTGGACTCCATAAACCATGTAAGCCTCATTTTTGTTTTATTAGACTATTGTTGTTGAGCTCACAAAGACTCGGATGCAAATCGGCTTCTAGGTTGATGTTCAGAATCCAGTGTGATTGCACAACATGGAATCCTTTCTCCAAGCGTGGGACTTGTAAAGATGAGAAAAGATTCTCCAGAGAAGGCTAGTTCCTATTCCTCTTTTCAGATGCACACAAAAAATGCAGAGGGTTTGCTAAAACCTAATCTAACTTGCCAAGGAGATAGGGTAAGAAAATGCATAGAATAAAACCTAAACTACAAATTTGATGCACCGAGGAATGTTAGACACTCGTTTTGCAAATTTAACACAGACCACATAGATGCAATACAAACACCATGCACAGGTAACCAAACTACAATAAGAGATCAAAATGACAGCAATGAATACATGAGAGTGTCGAGAGTCAATCACAACACATATATTATTGCTCAAGAGTTGATATAGTACATTGCAGTGGCCAAGAGGCAAAAAGAATGGCATTAAAACCCATATGGGAGGTTTGAAAAGCTCCATAATTTCTCTTGCAGGCAAGGGAAGAAGGGAGGATGCAAAACAAGAATGTCCAACCTATTAAAGGAGCTCCTCTTTACAATATATATGAAGAAATGAGAGGGGAGAGAGAGGAAATCCAGAATCTACCCCAACTACTTCTTGGTAGCATTTAAAATCATCTCATTATGACAGAAGCGGTGGATCCTAGCAAAACGGAGGGCTATTTAACAGAGCGGCGAGTCGTCTCACGCTTTAAAGTTGGTTATTGAAGCATTACTTCGTCTATCACTACGCGTCGAGACATTTTATTAATTTTCTCCTCCAAACTACACCAAAATGTGAGATTTATCCTAGAATCATGTAGAGAATTTCAACAGCTTTCCGTTGATATAAAGAACGTGCAAATTCGAGCTCTGGATTGAAAGATACGAAGGTCTGAAGATTTAGGGCACAAAACAGGTGAAAACGGATTTTTAAATTTCTTTTCCCGCTCTCGCCATCCGGACGACACGTGGCAGTGTGCCTGTTCACCGAGCAATTTTTCTCTCCACCTTTTCGCGGGCTTTCTTGTGGGCCCTTAAACTTGGACACGTGGCACTATTTCATTGGTTCGAATCAATGCTCGAAAACTCGCCCCTTTGACCTTTTGGACCTTTTTCCTTGGCGACACATGTCATGCTGTGATTTGTCCACGGGCCTGCCAGATTTTTACGTCCACCGCATTGTTTTGTCCCGATGTCCCAAAGTGCTTCACCGGGACGTAATCCTCCGATCCACCCGAAATGGGCTTCCTCATCCCTTTTCTGCCGGTGACACGTGGCGTGATCTGATTGGCTTTCGGCTCCTTCGGCTATCCGCGTCCCGCACGTCCCTTTGTCCCACTTGTCCTTGTGCTGAAGTTTCTTGTTTTGGTCGAACCACCGGCCACGTTCGCCATCCATCTGTCCCAAATGTCCCAAAGGTCTTGCCTCGGGGACAAATTCTTCCATTGCTCGATTTGGCTGGTTCGCGTTCCTTTGTCCCACATGTACTAAAGCAGCTTGATCAATTTTTTTTCTTATCTCTCCGGCTCGGTCGACTTCTCGTGCCCCTCGCACGTCCTTTCGGGTCGATCGTCCCAAGGCAATGGGCACGGCTTCCCATTCCAAATGAACGGCCTGGTTTGGGTCCTTCGCTCCATCCATCCGTCCCTGTGTGTCCCTTTTCTATTGGGCCACCTGGAGGCTTTTCGGCCGATCCGCGCCTTCCGCGTATAATTGTTCCAACTGTCCCAAAGGTGGCCTTGAGCAGGACTTAGCCAATTTTATGATTTTCCCCGAATCAATCTACTTGCTTGGAACTAAAAACTTTGATGCATGTTATCAAATTAACTCTGGGGGGTGAAATTTGGATAATAATTTGGTGACTTTTCGGGGTCACCTGCCTGCTAGGTAGAAGATCAGTGGCCTTTTAGTGATCCGTTGGGCATGGAGTCATAAGCAATAACCTGAAATGAGCCTGATGCTGCAACTCCCTCTATGAGAGCACGCTGAACTGTAAAAACTCAAACTAGGAGCGACAAAACCTGCACCAAAGCACTTAGGGAAACTAAAACCTAACTATAACAAGACAATGTGCATACGCACTTAGAGGAATTGAAATCTAGGCTAATATTTACAAGGGTGAACCTTTTATTTTCAGTAGCAATGTTTGAGATAGATTCCATTTACTGGAATCTGCAGTTCTTCACCGTCTAATGAGGCCAATTGGAAAGCATTGCTGCTCTTGCACTTCATGACCATGTATGGGCCACTCCAAATGGCATCAAATTTTGAATGCCTTCCCAGTTTTGCTCTGTCCACATCCCATTTCAACACTAGATCTCCAACTTGAAAAGATCTATCTTTGGCCTTCCTATCAAAGGTCTTCTTGATCAAAGCTTGATCCTTTTCCATTGCTTGGGATGCCTGATTTCTGATCTCCTGCAGCTCCATCAACTCTGCATACCTCACCTCCATGGGCTCAAATTCAAGTAACTCCAGCTGCTTCATGAGTTCCAATGTTGGCAACTCAAGTGACATGGGCAAGATTGCCTCTCTTCCATAGACAAGCCCGAATGGAGAGTTACCCGTGGATCTTTGAGAGTGATCCTATCAGCCCATAAGGCTGATTTCAGCTTGGTATGCCAAGACCTCTGATTCTCATCAAGATTTCTCCTAATGATCCTCAACAAGTTCTTGTTTGTAGACTCGGCCTGGCCATTACCCTGAGGGTAATAGTTCGATGAAGTGCTTAGGTAAATACCATTCTTGACAACCCACTCAGTCACCTTAGATCCAATGAATGCCAATGCATTATCAGAGATTATTGTGGTAGGTAAACCAAATCTGGTTGTTATTCCCTCATAAAATTTTAAGATGCTAGACTCATTTGCCTCTTTGAGTGCTACTGCTTCTATCCATTTGGTGAAGTATTCTGTGGCTGTCAAAATCCATTTATGCCCTTGGCTTGAATTGGGATTAATGACTCCAATGAAGTCCAAACCCCATTGCATGAATGGCTGGTCAACTGAGATTGGATGCAATGGAAGGGCAGCAAACTTCTCTTTTCCTGTGAAGAATGCACAATTCTTACACCTCTTGATCCATGCGTAGCAATCGCTGAAGATTTTAGGCCAATAATAACCAGCCTTCATAATTTTTAGAGCTGTCACTCTTGGTGCAAAATGGCCACCAGCTGGTCCACCATGAAACTCTTCCAATACCCTTTGAATCTGACCTGTGCTAATGCATCTCAGCAGCACTCCATTTACATCTTTCTTGAACAAAACTCCATCAACAATGGCATACGGGACAACCTGTAATCTGAAGTGTCTCCTTTGGGTCTTGTTCATCTCTGGGGGGCACTGGCCTGTACCTAGGAAGTGCATAATACCTTGGGTCCAACAAGGAATGGGGGAAGCATTGTCTTCTTCATGATTTCCACTTGGCTCATGGCTGTCCTGGACTGTCAAAACAACCTCTTCTTTGTTGCATACTTCCTTTTGCTTCCCTAAAACCAGCTGCTCACATAGTCCTTTCCCTCTTACCAGCTTGGTGATCTTGATCTCAATGTCATACTCCATGACACGGGTGATCCAACCTGCCCTCTTCTCATTCAAATCCTTGTTGAGGAGGAAGTCCTTAACTCAAAGATGTGAGACCAGCAATCTGGACCTTGTTGTTTGAGACTAAATGATTGAATTTCTTAAAGCTTCGATTATTGCAAGTACATGATTTTCAATAAAAGAGTACCTCACCTCACAGTCATCTAGGCTCGCTAAAAAGGCAATCGGCTGCTCATCATTATCTTTGTTCTACTGCACTGTAATGGCGTAAATAGTGTCATCACCTCCAAATGCATAGAGGATGAAATCCTGAGAAGTCCTGGGTTGATGAGAGTTAGTGCTTGAGAGATAGCTTCTTTGATTTCTTCAAAACTCTCCTTTCCTTTCGCTTTCCACTTAAAATCCATGCTCTTCTTTAACATTTTGGTGATGGGCTTGACAAGGGCTGCAAAATTTGGGATAAACTCGCGGACAAAATTGATCCTTCCCAAGAAACTTTGAAGAGCCTTCTTGTGACTTGGCAATGGCAAAGTGCTTTATGGCTTCAACCCTCTCGGATCAATTACAGTCCCTCTTTCGAGACAACATGGCCAAGGAGCTTTCCTTCATGTGCAAGAAAGATGCACTTCTTGGGGTTTAAAGATACTCGAACTTTTTACACCTCTGAAACACTTACCTGAGGTGAAAGAGATGGTCTGCTGCATTCTTTGAGAAGACATTGATATCATCTAGATATATCAGCACTATCTTGTTGATCAAGCCTTTGAATGCCATGTCCATTGCCCTTTGAAAGGTAGCACCAAGTGTTGGACAGCCCAAATGGCATCTTCTTGTAAGCATATGTGCCCCATTTAGTTGTGAAGGTTGTCTTGAATTGGTCTTCTTCTTTCACCATCACCTGATTATACCCTGAGTAGCCATCTAGGAGAGAGAATCTCTCTGAACCGGATACTACTTGCAATATTTGTTCCATTGAAGGAAGCGGGTAATGATCTTTGAGAGATGCTCTATTGAGGTCTCGGAAGTCCACACACAACCTGATTTCTCCGCTTTTCTTCCTGACCAGAACCAAGTTAGCAACCCAGCTTGAGTGCTTGATCGGGAATATAATGCTTGCCTCTATTAGCTTATTTAGCTCTTTCTTCATTAGAGGCTCAATGTGAGGGTTAACAAGTCTCTGCTTCTGCCTGATGGGCTTAGCATCTAGATCCAATTCTATGGTATGTTGTGCCAAATTCGGATTGAATCCTCTCAAGTCTTCATAGCTCCAAGTGAAGACATCTGGAAATTCTTGACAAAGCTGTATGAAATCTGATTTCTCCTGCTCAGTGGCCACTTTACCAATTTGAAGTGTTTTTCCTTCCCCAACCGGAATTGGCTCTGAATCTTCCCTCTTGACTTGTATGTTAGCCTTTTCTTTATGGAACTAGTCGTTAGGGTTGAAGATAGACTCCAACGTTACCAAACCCTTGGGAAGCTTGTTTGTCCGCAGCTGCACTACTTGATCCCCATACTACTGCTCTAGTCTGTCCTGATTCCTAGCTAAGAATTCAGCCTCTTCTTGTAAAAAATTGATGATCTGTTGATCATTTTCAAACACCTGCCAGCTGGTGTTATTATCTGGAACTGCTGGCCTCACAATCACATGGATATGTGGTTGTGTTTTTTCCTTTTGATGTTGTTAACCACATCAAACGTTGCTCCAACTGCTGCGAGCCTATCCGCGGCTTCATTTTTCTTCCTGGGTATGGACACAATGTTGAAAGCTTCAAAATCCTCAATGAGGTCCCATACCCTATTCTTGTAGCTCCTCAGCAAGTCGTTCTTTGTAGCATGTTGTCCTCTAACTTGGTTGACGATTAGCTCGCTATCCCCGAACACCTGCAAGTTATTTATCCCTTTTTTCCTAGCCCAATGAAGTCCATGAATCAAGGCCTCATATTCAGCTGTGTTGTTTGAACAAGAAAACTGGAAACGAAAAGCTGAATAATATTTGATGCCTTGAGGTGAAACAAGCATGGCTCCACCTCCTGCACCTTGCCTACTCCTTGATCCGTCAAAAAACAGCTGCCATACCTCATTGTCATCATTATGGCTTGGCTTGGTGATGCTAGGAACATGTTGATTTTCTTCGTGTATACAATAGACTCCCAGCTCAGAATCTTCTACTTCTTAATTGGGATCAAAAGCATGTATCTTGTTTGCCCATTCATCAAGAGTTAGGTTCGGGATACTTCCAACCTTGGTGTCAGCCTCATCAGTACTAGAGTGATCTTCTTGATCAAATGCTGAGCAATTGGCATTAATTTGACTTGGAGTGTAAGGCTCAATATGGAAGTTTGCAATAGGTTCAGACCTAATTGTAGCCTTAGTTCCATACCTTGTTCTAAACAGCATGTGAGACCAATCAACAGACAAATACCCCCCAATCTTGGCTGTGAAGTCCCTTGACAAGCAAAGGGCAAAGAGTGGTGGAAGGTCTATGATTGATATATCTTGTAAGACAACAACATTTGGACATGCATGCAAGGTAAGACTCAAGTTTTTAATCACTCCAACTGTTGCTATTACTGTCCCATCCAATTGCACTACCCCTTTAGATATTACTTCATATTGGAGACCCAGCTGATCAGCTATTTTCTTGGGCATCACTGAGCTACTTGCCCCGAATCAATCATGCAATTGTGTACTAGTTTATCCCCAATGATTAATGAAACATAGAAAGGAGGGGGCTTCAACATTTTACCTTGTTGCCCTCCATGGCTTCCTTCAGGCTGGGCAGCATTTGTAAGCACTTTGTCTTGCATCTGAACCTGCTGATTCGAAGTTGTCCAATCCTTCATGGCAGCTTGCAGCAGATCTCTTTGTCCTGGGATGGATAGGGATTCCCACATTGATATATTGACGTTAGTCTTCTTCATCTATTCAATGATACTGAATGGGGATGAAGTATCCTTTTGTTGTCCCTTGGTTTGTACATTCACCCCTTGCACGTGGGCAGCAACAGCTAGCATTTGAGTTGGCCTAGGGGTTGTTCTTGGCTGTCCTTGTGCACTTGAAACTGGACTTTGCTTGCCAATCATTTGTGGAGCCGTGGAAGGTTGTGGATTGGCTAGGGCTAATGGCTGTTCTTCACCCAAATTTCTCCTCTTTGACCTTGTGTTGGCTGCAACACCTTGAGAGACTACTTGATTCATGCCACAGAAATCTTCCACTTGCCAGTTCACCAACGTGGTGTCATTTGGGGCTGATTGCTGTTGGAATGTTTCTTGTTGTTGACTGTTTCCTTGACTGCCCTCACCCTCCACACCAGTAGTTGTCACCATCAGTGCTTGATTGAGAGCACCATTGAAACACATGGATTGGTTATGAGGCTCGTTGCATGGAAAGCACCAATCATATTCCTGAGCAATGTTGTTTTGTGTTGGCACTAATGCCTTAGAGGCAGATATAGCATTTGGATTATAGGGATGGAATGGTCTATTAGCGGGAGGCCTTGTTTGATTCACATTTACAACTGGATTAGGTGGTCTTTGTGGTTGGTATGGCTGCCTATTAGGCTGAGCTTGAGGTTGATAGGAAGGTCTCAAACCTTGGGGTTGTTGCCTCTTAATAGTAACCATCTCATTTCCCAAATTTTGTAATCAAGTTTCATGACCTCTCTGGAGTTCATTTAAAGCACTTGGAGATGAAGTGGAAGCTTCATTTGAACTCTGATTTCTAGGAGTGGGAATAGGAGCCAGAGTGGGTGCTTGACTAGTGCTTGGATTTTCTAAGTTTGGATACAAGGGCATGGGAGGCCTAGGAGCCAGTTTACCAGCTTGAATAAGACAGTTTTCGGCTCTAATGGCAATGCTATAAGCCATAGGGATTGTTGTGCCTCCCATGGACTGAATTAACATAGAAATATCATAATTCAAAGCTTTAAGGTAATATAGAAAAGCACCTTCTGCTGTTGGCCTGACTGCCACTGGAATCCTATCCCAAGACCTTTGAAATCTGAAGTTGAAGTCAGTCAGCTGCTCGTTGGAGGCTCTCTTGATAGTTGTCAGCTGCTCCAAAAGAGACAAGTTGTCTCCCTTCTCTCCAAATTGCTCGTGAAGTGCAATACATAGCTGATTCCAGTTTGTGATAGAACCAGCTCCAAGGCTCCTAAACCATTGCAATGCTTTACCCTTGAATGAAGATGCCAGTAATTTGACAGCCACTTGCATTTCATTGATTTCATGGATTGCACAAAGGTTAGCAATATCTTTAACATGATCACCTGGAGTAGTCTGATTTTCTCCAGTGAAGTAAGGAATGTTCTTCAAGGCTGCAATAGGAACTGGATGCTGTGCATTGAGAGCAAGTGGGCTGCTACCTGTGAAGTTGACGTAGGGATTGTTCTGAGCCATTCTAATCGGTCTTAAAACCCTTGTATACTGAATGAAAGGCCTGTCAGGTGGAGGAGTTGAGAGAGTTCTGTTTGGTGGAGATGGAGACCTTTGAATCCTTCTTCCTCTTTGCCTTCTTCTTGGAGATAACTACAGGTATTCAAACAACACTTCTTCTTCTCCAACTCTTGACCTTGTGGTGATTCTTCTCATGAGTTTTCAGGCCTGCACTGCTGAAACCAGTTGATTCTTCCCCATGGAGTCGCTAGATATGTAAATAATAGCTCTTATAAGCAAGAAAACTGCAGTAGATGCATATCAACTTTTCTGCAATAAAAATGAGACCTCTAAGTCCCACCGGGCATGCCAAAACTGTTGTTGCAGGCTCACAGCACCCCCGGATGCAAATCAGCTTATAGGTTAATGTTGTGCATCCAGTGATTTCCCAACATGGAATCCTTTCTCCAAGCGTGGGACTTGTAAAGATGAGAAAAGATTCTCCGAGAGAAGGCTGGTTCCTATTCCTCATTCGATGTACACAAAAATGCAGAGGGTTTGCTAAAACCTAATCTAACTTGCCAAGGAGATAGGGTAAGAAAATGCATAGAATAAAACCTAAACTAAAAAGGTGATGCACCGAGGAATGTTAGACACTCATTTTGAAAATTTAACACTGACCACATAGGTGCAATACAAACACCATGCATAGGTAACCAAACTGCAATAAGAGATCAAAATGACAGCAATGAATACATGAGAGGGTCGAGAGTCAATCACAACACATATATTATTGCTCAAGAGTCGATACAAGACATCAGCAAAGTGGCTAAGAGGCAAAAAAAATGGCATTACAACCCATATGAGAGGTTTGAAAAGCTCCACAATTTCTCTTGCAGGCGAGGGAAGAAGGGAGGATGCAAAAAAAGAATGTCCGACCCGTTAAAGGAGCTCCTCTTTACAATATATATGAAGAAATGAGAGGGGAGAGAGAGGAAATCTAGAATCTACCCCAACCACTTCTTGGTAGCATTTAAAATCATCTCATTATGATAGAAGTGGTAGATCTAGCAAAAGCAGCCCTAACAATGGAGTCCGTCGCCGCTTTAAAGTTGGTTGTTGAAGCATTACTTACTCATCTATCACCACGCATCAGAGATGTTTTCTTAATTTTCTCCTCCAAACTACACCAAAATATGAGATTGATCCCAGAATCCTGTAGAGAATTTCAACAGCTTTCCCTTGATATAAAGAACGTGCAAATCTGAGCTCTGGATCGAAAGATACGAAGGTCTGAAGATTTAGGGCACAAAACAGGTGAAAACGGATTTTTAAATTTCTTTTCCCGCGCTCTGCCATTTGGACGACACGTGGCAGGCTCTGGTTCGCTGAGCAATTTTCTCTCTCCACCTTTTCACAGCTTCTCTTGTGGGCCCCTTAAACTTGGACACGTGGCACTATTTCATTGGTTCGGATCGCACTCAAAACTCGCCCCTTTGACCTTTTGGACCTTTTTCCTTGGCGACACGTGTCATGCTGTGATTTGTCCATGGGCCTGCTGGATTTTCGTGTCCACCACGTCCTTTTGTCCCAGATGTCCCAGTGCTTCGTGGGACAGAATCCTCCGATCCACCCGAAATGGGCTTCCTTGTCCCTTTTCTGCCGGTGACACGTGGCGTGATCTGATTGGCTTTCGGCTCCTTCGGCTATCCGCGTCCCGCGCGTCCCTTTGTCCCACTTGTCCTTGTGCTAAAGTTTCCTGTTTCAGCCGAACCGGCTGGTTCGCGTCCTTCGCATCCATCTGTCCCAAATGTCCCAGTGCTGTCTGGGACAAATTCTTCCGGTTCGTCCGATTCGGCCGGTTCGCGTTCCTTTGTCCCACATGTACTAAAACAGCAGTTGATCAATTTTCTTATCTCTCCGACCGAGTCAGCTCGCGCGCCCGCGCGGCCCTTCCGGTCCGACTGCCTCTTGTGCTATAGTTTCCCATTCCGACCGAACCAGCTGGTTCGGGTCCTTCGCGCCCATCGTCCTGTGTCCCTTTTCTTTTTGCGCCGCCTGGAGGCTTTTCGGCCGATCCGCGCCTTCCGCGTATAATTGTTCCAACCTGTCCCAAAGGTGGCCTTGAGCAGGACTTAGCCAATTTTACGATTTTCCCGAATCAATCTACTTGCTTGGAACTAAAAACTCGATGCATGTTATCAAATTAACTCGGGGTGACATTTGGATAACAACTATGTTTTGGCTATTATGGTTGCACTTGTTATCTCTCTGAAACCCCAACAATTCTCTTCAATATACTATTTAAAATGGTGATTGTGTTGATTTATGTGTTGGGTTCCTTTAGATGAAAAAAATATGTTTAGGAACATGGACTACAATGGTTATAGAATATGCACAAAGTGGGATTTCGAGAGGGTCTTGGAAATTTTTGTGTAAAATAAAAGGAGAAGATGAGAAGATAGATTCTAATAAATACCTCAAAGAGATGTGGCTTAGGGACTACATTAGTTTCAAGGAACACTAAAAAAGGATATTTGAAAATTCCTTTGATCACTACAAGAAAATGCAATTTTCCATTCAAAATCTATGACAAAAAGCCTCAAGCAGATGCCTCCGACAACCGTTGAAAACAAGTATAGATCTCCTTTTATCTTGCACTAAGTTACTCACTTTATCATTTCCTACCTTTGGATTTTAAATGTTTTAAATAGTATAAAATGCAATTGGAATGAATGATAACACCTTTACCCTACTCTAAAACATTTTTTTATACAGAAATTTAACCTCGGAGACCGCATGTATGGAGTACTAGACAAAGTTGTACCAAAATCAAAACCTCTAACATAATCCTTATCAACCCAATACACCATGAAGGCCCTTACACAAGCTAAAGAACTCAATTTAATGCCTCAATGAGACAATTTTGAATCCCTTTTATCATTTTAGTCACTTGTGGTGACATTCTCATTTTAAGAAAACATAATTGATTTTGGCTTACTTGATTCTCGCTTCTATTGGGAGAAACTAAACCCCCCACACCTACCTTTATACCTTCAATATGAGAATTGGAATAACTCTTTGTCCCACAAAAATTATTTTGGAATTTAGTTTTGAAAGTGGGTTTTGGGCCATGTTATCCAAAATACCCTCTCCTAGGGCCATTTTGATAGCTTACATTTTCATTCAAATTTGGAAAAGGTAAATTGGTCAAGAATGGAGAAAATATATGTTGGGGACATTCCTTTCCTCCTTGCCTCTCCTCAATTCCATACTTATCCAAAATTTGAAAAATTTGGGTCTTTTTGGGTCAAATCATCCAAATTGGGCCTAGGAGGAACAAATAGAACAATTCTCGTGTTCCTTTTGTTCCACGCATTAATCCATTCGCAAGGAGGGGTTATGGGATCAAGTGTGAATAAATTAGGTTTTATGGGATTTAACAAAATAGTTCCACCGGACATTAAGTTATTTGATTGGCCAAGTCTCTTGAATCATGGGAGCAAAGGAACAAAGTGATGTGGGCGAAGCAAGATTTGTGGGAATTGAGGGAGTGGGAAGAACGTTCTATTAGATTGATAGTTCTTGAATCGGCCGGTTGACTAATATAATAGGGGAACAATGTGGTGATGTACAGAGCACAAAACGAAGGAACAAAATAGACTTGTGGCAAAGTCAGTCCCAACAAGCACAATAGAACTATTCCAAAGTTCTACAAGTTCTTCGATTGGCTGATGTGGCTACACTTGGAACGAAATGATTAATGTACATTGTGGAGGCTGTGTGGAACAAATCACGACCATCCTAACCCCGAACTTCAATTGGCCATAAATTTTTCCCTGTTACTCCAAATTTCACAAACTTGGTACCATTGGAAAGCTCTCAACATGTACTACACCAAAAAATACTATATTTCTTAATTTAGACGAAGGTAGGTGGGTGAAAAAGAGGAAATACAATCCAATTTTAAAATATGCAGTTCCAAGTAGTTCAACCACCACATTTGATGAGGTATGGTGCCCATTCCTTCTCTCACAAGAAAATTATCATGGGGAATGGTCTTGTAAGGATGCTCATGCCTATATTCAAATTTTTAATGAATGGTGTTAGTGGTTGAAAGGGGAAATCCAAGTTTCCTCTATTTTCCCTTCTCCCTCTTTCCCAGCCTTCTATATAATGTAAAATCTCTCATTTATGAAAGAGAGGATGTTTTAGAATGTAAATGAACTCTTTCAAAATTGTTCCTAGCCAACCGTGAGTTGTAGACCTCCACTTGATTTTGAAAATGTGTTAATGTGCCTTCTTAATCACATGTGATGGTTTGTGCATACTTTGAAATAAATAAAGTATTTGTTTTCTAGTGTTTCTCAACACCGACTTATGTTTTGTTACATTTCCTTGCCTCTCCATTATTATTATTGTTCTATTTTGTGCATTTATTTCTCATTTACAAAGTTTATTTGTTTGTGTCTCATGGAGAACAGAAGGTAAAATGTTGTTTTGGATTTGTGTCACTTATGTTTGACCTCTCCCTTATCCATTTTCCTTCTCCCTTTTCCCTTATTAGAATGTATTCAGCCTTTCCTTGTTGTCATCACCTCTCTTTAGCTTAGTATTTTCAATTTTATGCATCTTCTTCTTGCCCTGGTCCATTGAATTGTTATAATAGGATTAGATAGTTGAGTTTCTAGCAGTAGGAGTAGTTTACCATTAGGAAAAGGTAGATGAACTAGTCTTCTCTGTAGGTTTGTCTCAAGTAGCAAGTTCCACAACTTCAGAGGTAATCCCATGTTACCCAAAAACATTGATTTCTCATCCATTCATTCATGAAAAATTATAGGGTGTTATTTTTCATAGATAATGTGCCCCATTGGTCATTATGCAACAAGAGTGTTTGATGTGTTTATGATAATCAACCCCGAGTCACCTTTGTAACTTGAGCCATGTTCATCATAATCAAATTCCTTAAAATATGATGATTTCTCCATATATATGGGAGTAAGTAGGGATTGAAAAAAAATTCACTTGAACTTAAAATGAGTGTTTTTGTGACCCATATTGTAATCAATGTATCTATTTTGGTCAATTTTTCACAAACTTGCAACTTTATTTGGAAAAAAATTCGAGGCTCCCGTTCAACTAGTAATTACTTTAGAAATATTTTAATATCATTATAGTATTATTTAGAGTATGATTTAATCAATTACTTTATATGAATGGATTTCAAAATTTATGATGTTTTCTCTCTCCTCCTCTTCTCTCTCTAGAAATAACTATGAAATTGTGGTTGGTCTTGAAAATGTCAAAATGAAAATGGATATGAAATGTAAATGGATATGATATTTTGAATAGAAAAGAAAATGTATCCTATTATTTCTCACTCTTCCTTACTCCCTCTCTAGAATCAAAAATAAAGTGCAAATGAATGTAGAAGTGTGAATGTGTGAAGAAACATTCTCTCTCTACTCTTTTGGTTTAGATTGCTTGAAATGATGGATAAATTGGTTTATGATTACATGTAAGGGTTTTCCATACCATTCCTAAGACTGAACCCGAGTTTCATGCATGTACTCCAGATAAGAAGGATTAAAAGTGTGATATGTTTTTATTGATGAGATGGTATTGAAATGTTGTACTTTGACATTATATGTGAATATTAAATGCAATATATAAATTAGTGTGTTCAAAACCGTTGTTTTCTTAAACTCTTATGTTTTAAGCATTGTACATGGGAAAACTATTTGGCTTGTATCTACTTATGTTTTAAACTAACTTTGTAACACCAAAGTAGAGTGAAACCTAATTAATTTTGGATAAACCATGTAGAAACCGTGTTATCTTAAGTAATAAAGAAGATACCTAACATTGCAAATTGGTTAAAATTATAGTGTTTACTTCATGGGTTTTCATGCCCAATTGGATTTAAATAATTAAATTTAGTCTCACCCAAGAACCATTCTAAGGATGATTTTTTGTATGGTAAGTATTAGGGTTGTAATAAACTTAAATTTATTCTTTATGTATCCTTATGGAATATAGCTTATCTAGCACTGACTTTAAATCCTTGTAATAGGCCTTGCATATGCGTAATTGTGGATGTTGTAGATTTTAATGGAATTGTAAGTGTTGGAAAACTAAATGGCGTGTTTTAGATGTAATAAACATGTGTAGATTGATTTGTGGTTAATTCTTGAGGAATGCCATTTTATCCTACTCAACACTTACATGGTGACCTAGGCAACGTAATTTCTTACCGTGGGGAAACTCATTCTTAAAGTGTTAATATTGGTTTGAATAATTCTTTAGAACATGTGGCATATAATAGTAGAGTAAAGGTAGAACAAAAATGTGATGTTGAACTCCTCCCTTCCAAGGTAACTAAATAAGGCACGATGTGAAAATGAGACATGTGGAGTATGGTTTGCATCTATCCCTCATTTTATCTTTTGTCAAATAAAATTAAATGAAAGGTAATATGATTTAATTTAAGAATAACATTATAGGAATGTAACTAAACATGTTGATACATTAGAAACTCTATTAAGGAATACTTTCAATAAAGTAAGTGAACCGCATGCTAAGAAATGGACTTAGTTATAAAGATATTATCGAGAATGCAAAAAGGACTTATAATGCTTGAGTCAATGTATTCGAATAATACTCGTGGTATCCACTCGAATGCTATGGAATTATAATTTTTAAACAAATTTGATAGGAAGATGAATAATTTTTTTGGGCAAATCCATAGCTAATCATGACAAGATCTACCTTGATTAATTAAAAATTAAAGGAAACTTATTCAAGTCATTAATTAAATTTATAGTGACCGTATGTCTTGTCAAAGATGGTAATTACTCATATCCTTCTATGGAAGGTACAAACGAGACATGAACATTGCAACAAGAAATGAAAAGACGTGATCTTGAGTAATAAGTTAAGATTAAGTTAATCTAATTCCAATATGCATGCGTATAATTTTTTTATAACATGAGTGAAATCAATTAGATTGGGTTGTAATTTTAATTATCACCCCATAATTTTGATATCCCGATTAAGGTTATTAGTTAGGTTTTTTGTTCATAGAGGAACTTGTAAACCATATTCTTATCGACTTTAGATAAATTGGTTAATGGCCTAAATCATAAATCTTATTATATAAGACTCATTATGGAGCTAGCTATAAGAATGAATGAAAATAATGAATTAAACTATATTATTACTTGAGTAATATAAAAGATATCATTTTTAACTCTATTTGTCAAATAAATTGAAATGACCATATCTTGTGTGCATTCCATTGTTCAAGTTTTATAATTGTGTGCATCCCATGTTATACCGTTGTAATATGTGGTTCCTTGTTTCATGCAATCACCTCATATGATGTTGATTCATTATAATTTATCCCTTGTGGTATCATAAAACAAGTAAATAAAAGACCAAAAAAAATATTCTAGTACTTTTACAATTGTATTTGGGTGTAAAATTTATGGTCATGACAACTGGAATTAGAAAACCCGTGAATGGGGTGGTCCTATACCAATCTTGGAAAAACCTCAACAAAAGCTAGAGGCAATGGCTAAGAAGTTAAATAACATGTTATTTTTAATTGATGATATAGATTCTAACAAATTTTGTGTTAACGATCCCTATTAATGGGGAATCCTTGACAACTATCATATAACCCATTTCCTCATTTATCTGAATCTATACAATCCCAACCTAAAATCCATGTTCCTATATTTCTCTCATATCCTATTGAGATTTATTATCCTCCCAAAGGAGATAATATACCTCCTATGCCATTAAAAAATATCTAAAATAATCCAAGATCCCAATCCTTCCCCATTTCACGAGATCCAAAAAAAATTGTGTATGAACCTCATGTTCAAACACTTGAGAGGTTACAGCTACCTTCCATCACTCTCCCCATCACAAAAAAGGTGATACGCAATCCATAAGAGCTTTACAAAGAACCATTTTCAAGTGAACCAAAAATAGATAAATAAATTTGCATCATTATTGAAAATCATGAGATATCTATCTCAGATTGGGTTGAATCTAAAAGTTTGCATGAAGAGATAACTCAAAATTTTCATTTTCAGCTTCCTATTATTTATTAATATCATTATATAAGTGAAGTTTAAGTTTTTGAGCACAAAGAGAAAGGATAAGAGTTTTCCAACACTAACGAGGATCATTTGGAATACAAAGGTGAACATTTTTTTCTTTTTTTCTTAGGGTCTATGATCCCGATCACACACAAGGAGAAATAAGATCCTAGGGATGAGGAAGAGATCATAGAGAGTTTCTCCCTCTTCTTTAAGAGTGAATTTTATGATAAACCTTTGTCTTCACGCCTAGGATCATATTTGGAGACATATTTGGGGTTTGGAAACACTATGTTTTAATCTAGGAAAGGGGAGATTCGACTAAGAATTCAACATGAAATGGTTAAGGAAAGAATCAACTAATAAAATGAGATCAAAAGGGAGTTTCACCCAAGCATAAATAACGAAGAGAAATAGGGGTTATTTGACTTGGAATATATATTTTTATTATGGGTAAATAGTTTTGAAGGGACTATACCCTATGTACAAAAAGGCTCAAAAGCCAGATATCAAAAGAAGAGAAACCAAACCTAGATATGCTAAACACCATAGACTAGGAGGCTCAACAGCTAGATAATACAATATAGGAAGCAAAATAGGATCAAGATAGACAAAGTGATCCGAATAAGAGAGAAAGAGACAAAAATGAACAAGAGGGATCCACCACTAGTCATCCCAGTCAAAAACAACATCAAAATTGCCAAACAACAACTTCACCACCAGTAAACAAAGCAACAGGGCACCGCATCACTTGACAACTCGGTCAATCTTGGCCTTAATCATTTGGAGCGAGATGAAGAATGCAATGGCCATGGCCTGGGATGGATCTTTCAAATCCACCTAGGCAATTGCAAGATCTTGGTTCTCCTTTGATCCCCATATATCCTTGGTAATGCCGCTGAGACTGCATATACTTCGCACATGTTGCTCTATAAAATTATAGATACTTTTAAGAGCTGAGAGGATACAGTCATTACGCCCTTTTGCATTGCCAAGCCTGGCATCTAGAGAGAGAAGCTTCTTGAATATTTCAGCAGTGGTATCATCTTCTTTAGAGTTTTGCAGCTTCCTTTTGCCCTTTGTTTTATCCATATCCCTAATAGCACTCTTTAGGTCATGAATCTCCTTTTCCATCTTTTCAACCCTGACCAACAGGTCCACTTCCTTAGAATCCTTCACCGGTTTACTTATGTGAAGTAAATTCTCTACAAGTTCCAGATCTTTATGGCTTCTTAAAACCCTCTGTGAAGATGGCAGAGGGACCTTAGCTTTCATTTCTTTCCTCTTCCTGTGGGGTAGCAATGTCAAGTTTTCTATCGGCAAGGGGAGGAATGAAGGCAGGGGGAGTAGGTTGGGGGCGGAGTAGGCTAAGCAATGGCGGTGGATGAGTAGGATCAACCCTTGGTGAAGGGGAACAACCCTTGTATGATTTTGCACCTCAAGAATAGATTTCTCCAAGGAATTCAACAAATAATGAGGAAAATTTATGGTAAGGTTCCTATGAAAGTGATTAAGGAAAATTAAGTGCTTCTGGGGGATAGTGACAAATCTCCCCTCCAGAGTAACGTACCTTACCACCATCCTTGCAATCTCAGTGAAGGGCTCAAGAATAGATGCTATTTTGATGCCACTGCGTCACAAACTCCAGATTCTCCCCCTCATCGAGAAACTTTTTAGCCTCCACCTCTCTGTCCATGTGCTTGTTGAAGAATTTGGTTCCGTCTAGATTGAGCCTAGTGACCTGGGCAATTAGCTCCTCGAAAATCTCAACCTTGATATTACTATACTCAACAACGTGATTCCTCCAGCCATTCGCGAATTTTATTGAAATATCCTGATCGAAACCTTGAATCTTTTCAATAAAATTTGTAAGACCCCCTTTTTGCAAATAGTTCCAGAGAACTGTATCGTTTTTCCATGCTGGATTATGGGTGGGCTCAGTCTTGCAAGGCGGTCCCCCATTTTGCCTGTGATGCTTCTACTTCTCACAATGGTAAAAATTTTAAATCTATACGATTCATCCTCTGCTCTGCTTTTGAAGACCTCCAAAACGTGTGGAAAATTGTAATCATTAATCCTCACTTTGCAATTAATAAACCACTCCTTAGCATCTGCCCTACATCTATTAATGATTATGCTCCAAGTCATGCAAATATTTGATGATGTCATCACGTACTTTAGTAGGAAGAGTGTCACCCCTTAGCCAAGTTTGCAATGTATTGTTTACCCCAATATTTTCCAAACCATCTGCCACACTATTGCCTTCCGGTAGGTATGTTTGATTTTAAAATTATCAAAACTCTTGCAAATATCAATAGCTTCAGTTATAAAGTCCCTGATTGACCAGCTTGGAGGTTGTTTTTGGTTTAACAAATTGATAATGTTCAGCGAATCACCCTCAATTATAATATTGGAAATATTACAATCTCTAGCTAACCTTATTCCCCAAAGCGTTGCTAAAGCTTCGAGTAGTGATTGGTTTGCCTACCCATTTTTCTAGAAAAAGCAGCAACAAAATAGCCTCTGTGATCTCTAATCACTCCACCTCCTCCTGAATCCCCAGGATTTCCTTTTGAGGCCCCATCAAAATTCAACTTGTGCCATGTCATTGGGAGGCTGAATCCATCGGACAGTGGATCTATCAATGCTACTGTTATTCTTGTTCCTAACAGTGCCAATGTTCCAAGCAGCCAGAATGTGCTCTTCTTCCTCAGGGTAAAGTCTATTTTTAGGGGGTTTAAATCTTTCAATGTTGTCTTTTACTGCAATGATAATTTCTTTGTAAACTTTTTGCATATCTTTCTGGTATTCCTGAAAATGACATCATTTCTAGCTTTCCAGACTCGCCACATGGTGTGAGGGAGAACCAGTTGCCATAATCTCCTCACCACATAGTGCTTGTAAGGAGAGTTCCATTGTTCCTAGGCCTGTAGACAAGTATGGGGAAAGATCCATTCCTGATTGAAGTTTTCAAAAATAAGATGCCAGATTTTGGAAGTATACTTACAATGAAGAAAGAGGTGTTTAATGTCTTTTGCTTCTTCCTGACACATGCAACATCTGTTAGGCATGATAAATCCTTTCCTAATGAGATTGTCATTAGTGAGGATCTTACCTTTAATGATAAGCCACCAGAATAAATTTACTCTAGGGGTTAGCTCGGGCATCCACAACTTATGCCATTCAATTTCACTTTCAATAGAGGCAAAGAAAGAATTGTAGCCAGATTTAACCGAGTACTCTCCATCAAAGGAATATTTCCAAATAAGTTCATCCTTATGATTTTGAGGACTGATATGTATTAGGGAGAGATGAATCTGCATGGATGAAACAATAGACTACATATTATCCTCATCTACTTTGATCTGTTTCCATTTCCTTTTGTTGTCAACCACCTCAATATAGTCCTGGACTTTCTTCCCATAATTTCTAATTAGGTTGTCTTTAATGTGTCCATAAGAGGAAATCCAGTTAATGTCTGACCATTTTTCATTCTATAAATCAATGTCTTGTCCATCTCCGAGCTTCCAGCTGCATCCCTGGGAGAGAATATGCCTGATGTGGAGAAGATTATTCTAGAAAATTGATCCATTCGGAAGTAGCTGATCAAAAAGAAAGGAATTCATGTTCGATTGGAAAGGTATTTGATTTTGATCAACTCGGTCCATGGCTTCTACTCTTTTATAAGCCTCCAACCCAACTTTGCAATTAGAGCAGCATTCATATTTCTGATATCTTTGATGCCTAAACCCCCAATCCGCTTTGGCTTACAGACCTGCTCCCAAGCTACTAAATGGTACCTAAACCTATCTTTTGTGCCATGCCATAAAAAGTTCTTTTGGATTTTTTCAATGCTATTCACCACTGCTGCTGGAATGTTGAACATCGACATGATATAAATAGGTAAGTTCTGAAGAGTGCTTTTTATCAATAAATGCAAAAATTGTTAGCACTTGAAAGTAAAGAACCTTTCCAACCAACAAGATTTGACTTGGAATATTATAATGATGAGGAAGATCCAATTTACCTTATACATATTCCATTCACATTATTTCTATTCATCAACAAGGACCCTTTTGCTTTTAGAGTTTCCTTGGACCTAATATAGAGAAAGAAATGATAACAAATGTTGATCATGGCCAAATAGGGTTTTATAAAGAAAAAGATGAAGATTAAGACCTTCCCGAGAAATGGAGGAAATAATCTCTGAAAAGTGTGTTCCTAATAATATATAATTTGTGTTTTAGAGCACTATTCTAAGTTTCCACTAGTCATGTTTAATTTAGAACATGAGGAATATTTTCAAAGTGCCAAATATTACATCTAATACTTCCCAAAACCCAATGAATATCAGACATAGGTATTTTTTCTCTTTCATTTGTTAATGAAAAGGGAAATGAGTTTTAGGATAGTTTTCTACTCTCACTAAAGGCCATGTTCACTACAAAATTGATCTCATGGCTAAAATTTATTAGAAAAGGGATTTATTTCTCCAAGCCAGTTATTGGTTTTGTTTGAACTCATTTGAGATTGGTTAGAGTAGTCTAGTAGTTTAGTTTTTTTTACAAAACAAGTGCCTTGCGAACTCTACATGTCTCCATTTAGATCATGTATGATTTATGTTTTGTACATAGTTGTTTTTTGTTTTATTTCCTTCCCTTATTGTTATTGGAGGGTCCCTCCTTTTTTGTGTGGTGATCACTGATTGAGTGCCTTTTCCTCAATTTTTTTGGTGATAATTTGAATAAGTGATTTGTTGCTCAAGTGTTGGTTTCATTTGTGTCATTCAGGTTGGAGGCTGCTAAGAAAAATTAGAGACCACGTCATAATATAGTGTTTTGTAGAATGAAGTGGCAAGTAGATTGAGATACCGTGGATAAAGTAACAACTTGATCTCCTAAAAATTCTAAGTTATACACTAACTCCATGCCCAATGGATATGTCAAGATACCGATCAACCCATCTAGCAAATAGATGTTCCATAAAATTCACCAATTTTTTTCCAAAATAGAACCCATGTTATTTTTACAACTTCATTCAAGTTGAAGACTTAAGAACTTCTTGCTAGAAAAGTCGTAGAATGAAGGAATACAAAATGTAGTGTTCCATAGAAATAAGGAACTTATTGTTTCGCAGGTTTACCTAACCCGTATAAAAAAATAACATCACCACAGAGATATATGCCACAAAGCTAAGGAAAAATTCCATGCAGAATTATGAGGGAAGAGAAGTGAAGTGCAAAGTGTTAGAGAATTTTGCAACATAAATCTGCACAAGGTTGAAAATATGCGGAACAAAGAAATTCCATGCAACAAAGAAAACCTATGGGATGAAGACGTAGAAGCTATGTAATAATTAAATTAAATATTTCACAAGACAAAGAAAAAAATATGTGGAACAAGGAGTTCACGATACAAGAAAAAATGCCACATAAGTTGTGGTTCTCGTGAAACAATGAATATTTTCATATAAAAGGTGTTGAAGTATTGTCATTGATGTCAAGATTGCCATTGATTTCAAGATGATAATTTAAAATCATGGTTGATGTTACAGGTCATTGATGTCAAAGATTTGTGTGAATATTGATTAATAATGTGTGAAAGAGATATTTTGAACACAATGTGAAGACAAAGGTTCTTGTGAAGATGTTCTTGAGAAGGTATGAGCATGGTGGCTTTGTGATATGAGTGCACACGTAAATGAGAGGTTACACATCATGGTTTGATTATAATAATAGGGTTTAGAATACATGAGAAGAGGTATGCAACTCAGGGCTTGAAAGAAAAAAACATGAAAATTGGTTTTCTAAGTTTGAACCTAGACCATTCTTGAGGTCTTATTTTTCTATTGAGGCATGATGATCATTTTTCAGGGTGAGTATGCAAATTTTAGCATATGTATGGAATGTTTTTCAGGTATGTGGATGGATTTTTCGGTCTTAGTTTGGAGTATAAAGAAAGAAAATGCATTTTTAGCCTTACCAAGTTCTCATAATGGATAATCCTAGCTTGATGTGAACTTTTTGATACTTTTGGCATGTCTAAACTCTGCATGGGAATCTAAGATATTCGGTATAGATGGGTAATGTTTTTAACTAAGATCTCCTAGAATTTTTTTTGGTTTAAGGACTTGATCTTTATGAACAATTGCTAACACCAAAACAATTCAAGAACCCTTCTAAAACCCTAACATGAAGTCTATGTGAAATATATTATTCAAACAAACTCGAATAGATTGTTTTAGCTATTTTTATGATTGGAAAATGTATATGACTCTCCCAACTATCTCAGGTGGTTTTGGTTTGCTAGATGAGTTAGTGGACCCCACATAAAAAGGTTATTTTATGAATAATTTGTTGCAGTAGTCAAGTTTTTCATTGGACATATTGAAAAACTGACCTTTGAGGATTTTGGAGACTTGTACTTCATTTTTATGAACTTTTTGGACAAGTTTTAGTTATTTAGTGTGCTAATGAGGTCAATTTATCATGATTGGATTTTGAGGTGTTGAAATAGTTTTGAATGTGCTTGGAATGGAGTTGTTCTTGTGCTCTCATGATCTAATTTTAAGAGTCTAATGGAAATGGTTATGTTTTGGAGGTCATGAAGTACCTATTCATGTTTTTTATTTTTCATGGTTCATTTTTTCAAGGTTTTACAAGATTCATCTTGCAAGATAGATTTTATAGGTATGGAATCCTAATAGAACAATATTGTTCTTAAGGTGCTTTCATGGTGTAAATGCATGGTGCATATATTTCCAAGCATGGAAAGGGTTAGAAGAGGTCTTGGTAAATTTTTTGAAAGTGTTTTTAGCTTTGGACATGACTATGGTTGATAAATAAATGTCAAATTTCAACTTTAGGACATACCTAATGAATTAGGCTTCTTGAGACCTAATGGAGTTTTTTGGCCCAATGGAGTTATTTCATACATAAATAAGGTTGTGTTGTGATGTTTTCATGTATTTATTATGATATTTCATATTTTTTATGACCGACCTAAGTTGTCTTAGACTGACCTAGTTGGTTTGTGATCAAGAGTCATGTATATATACAAGGCATATTAGAACTATTTTTGTTAGTTGATAGTTTGAAGAAGATGAATGAGATATAAGGGATAGAGAGAGATTAAAGAGGTATTGATGACCATGAAGGTGTATATGTTGAATAGTTGAAGGTGGTCTAGCTATGAAAGGAATTTTTATAATCGTAAATCTAAGTAAATAAGAATGATGAGTGAGTGAAAAACAAGTTAGTTTTAAGAGTCTTCAAGAGTAGATGAGCAGGTGTATGAATGTCATTTGATGATTGAGCATCAGATTGTGTGTAATAATTATGAGTGAATGTTGATACATCAGAGATAGAGATCAGAAAAATAAGAAGAGATTATAAGAGTGAAGAAGAGCAAAGAAGACCATCATTTGTTAAGATAACAAGGAGAATATGGAAAACATTTGTTATGGCTGAGTTGGTGCTTGGTTAAGTGGTGGATGAGTTGGTTTTGAGTCACTTAGGGAGTTGGTGCTCGCTAAAACCTAGGGTTTGGTGCTCCTTGTTGAGTTGGTGCTTCACTAAATCTTAGGGGGTTTTAGACTCCTTGCAAGTTGGTGTTTGCTAAAGTCAGGTTGGTTCTCCTTGCGGAGTAGGCACTTCAATAATTCTTGATTTTTTTTATTAATGAAAATATTAGTGGGGTTTCTCCCCCTTGATGGTTTCCCACATAAATTATGTGTTTTATATTTCTTTTTGTTCTTGTGGATGGTTGTTTCATGCATAATAAGCTCACAATGGTTAATGTATGTCAAATTATTTCTTTGATGATTCATGAAATTTAACATAATTGAATTAAATGTTTTAAATAAATTGATTCACCTCGCCCCCTAAGGTTTTGCTTCTAACAATTGCTATCAGATATTGGTATTTTGGATAAGGTTTAACAACTTGAAGGATATCCTAGAAGTATATGTATGGATAATCAAGTTCAAGGAGGTTTCTCAACCAATAAGGATCCTCTCTTTAATGGAACCAATTATACATTTTGGAGCATCTGGATGAATAATTATCTAATGTCATTAGGATATGAAATAAGACAATAAATTTTTGTTGGATACACTATACCTCCTACACCACCTACTGATGCAACAACCAAGAAGGCTTGTGAAGGAAATTCTAAAGCAATGAATGTTATCTTATGTTTCCTTTCAGAGGCTGAGTTTATGAAGGTCATGCATTGTGATACAACCAAAGGAATTTGGTATAATTTTCTAACCATCTATAAAGGAGACTCTAATATCAATTTGGAAAATTTAAAGACCCATAGAAGATAGTTTGAAAGTTTTAGAATGAAGGAAGATGAGAACATTGATGCTTATATTTTGAGAGTTTATGAGGTGGTTAATATCATCATAGGATTAGGATAAAATATGGAAGAATCAATTCTTTTCCAAAATCTTTTGAATTATTTTACACCCAAGTTTGAATCCAAGGTATATATTGCAGAAGAATCCAAATATTTAAGGAATTTTCATATCGATGGACTTCATGGGATCTTGACTACATATGATATGAGAAAATATGGTGGAAGAACTTCCAAGAATATTGTTGCTTTCAAGGATAAAAATAAGGCACAAGGTAAGAAGGTAAAGGATAATTCTGATTCATAGATTAATGATGAAAAGTTAGAAGCCATGTTTGTTAGAAAGATAAGGAGAGGCTCAGGTAAGTACAAAGGTAAATTACCATTTAAGTGTTTTAATTGTGGAAATATTGGTCATTTTTCATATAAATTTCCTAACAAGAATAAGGATGAACATGATGAGCATGATGAACATCATGATGATGAAAAAGAGGTATCAAAAGCATAAAAAAGGAGTTTCAAGAAGTATGATGATAAAAAAGGCCATTCAAGAGAAAGAAGATTTTCAATTCCAAAGAAGACATCAAAAACTCCTCGATTTTAGTGACTATAGTTATTCGATAGTGGTGATGAATATGTCAAACATACCAATAATGAAGTTATATTCATGGCCAAATAATAAAGAAGAGAATTTGAATGTCTAAATGAAGATTCAAAAGATGAAGAGGAAGAGGTAGACTTAGAAGTATAATTGATGAGTGATCCAAATGAGTTGAAGATCAAAAGAAAGAAGAATAAAAAATTGAATTATTTGATTAAATACTATACGAGAAAATCAATGACATGACCAAGGAACATGAAAAGATCGTTAAAGAGCTAGAAAATCAAGTTGAAATTGTGACATCTTGTCTCAATTCTAAGGAATAAGAATGTATCAAAGTCAAAATAGAGATGGAATCTTTAAATGAAGAGTTAGATCAAGTAGCCAACAAGTTGAAGAACTATGTGAAGTTTGAGAAGAACACTGACACTCTAAATGACATGATGGGTAGACAAAATTTTTCTAATGATAAGATAAGTATATGATTCAAAGAAGATCAAAATGAACAAGCGATGGATGATAAGAATTCTATAATGATAATTCATGAAGCGAGATCAAGAAAATGAGAACAAGAAGGGAATTTTCAATAACAATAGAAGGATTAATATCATTAGACAACTAAACACCATGAGGTATGATATTTCATTTAATGGTTATTGTTATGCATGCAATTTTTTTGGTCATAGAGAAAGAGAATGTAGAAGGCCCTCCAAAAATGAGTATTCATGGGACTATGCAAGTCACAATCCATAATAGTCAATACGAATGAGAGATGTTTTTTTGCTACAATCATCTATCACGAGTCTCTAATAAAAAATAGTTGGTATCAAGCTCCTAGAATTTAAGAAAGAGGACAAAGAAAGAACTTGCGCGTAAAGATTTTTTCCCTATGAATGAGGTGAAGTGGGAACCAAAGACAATCATGAACATCATGAAATCAGATCATGTAGATATGGAGAAGGAGAGAGTCAAGTCAGATCTTGATCAGTCTACAAACCAAGGTGGATTATTTGCTATGAAAGAGTATAGGATAGAGTTTGAAGAGAACCAATAGTGTATGATATATGCACATATAGAGGAGAATAAAAATTATGTAGAAATCAAGTCTGAAGTGCCAAAGAATAATAGGATGATCCTAAAGAAGGACTATCAACCTTGTGAATGCAAGTTGTTGGAGAAAACAATGGAGATTTGGGAATCTACTAAATTTATGTGATTTTAGAATTTTTTGAAAATAGGGTGTCTCTATTAGGATTCATAGAGGAATTCATCACTCATTAGAATCATCATGAAGGTGTGTTATGAGAAAAAGTCACAAATCATGTACAAAACTCGTGACAACATGGAGAGAACATAGTTATGTTACAAGGTATGTGTGTGTATGATGACTTGATCAAACCATTCATAGTCATGGAGATATGTTGCAAAGGATGGGCATCAATAAGGTTTTGTAAAGGATTGATAAATAGTTAGACAAACTGAAGAGTGTGTGGTGTACATGTTTGAAGCATAAGGTTGTGTCTTACGACCTAATATAGGTCTGTGACACTTGATGAGTAGAAGATTAGTCTATAAGACCAATATGGTTTGTTATCTATATAGACTATATGGCTTTAAAGGATATGAAAAACCAATATGGATCCTTAGGAGTTTTTTTAGATTAGGAATTTTGATAGTCATAAAAGGTACAATAGCATGTTTGAGATAGAGGACAAGAAATATGAGTATGCATAGTAAAATCATGATAAAAAGGTATGTACAAACTATTCATTGTAGGTATTAACATGAATATTGAAGTTTTTTCTTGTGTAAAGAGATTCAACGCATATGGTTTATAGTTTCATCCTTGATATCATGAAGAAAACTGGTATGATAGAGGTCTGTCATAGTGAAGCAAGGCATGAGTAAAGACCTAGTTGTCAAGAAGAATGATGTTGATGTAAGGAAGAAGTCATGGTGTGTGATTTGCTGACTTTTAGGAGTAATATTGATATGAATAGAGCATTCATATTCCTTTTCTAGTATGGAGGTCTAATATTTTTCCCTTAGAACAATAAAAAAATTTGTCGATTGTCTAGTTATTTTTGGTATATCTAGACTCTAGTATAGATGAAAAGTGTTTATTATCCTTTAAGTGGATCAAAAGAAGAGTATGGACATATAAAGATATTGTCAAAGGATCAATGTATTCAAGTATTCTATTTTATTGGTATGTTCATATTTCTTTTATGCATAGGTTTGAGAGTTCGAGTTCATAAGAAAACTATAAAGACAAAAAAATTCCTAGTTCTGTTTTGAGAATATCTAAGTCAATTATAAGTAAGTTAGGTTTGCATAATCTCAAATTTGGTATCTAGAAGTCATTAAAGGATTTAGTTACCTAAGGAGGAGCTAAGAAGGTGGTTCTCTAGCTCCATGAGTAGGTTAGTAGTGTCAAGAAGCTATTAAAATTCATGAAGACATGTTAAAGAGTGTAGACATAGCTAGAAGTGTTGATGGCATATGTGAGGTAAGAATTTTTTTCATTATTTCTAATAATTGGTATTAGTTGGTAGTTGATATTGATCTATTGGTACCATTCATATGTTTATTTGAGCTTATTTTGATAAGTGGTAATAGTCTAATAATTCCTAATGACTCATGTGTTGAGCTCAAGTTGTGAAGACAAAAGAGGAGTCCTTAATTTTTAATTGGTATCAATCATATGTTAAGAAGTTTGTCATCAAAGGTTTGAGTCATATCAGTCATTCCAAATATAAGGTAAGTGGTCTTGTGACCCAATTTCATTTGAAGATGATATGCATGGAGTAAGGGGAGCATGTCATGTTTTCTTCCATATCAGTTGATGTTCTAACCATTTCTTCCAAGTATATTGTTTCTAAGTGTTATATCATAAGAGAACAATAAAATAGTTACATGTATGATCATGTTCAAGAGCTTGTTTTGGGAGAATGTTTAGAAAAGGAGGAGAGATAGATTGTTGAGAATAATTTAGTGGAGTAACATCTACTCAGGGGCATTTTTATCTCTATGATTGAGAATATGTCTTCAATAATCGGTATGCCTAAGGTGGGTGTTTTATCAACCATTAGTATTAGATAATTAGTGTTAGTATTACATTTTAGATCTAAGAATCAAATGATAGTTTGTTTGTTGATATTTTTGCAAAAAGAGTTCTTTTCAAAGTTACATGTATCCTTTTTCATTAATGTTAAAGGGGGAGAAGTGATGTAGAGCTCTACACCTTTTTATGCATTCCTCATGTTTTCAACAGTTTGTTGCACTCATTTAATCTAGTATCTTGTCTTGGATGACTTGGTTCAAGGTTCAAGAATAGATAACATTTCAATTTTCTCTCACAAGCACTATATAACTCTACTAGCATCATGTACACATGCTCATTCAATCTGTCAATAAGATCCAAAAACTTACAAAACTTACCTTGTTTTACCTCCATCTTCCTTCTTCTATTTTCTTAGTGTTTGCTCTAAATTAATAAATCTTGAAATTTTGGACCTCTAATGAATCCTTTTCAACTCCTTATTCTGTTGCAAAATATCATAGAAATGTTATACCAATCACTGTCTTGATTCAAGAAGTTCCTCTTAACTATTAACTCTTAAAATTGTCCTATCATCACCTTAGACCATGTATCTTGTATCACACATGTACCTTGAGTTCTAGGGATTCCAATAGGGTTTTGAAAGGTCCACTAGTTTAATTTTTCATGTATAAGATGTTCCCAAAATCTTGGAGACTCAAATCCTTGTTCCACTCCTTCTACCTCACTTCTTCACTCTTCCCTTTAGGTCTCTTAAGAGTACATTTATTGCTCATGCATGGGTTATCCATTTCTAGATCTTCCAAAGATAATTTTCACCTCCCTTAGTTCACTCTTGGCATGACTAAGGTTCTCCTAAAATCTTGGATCACAAATCTTTCTACAATTCCCACTACTTCACTTTTTGTATGTTGCTACCAAATCCTTACTTAAGGTTGTTTGCACACAATTTCATGTATATATTCAATTTCCATGGGTATCAAGATACAATAAATAGTTTTTGAGTAGCCTTTAAGGTTTTTTTTTTTCAACTTTTAGATTCTAGCTCCAAGCCTAAACCCTAGTTTCTTCACAAAGTGACCCTCTTACTTAAGCGTCCAATTTGTGCACTCAAGTATTCAAGAAGGATAGTAAGAAGAACAACAAACACACCGGTGAACATTTAAAATTTTGTAGAAATATTTTAATAGACTTCCTCAAAGTATTACATATCAAATATCACTTCAAAACATGAAGGATCACCCTCCAAATTCTAAGCCCTAGCTCTAAGATAGTATACAACCCAAGAAGCATAAACATTCACAACTTTCTTATCCTTTGTTTTTAAGGATTCAAAATTTATATGCATGACTGTGACATATTTCCCCATGTTAATATTTTAACAAAATCTCATGAAAGTATGTAGAACATATTCAACCAAGTGAGAGGATACACATAAGTACGTGAAGGGTATGGTATGGAACTTTCATGGTCAACCGTGAAATAACTAACTTTTGTCCAAGCGAGAGGTATACTTATTTATCTTGGTATGCATCTATCACCTCATTTCTAATTGTTTATCTCCTCTATCAATCCATATCAGTAATAATAAGGTGATTCTTACTCAAAACATGTAAACACGGTCCCAAAGTTTGAGTATTGAAATATTTAGATGCATGCTGATGAAAGAAAGTGACATAACATTCATCTTCCAATTTTGAAATAACAACTACACGAATAACCACCTCAAGGATACAAAAACATAGGTCCTTACCACCATGATCATGTTCCAATAACCTAAACCTTAATAAATTTAACTTCATTTTTCATGCACGGTCCTATCGTAGCTCTCAAGCAATAATAAAGCAGAGCATATAAGTAAGTGATTGACTTGCATAAAATTATAAGAACACTCTTACATGCTTATCACATCATGATCATCTACCTTTGGAGTCTCGGACATCAATACTCATAATTTATAATGGAAAGAAAACACATACACCAGTCCACCCCAACAAATTTATTACTATAAAATAAAATACATACTACAAAATTACACATTTCTTACGTTTCTTCCATCCTCTTCCTTGAGGAATAGTCCTTAAGTACCTTCCATTTGATATTTTAACCCCTTTCTCTTCATACCCTAACTACTTTTTTAGGCTCATATGCCACATACTTAACTAAATATATCTTCATTAACATTGATTTTGACATATTTATAACTCTTTCAACCCTAGGACTCACTAATATCATGCTTAGACTCACTTACTCATGCTAACATTTCATTCTCTCCCTTGAAATCCTTCACAAGTCACTTTCCACTTTTACAAAGCATTACTAATTTCAAATCCCTTTTTGGAGGGAAAACACAATATGAAGAAAATTCAAATTTCCTAAGCTTTTCATGAACCCTAAATGACTCTTATGAATCTTTAAGAACTCTTATACACTTCAATGAATTGAAATCATGAAGAGAAGGAAGAAACTTCTACTTTAATGATTTATAAAATGATGCCCATGCATCATACTCCCAGTGGTGGAGAAAAATGTCCTTTCCCTTAATTGCACAAATTTGAGTCTTCTTCACTTTTGTTTTCCTCTAGTCTTCCTTCTACACACCCATTTTCCTTTTCTACCTTAATACCTCCTAGGTCACATATGGTATTCATTTGTCTTGCATTTTCCTTGAAATTGTTTTCTTTCTTTTGGATCTCCTCCTTTGTCTTCATCATTCTCATTCTTCCTTCTCTTATACCTGCAAAAAATAAACATAACAACCACAAATACATATCCTCCTTCATATTTTTCCATCTTCTTTATCCCTGTATAGGTCATATCCATCATGTAATCATTTACTTATTTTTATTTTTCTTCATTTTCTTGACTCTTTGTTTGCTTGCACTCACTAACTATCTCATATTTCTTCTCTTCTTCTATTCTTGGATTGATTTGTGCCTCTTCTCCACAGGTTGCCTATTATAAGGTTTATATTTCCATCTCTAATTTTTCTAGGTTTTCATAAATGAACTCACTTTATTGTGTCACTTATTCTTCACTTGTCACTCGGTGTTATTTCTCTATTGTCTTCTTACTTCCATCATTCACCTAAAATATGAATGCAATTAACTGGTCACATGCTTTTTACTCTTCATACTTGCATTCACACACTTGCACATAATGTTAGAATCAAAATTTTGAGGCTTGGTTTCCCTATAGATTCTTCTTCTTTCCTTGTCATCACTTCAACTTGCATTCCTCTAAAATCTTCTTCCTTCTTCACTATGTAAAATCTACCATCATCATGTTCACCCATCTCAAGGGAATTCAAAAATGCTTCTATAATCTCTTCATCATCATTCTCGTCCTCCATCAGCAAAAATTCCTTTATTATCTCTCTTTCTTGTATATCCATCTTCCTTTTCATTTGATTTTGTCTTCTTTCCTCTTGTTTGATCATTTTCTTCAGTTGCATTCTTTTTCTCCTTTACATAAGCAACCTGATTGGCCATTTGAATTTATTCTCCAAGACAAACTCAATCCTAGTTTCTTGACTTTTCTCTCTTTCCTTCAAGAGTACCACTAGCTGCTCTATATATTTCTTAAGTCCTATGATATCTGTTGAAACCAAATCTCTCTTTCCTTTATCTTTTCCTCTCTCCCTCTCTTCTTGTTCTATCTTTCGTGTCTAATCAACTTGACCAGCTCTATCATTAACTCTTCTCTATCCATCTCTCTTCTTCTTGAGAAATTTCTTCTTCTTGCTTCTCTCTACACCTCACCTGGGGATTACCACCTAGTATATTTGTGTCTTCTCTCTCTCTCTTCTCAGTCTCTTTTCACTCTTTCACACTTACATTTCTTCTAACCTTTCAATATTCACACATATACTTCATAATTGCACTTTTTAGCAAAAAAACCAATTCAAATTTCAATATTCCAAACAACTTTAATAAGATTGCAAGATTTGATACCAATTTATGTAGAGCTCCACACCTTTTTATGCATTCATCATGTTTTCAACATTTTTTTACACTCATTTAATCTAGTATCTTATCTTGGATGAATTGGTTCAAGGTTCAAGAATATCTAAAATTGTAATTTGGTCTCACAAGAACTATATCACTATACTAGCATCAGGTACACATGCTCATTCAATCTATCAATAAGATCCAAAACCTCGCAAAACCTTACTTAACCTATTTTACCTCCATCTTCCTTCTTTTAGCTTATTGGTGTTTGCTCCAAATTATTCAATCTTCACCTTTTACATACAATGAATCCTTTTTAACTCCTTATTCTGTTCCATAATCTCAAATAAATGTTAGACCAATCACTATCCCAATTCAAGAAGTTTTCTTAGCTATTAACTCTTAAAACTTTCCTATCATCACCTTAGACCATGTAGCTTGTATAACCTATGTACTTGGGGTTATAAGGATTCCTAGAGGGTTTTGAAATGTCCTTTGTTTACTTTTGTCATGTATAAGATGTTACCAAAATCTTGGAGACTCAAATCCTTGTTCCAATCCTTCATGTCACTTCTTCACTATGACCCTTAGGTCTCATAAGAGTACATTTCTTACTCATGCCTAGGTTATCCACTTATAGAACTTACCAAGACTATTTTCACCCCCTTATTTAACTCTTGGCATGAATAAGGTTCTTCTAAAATATTGGATCTGAAATCCTCCTACAATTCCCACTACTTCACTTTTTGTATTTTTCTATCAAACCCTTACTTAGTGTTATTTGCACACCTTTGTCATATATATATTCAACTTCTAGGTGTATCAAGATACAATAAATAGGGTTTTATTACCCTTTAAGTGTTTTTAAGGTGTTCCAACTTTCAAATTCTATCTCAATCCCAAACCCTAGTCTCTTCACAAAGTGAACCTCTTACTTAGGCTTCCATTTGTGCACTCACGGTATTCAAGAGGACTGGTAAGAAGAACAAAAAACACACCTGGTGAAAATTTAAAATTTCTTGAAAATACTTTAATAAATTTCCCCACAGTATTACCTATCAAATTTCACTTCAAAACTCTAAGGTTCACCCCTCAAATGCTAAGCCCTAGCTACGAGATAGTATCTGACCGAGAAGCATAAACATTCACAACTTTCTTGTCCTTGGTTTTAAGGCTTCAAAACTTATATTAATGACTATGACACATCTCCCCATGTTCCTATTTTAACATAAGATCTTAAAAGTATGTATAAAATCTTCAACCAAGTGAGTGGATACCTATAATTATGTGAAGGGCGGGGTAAGGAACTTTCATGGTCAACTTTGTGAAATAACTAACTCTTGTCCAAGGGAGAGGTCTACTTCTTTGTCTTGTTATGCATATGTCACCTCATTTATAATGGTTTATCTCCTCTCTCAATCCATATCAGTAATAATAAGATCATTATTACTCAAAACATGTACACATAGTCCCAGAGTTTGAGTATTGAAATACTTGGATACATGCAATGAAAGAAAGTGACATAACATTCATCTTCCAATTTTTAAATAACAACTACACTACTCTCCACCTCGAGGCTACCAAAATATAGGTCCTTACCACCATGATCATGTTCCAATCACCTAAAATTGAATAAATTCAACTTCATTGTTCATGCAGTCCTATCATAGCTCTCAATCAATACTAAAACAAAGCATATAAGTAAGTAATCAACTTGCATTAAATTCTAAGAAAACTCTTACATGCTTATCACATCATGATAATCTACCTTTTCAAGTCTCAAACATCAATACTCAAAATTTCTAATGGAAAGGAAACACATACACAAGTCCACCGCAATAGAGTTATCACCATTAAAGCATATACATACTACAAAATTGTACATTTCTCAGGTTTCTTCCATCCTCCTCCTTGAGGAACAATCCCTAACTACCTTCCACTTTAGATTTTAATCCCTTTCTCTTCATACCCAAACTAATTTCTTAGGCTCATATGTCACATACTTAACTAAATATATCTTCATCACATAGCTTTTGACATATTTATAATTCTCTCAAACCTAGGATTCACTAATATCATGCTTAGACTCACTCACGCTAACATTTCATTCTCTCCTTGAAATCCTTCACAATTCAATTTCCACTTTTGCAAAGAATTACTAATTTCAAATCCCTTTTTGGAGGGAAAACACAGTATGAAGAAAATTCAAATTTCCTAAGCTTGTCATGAACCCTAAATGACTCTTATGACTCTTTAAGACCTCTTAGACACTTCCATGGCTTAGAATCATGACAAGAAGGAAGAAATTACTACTTGATGCTTTATTTAATGATGCCCCTGCATCAAGAATGTTTAGAAATGAGGATAATGATTCCTAACTCTCATATTTTAGAATGTTTACCATAGTGTTTCTAAGTATGGTTGTCATCAATGACAAAGGGGGAGATTGTTGAAGTATTGTCATTGATGTCAAGATGATAGTTTCAAAGCATGTTTGATGTAATAGGTCATTGATGTCATGTAGAGAGTGCTAACTGATTCATTATTTCAAAGATTTGTGTGAAGATTGATTGGCAATGTGAGAAAGAGATATTAGAAGAAAAAGGTTCTTGATAAGGTATGAGCATGGTGACTTAGCGAGATAAGTGCACACAAGTATGAGAGGTTTCACATCATGGTTTATAATGAATGAGAAGACGTATGCACATCATGGATTGAAGGAAAAATCGTGAAAATTTATTTTCTATGTTTGCACCTCAACCATTATTGAGGTCTACTTGTCCTATTGAGACATGACGATCATTTTCGGGGTGAATATGAAATTTTGAGCATGGAAAGAGGTTTGTAATGTTGTTTTAGGTATGTGGATGAATTTTTAGGTCTTAGTTTTGATAATAAAGCAAGAAAATGAATTTTTATCCTTACTAAGTTCTCTAATGGAGAATCCTTGCTTGATGTGCACTTTTTGATGCTTTTTGGCATGTGTAAACTTTGCATGGGAGTCTGATCTCTTTAATACATATGGGGAAGGGTTATAACTAATATCTCTTATAATTTTTTGTGGTTTAAGGACAAAATATTTATTAATATACGTTAACACCAAAACATCTAAAAACCCTTCTAAAACCCTAGGTAGATTAGGACAATTTAAGTTAGTTGATAGTGTGAAAGCGGATGATCAAATTACAAGGGGTATATAAAGGTGTAAGTGTTGGAATGTGTGTTTTCATTGATGTAAAATATCATTAATGAAAAATAATATGATGGAGGAGTGTTATAGGATTCTTAGTGTGATAATGACATGGAAAAACAAGGTATAACATGATGGCATGAGTGGAAACAGTGAGAATGGCTTGGCCTAGTAGGCCTAATCAAGTAACCTAGTTGGCCTAGGTGATAGAGCATGGTGGATCGAGCTAGGTGGTGACTTGAAGAGTATGGTAGAGGCATGGAGCTAATGATTAGAGAGTGTTGGGACACTTAAAGGAGCTTCATAATGTAAGTACATGTCATGGACTCAATTACGGGTGCTCATCTAGACCTAGTCTAGGTTCTTAGAGGTCAAATGGAGCATGAAAGTGAATACTAGAGCCATGAAAGATCATGAAAACATGTGGGTTAATGATACATGATGTCTCAAGGTTTTAAGGCATTTTGGAGAGGTTTCTTGTTTAGGTATGGGATTCTTCTACTCGGTTTTGGCTTGAACATGCAAAATTGTAAGACCTAACAAATGTAATTCATGGTGATTGAGAAGATTCAGATCCATTTGAGGAAATATTATGATTAGATGTGGTGAAAAGGGCTTTCCTAGATATGTGATCATAATTTCAAGTCATTATGAAGATAAATTTGCAAGTTATGATGTTTTAGGCAAAATAGGGTCCAAGAAAGCATGATTTCCAACTCGATAGGAAACTTCATTTGCTCACCTACTCTCACACACTTTTCATGGGACCTTGTGGATTTTAGGGATTTTTTTCCATTGATCTAAGATAATTTTTTCAAAAATAATATAGTGGTTTCATCTTCATAGTTTTATGAACGAATGTTAAAAAGTCAAACTACTTTTTATGAGTTTGAAACCCTAAGTTGAGAGAGATAGATAAGATATTATTGGTAGGTTACTAGAATGGATTGGTTTTTCTATTGTTATGGTTAGAGGTTATAGAGGACTCCTCCATATTTCTAGAAATGTATGATAGAGTTTATGAAACTATTTGGACCCCACTCAAAAGGAAATTTTCTAGAGATTTTTCGGTTTGTAGTAAATTTGTTGATTGAACATATTGACTAAATCACCATTTATGAAATATTTGGAGTTTTAATACATGTTCATGATAGTTTTAATTCATGGTTGAGATCCTAGAGGTAAAAGTGTGTCTTATATTTGAAGACTGGTTTTTGGGCCTAAAACGACAGTTTAGAAGTGTTGGAAAATGGAATTTCTTTAGCACTTTTGAGCATGGTGAAGGATAATAATTTCCTCGAGGGTGTTTTACACATCCAATTTGACATGTTTCATTTTTCAAATATTTTCTGAAAGTGCACTGAGGTGGCATGGTTGAGGTCACAAGTTGACCTATTTCGATTGGTTTAGGACATGACTGCTTGGGTTTGAAGATTGATGTAAAAGACCCATAATTTATATTATCGATGTTTTATATACACTTGAGAGTGAAGATGGATAAATATTTTCTTGAAAGTGACAAGGGTGTAAACTAATTGAGTTTCCAAAACTACTTTCTTGTCGATTCAATTTCTTTAGAGAGGAAAAGAGATGTGGTTTTATTTGTTGGATTTTTCATGAGGTCTAGAAAAAATGGATGTGTTCTATAGGTCAGTAGATTTCCAATTAGTGGTTACATGTCATAGTTGAGGTGTTATTTGGTGATCGTGAGCTTCATAGGTGAAGGATGGTTCCTAGAAGTGCATATTTTGAGTAGGAAATGGTCCTACTAAGTGGTGTTATGAAGAAAATGATTGGTGCAGATATTTATGCAAGTATGGATGATGCTTTTATGATTTTTGACATGTTTGAGTCCTTTTGATGCTTGAATAATCATGGTGATGAGTTTGAAGGTCTTTAATGATCTTGGTGATGGGATTTTGAGCTTTTCTCGTGGTTTGGTGCATGGCCGACCTACATGGGTCCATTTTATGAATTTGAATGAGTGTGATGTTATGTTTTTAAGTTGGTATGGTAGATATATTTGGTAATGACCGAAATATGTTATTTTTTTGAGTTGAGATGCATATAAAGTGCATGTTTTGGTTCAAATTTGAACTAGTTGAAAGAGAGGGAAAAGTGTGAGCTAGGTGAGAGAGTGAAAGAGTGTGTGAAATTGAAGAGATTTTAAGAGCATGTGTGCAAGGTTTTGCATCCAAATCAATCCACGAAAGATCAAGTTTGAGAAATTTAGGATAAGGATTGTTTAAAGGTGTGTGAGATAAATTTTTTTATCTCCATTAGTAGTGGTGAAAAAAATACCGTAGGGGATTATAGTCTCCTTATGGAGTTGGTGCTTCATTAAACTAGGGTTTGGTGTTCCTTGCAAGGTTGGCGTTATACTAAACTAGGGGTTGGTGCTCCTTTTGAATTTGGTGCTTCAATAAATTTATTTTATTTGTATAATATAAGTATATTTTAAGTGGGTTTTCTTCCCCTTGAGGTTTTCCCACTTATATATTGTGTTATTGTGTACTCTTTCATGGTTTTCTCTTTTGGATGGTTGTTGCATATTGTTAAGATCACATTAATGAATGGTTGAATGTTAATGGTGTATGAAAATTAATCTAAAATTGTTTAAGGGTTTAAAGGACTGATTCACCCCCATTCTATTGTGCTTCCAATAGTAATAGGTCTTGAATAACATGAAGAATGTGTGTATGTTGAATATCTAATGGTTTTATAGCCATGAAAGGACTTGTGCATGCTTAAGTCTAAGTAAAGAAGAATGATGAGCGAGTGAAAAAACAACATAGTTTGAAGAGTCTTCAAGAGAAGATGAGTATATGTATGAATTACATTTGTTGATTGAGAATCATAATGTGTCAAAGAATCACGAGTGCATGTAGATAAATCAAAGATAGAGAAATGAGATAAAGAATAAGAGAGCAGAAGAGTGAAGAAGAGAAAATAATACCATCATTTGTTGAAGATAGCAACATGAAGAAGATGGAAAACATTTGTCTTGGATGATTTGGTACTTGGTCAAGTGGTGGTTGAGTTGGTGCTTCACTAAATTTTAAGGGTTATAGGCTCCTTATAAGTTAGGGTTTGATAAATTAGGGGTTGGTGATCCTAGTGGAGTTATTACTTAACTAAATCCTTATTTTTGTTTACTAATACAAATATCAGTTGGTTTTCTTCCACTTGAGGTTTTCCCACATAAATTTTATGTTTTATCTCACTTTTTGTTCTTATGGATGGTTGTTTCATACATGATAATATCACAATGGTTAATATATGTTGAATGGTTAATTTGATGATTCATGCAAGTTAACATAATTGAAGTAAAAGTTTTAAATAAATGGATTCACACCCCTCTTAGTGGTTATGCTACCAATAAAAGGAACTAGAGGAATAAAGGAATGGTCTTCCACATAACAAGAAAATTAATAATCCATGGAACAAAGATTATACGATATAAAGAAAAAGTTGCACAAAAAGAATCATCAATATAAGGAAAAATTCCATAGAACAAAAGTCTGCGATATAAGAAAAATTCCATAGAACATACAAGAATACATGGAATGCAACATAATCTATGGGAGGAGTAAATAAAAATATGTGAGTGAAGGAAAGTAGTTTCAAAGTTATATGTTTTTGGATCAAGGAGGAAGTTAAATATGAAGTTGCATGTCACCGGAGGTTCATCAACTAGAAAAAAATCCACGAGAAGAAAATATCAAGGTGGTAAAACATTGGAATTTTGTGATGCATAACGAAGTCATGCCTAATATAAAATAGGATCCTAACCACTCCAAAAATATAACTTGATTTTTAATTATGTTATCCTCCTGCACTAACGATTTGATGGTGTGCGATTGAAAAAAATTGGGTGCCCATACCCAACCTATGAAATCAATGATGATTGATCCTTGGTACATGTAGGGTGGTTAAATTCATTTATCATTGGATGTGATCATTTCACTCTTATTAATCTATAACATTATAAATATGTAATTGAAAAATCACATGTAAATGGTTCATGTTTCTTCTAAGTTCGAGATATATACCATTTTGAGCTTGAATATTTTCTCAAAGACCTTTATAACATGCCTTTGAAGGTTTCACACGCCTCCACTCTATTAATTTTTAAATGGATAATTTCTTGATATTATATGCAAGTGTGATCTCTTTCCTTTGAATGCATTAGTGTTTAACATGAATATTTTGATCCTTTTTATTTCCTTGGTCTTATTTTGTTTATTTCTTATAAATTTATATATTCATTATCTTAGATATTAACATTTATTATTTGTATATGTGTCCCTCAAGCAAGAATCAAGCCATATTCTAGTTTGGTGCATCACCTTTCTTTATTTTAGCATTTCTCTCTCTTAACCCTAGTCCCTTGGAATTCTTAGGATAGGATTAGATAATAGTATTTTAGTGTTGGTTAGTTAGTCACAATGAGCTAGGATAGAAGGATTCATCCTTCTCTAGGGTTGAACTTAAAAGGCACCATTGTCCCACACTTTGGAGTTCTTTCAATGTTTCATTGAGGTGTTGAATCTTTCAAATTAAACAAGGTTGTAATCTCATGTGATAAAAAAATAACATGGCCGGGGTAAAGGGCCTAAAATATAATAGAATTACTAAACCCAAACCCATGGTGATGTTTACCCTATTATTCTATAGTAGTTCTTTAATTTATCTACTTGTGATAGAATATATGTGGCTATGGTGTATTTTGGTATTGATTGAAAACTTCCTTCCTTCGTATATTCATTTCCATAAAAATGATATTAAATGTGTTCCATGTTTTTATCATCCCTCTATAGTTTTCCTGCCATCTTATGGAATTCATGATTAAGGTATCATCAAGTTCTTCCAATATTCCTTATTCATTTCGAAATATGTTTTTGAGTTGGAGGATCTAATATTTAAAAAATTTAATATATAAAAAAATACACATGGTCTTGTGTGATTCCCCTCATCATATTCATAATATTATATGGATCTCCATATGTATTTTTATATTAAATTCATGGAATCATTATCGAGTGTAGCCAACTTTGTATTTCCCTCCTCATTAATGTTTACTTGTTTGGCATCATCATATTCTCACTTGTTACCCGTGGCCTCGGTCATTTAGTTCATAGTATATGTGGTATAATCCATGGCTTTGATTTCATAATCTATTTTTTCATAGTAATAACATTCATTCATGGTCTCACAATTACACTAATTCGAAAAAGTAGTATTCCTTTATGATCTCATTTTTACCCTCTATAATAGCATACAAATGTTCCTTTGGTAATTTTCATGTGTAAAATTTTCCATACCCACATTTTAAGGGTTCCTTATAAGTAATCCTCGATGTCTTCATATTTTTAGATACAATTTCAATGATTTCTACGACAACTTATTCATCCTCATTTTAACTAAATTCTTTATTAAAAATTACAAGTTTCTCAAAATTAATCATAGTGTTGATCGTCGTTGGTGTCATGTAAAACTATCTCAATACATTCCATACTCAATCTTGTCTTCAAAGTAACATGTGCTAAAAGCATTCCTTTCAAATGTAATCTCTTCATTCTTTACACTAAATATTTATTTCCAATTGAAAAACCCTTCAAGCCCTAGTAAGACTAAATACCTTAGTTTTTTTAGAGAATTTTTCTTAACCTCAATATCAAATTTTATAGTGATCCCCATTAATTTTACATCTACTCCTTTTAAAAATTATAACAATGACATAATTTTTTTGTAAATCAAAGCTATATCATATTGTATCAAATGAAGTTGGGGATTCTATAATTCTTCACATGTTCTTTGAGACATAACATTTACATTTTCTCCTAGATGTAATAATGCTATTGTAAATTATTGTCCATTTATTGTTACATCTAGATATATTATGGAATTTGACCAATTCCAATGAATTCAAAATGTATTTCTCTTCTTATTAGTCTTCGTATATAATTTCTTGTTTGTTCCAATATTTACAAAACTATGTTAATTTTTCTACTAGTCTTTGTTTTGTAACAATTTAACCAACTATTTCAATGCTTCTATTTTTTCTTCTTCAAACTAGGTAATTTTTTCTACTTCATCTTATTGACGTTATTTAATACCCTCCTAAATTTAATCACCATTTTTTCATGCACTATGTAATTATGATATGTTTATGTCAATTCCTCTTTACTTAAGATATACTCATCATAGTTTATTATTTTCCCTTATCATTCTCCGATCCCACCATAATTCTAGTTGTAAGTGTAACTCTTAAATCGGTGTTTGCATTTTTGTTAATATTTCATCACCAATTTATTTTTACCATATCATCTATGATCTCCTCTTTTTATTTTAATAAGCATTAGTTTTTTTCTTCTTAACTTTCTGTGTGTTCTATTAGGCTATTATGTTCATGTTTTTAATGGATGGATCCTTTTGTGTGACCTTTGTTAAGTGGTGTGCATTTTATTTTATTGGTTTCCAAAAGCTTAAGTTTTTATCTTGTTGTTTTTATGTAATGGTTTTCTTTAGGGAAACTAAAAGAGTCATGTGTTCCCCTTTCATGACATAAGCAATACTTATTGGATTTTGGCTTTGTACATAGTCTTGAAATGTGACCTTTTTATATCAATAACATGTCACATGTCTCCTTCTTATATTTATGTGTATCCATTATTACATGCTTAATTTTTGGGGTATCCACCACTTTGGTTGGTTTGATTACCCCTTCTTGATAACCTAAACATCCTCCACCTCCTTGGTATCCTCCCATTTATCCTCCTATGAATTCGTCCATATTGTGACTCGATCTTTCATATCCCTTGTGATAACCACCAATGTTGTATGTTGGGTACCCACCCATATTATTAAATAATCCCTAATTATAGTTTTATCCAATATTCTATTAGCATCCCTATTATTATTAGGAATTGTTTTCAATGGTATGGAAGTGTGTGTCATATTATATGGTATAGATGGTGGTGCTCGAAATGACAGGATATTTTGTTTGATCAAACAATATTTAGTGTGACAACTTGAGGGTAAACTTGTGATTCTTAGGGGATACTTTTTTAATTATCATGGTTAGTCTGATTTTTTTCTTTTAATTCCTCCATTTTATTAATACGAGGATATTTGTATTGATAGTAATTAATTTAATCATAAGTTATGCAATATATTAATTAATTTATAGGATTAGTTACCTTGATCAATAGGAACATATTCTAAATATGTTGATCCCATGATATACAAATACCACACCATAACATTTATTTTAAATGGGTTGTTGTGTTATTATCATCTTGATTGGTTTTCCCTCAATGTGAATGCCCTTTTTCTTTGTTTAAGTATGGACACTCCATTTAACAATTACTTTTGTCACAAAAAACAATAAACCATATTTAATAAATACTCATGGAACTTGGTGGTGAATTTTATTTTACATTAGCCTTCATGTAGTGCCCCATACCAATTCACTCGATTGGTGGGGGTAAAGAATATTTCATGAAATGGGTTCTATTAGAAATCACTCTGGTTTGGTGTTTTGATGTGGACATACGTTAAAAGTTATTTGACTTAGGATCAGGTTGCGACTGATAAAATGGCATGTTGATCTAAGAAATTCTAAATTATCTCTTGAGAAATCTTTATAAGACAATTGAAAAGTTACTTTCGGGAGCCCCTGTGCAAGTTGGGTGTTGTTTGCGGGAACACATACTTAACCCACAATCGCATTTATTCATGATTTTGAACTTTAATAATAATGATAATGATAATAAATAATTTAGATAATAATAATAATAAATGTTGGTTAAAATATAATAAAATTTGAAATGTATACATATATATCATTTAAAATAATAAAATAGAATGATTATTAAAAAATAAAGAAAAATACATATGAGGGGATAAACTAGGTAAAAGAGGAGGGTAGGGTTTTCTCCATCTTATGGGTTTGTTTAAACAACCATGGAAACTTTCAAGTAAATGTTGTTGTAAGTGCCATGCTAAAATCCAAAAACTTCACAATGTCCTCCCAACATGTGCCAAAATGTGAGCTTTTGAACATGGCATGAATGTCCATTAAAGCATACTAGAGAGGGTTTTTGTGCATTGGTGGATATGTATGAACAAATGGAGGTACCTCAAATAAATTTTGTCTCATGAAACATACCTTGATTTGTGTAACCTTCATTTTTGTTTTATTAACATATTTGCACACGTATATTGACTAGGGTTTCCCATAATTCAATGGTGTGAGGGGATCTTATAAGGAAGCCCCTGTGTTTGAGCAAACATGCCGGGAGAGGAGAACATATCCCCTTGTGGTGATTTGGAGTATATGTTTAAGTATGAAGGGGTACTGTCCAGGAATGGATTGTTTTGTACTAGACCGGGAGGAACAGTGTTAGAGATGGTGGGTCTAGTTGGCATTTGTTGTGAATACTGAGGAGTCATGCCTAATGTGCCTACTCCTGTGAGGAGATCTATTTGGCTAGGAGGATTAGAATTTCCTGTTTGTATGAATTGAGAATGATGATTTGCTTGGGCAAGTTCTAACCCTCTCACTTTTTCTACTAACGTTGAAATGATTTCATTTGGTGAAGTCACGGTGTTTTTCCGTAGTGGCATTTGTTGTATACCATGGTTTGTATAGGCACGTGATACCCCGCTATGAACTGATCACTATCTTGCCAAGTTTCTCCGAGGGTATTTCCTATATACAGTGGCATAGAGGTATTTTCTTGAAAAGAGACCTCGGGTTGTGTTTGTAAACCTCCTACAGGTGGATACATACTTCGAGAACGTTGGTCATTCCTGGCATAACGTACCAAATATTCATCATCTAAACCTCGGTATGAGTCTGATTGTCTACTAATTTGTGGTCTAAGCAACATCTGAGGAGATGAACCAGATTCTCGGTGAACGTCATGTTATTCGAGCCTGAAGGCTCTGTTTGTTGCGTTTGAGTGAGCTGATCTAACTCCTCAATTTGAAATGATGAGTTATATCTGATTCTCGGAGTTTGTGTTGACAACTGGTTAGTTGAGTAGTTATCACCCCATACTGAGAGTGAGGGTGATGATTGTCTATTTTTTGGGCGTAGTATGCCTCAAGACCCAAGAGGGTCTGCCATATGCATCGAATCCCGACATAATCGGGGGTATATGAATGCCCATGAGAATAATGAGAGGGAGCGAAGGTGATGGTGAAAGCCAATGAGGTGGAAAAGATGAAAAGTATACTAACTTGGAAGGACACGTAACATCATGACTCCAAACTAGAAAGTAAGAAATTTCACGTCGGGTTCACCAATTTTGTTGGTGAAGCTGATGTGAAGGCCGATGAGACGGAGAAGACAAAAGTGAAACACTTTGACAACACAAGTAAGAATAAGATTTCAGATTTAGAAAGTAGGAGCGTTTCGCGTCGGGTTCACCAATTTTGTAGGTGAAGTGATGTGAAGGCTAATGAGGTATAGAAGGTGAAAGAATTGTAAGTTTCACGTCGGGTTCACCAATTTTGTACGACGGAAAAGTGACATGCGAGAATGGGAATCTAGTGTGAGAGGTCGTCTTTGAAACAAAGTGGGTATGGAATATATGTGAGATGCGAGATAAACTAGTTAGGCAATCTAATGTCTTTAATACGCACTAGCGGAATTTGTGAGTCTAAGGCAAAGAAGGCCCTCCTAACTTGAATTGGTGTGATAGATCGGTCAGCAAGGATGAATGCTCGAAGGCTCCAATCAATATCGAGCTCTGGCGTGATTCGATCTATAGGTTATGGAATATGTGGAAAATGACCGGGATAGTTTTGTGTACGTCTCGGATAGGGTCATGAAATGAATGATGGATATAGTTACTCTATGGCGATTCTCGGCCTAGTCCATAATTCCCTAGCTTTGTTAGGCTGCTTTGTGTCTAGCAAGGATAATTGTTCGATGATGATAGGTGGAAGTGGGGTAGACCGGAATACTAGTGTGCGTAGGCCAGTGTCTATGTCTAATTCTCCTATGGATTCGTTGGGCTGTGGGATTTGTGGGTCACAACATGTAGATTCTTAGTTGTTGTGGACTGTTATGGTCATGCGTTAAATCAAGTCCTAATCCCTAGTATCCGATGTAATCGTATGCTTTCTCGAAACTTCTATATTTAGGATCAATAAGCGTGTGATTTTATCGAGAATATCTTCACGGGCGTTTGTGTGACTGGATTCTTAGGCTGGTATCTATATCTAGAAGAGTGTCTCCTACATCTGGTTGTGGGACCAAAGGATCACAACCAAAGGTTTGTTCTCTTTCAAACCCTTCTATAGTCATATGGATGTTACCTAGGGTAATATGTAGTTTGGTTGATTCGACCAAAACGTGTGCGCTTGGTCGTCTTCTATGTTTAATCCGCTCAACTGGGAATTGATTTGTTGCAAGATTACCATTGTTTGGAAGACTTGGATCCTAAGATTTTGATCTATATCAGTTATCATTGTGATGAGATTGGGCTGAGGCACGATTGGCTTGAATACGTATTCCCTGGGCTCTCTAGGTCCCGTGATTGTCATACAAAAGCAACAATGTAAAAGCGAACTACAGTAAAATGAAATTTAACTATGTGAAGTATATCTATAGCATATATGATTTCTCTATTTTTTGTGTTTTCTGATGAGCTTTATGAATTTAAGAAAGCAGCTATTTAAAATATCTAGAATTGACAGCTAAAATAACAATTTAAAACAAACAAAATAACCGAGTGTAGCTATTTATGTCTGTGTAATTTGTAGATCTATTCTAAACAATAAAATAGCTTATCTAATCTATTTGCAAGACTCTTGATCCTACCTCAGAAGTGAGGAGTGAATCATAGTTTCTCAGAAACTATCAATCCCCACAGCTTCCCTGGCAATATCGAGAGTAGAATTAACTGAAATAAAGCAATTAACTACTCTATTTGATATGATTCTAACTAGAACTTTGAAAGCTAGAACCTGGATTCTGTAGAACAGTGGTGAATCCGATGGTGTGTGTGATCTTGTCCCCTCAGTGTGATCTCCTCGTTCCTTCGTGTTCACGTGGATCCAGAAAAGCGTGTAATGCTAGCATCAACAGAAGTAGATATTGGGATAAAGGTAGCTCAAACACAGACTGAATACAATGCGAGTAGGAGAGGGATAACGCAAGAGTACAGAGCTTGGCTTATGTAATTCCTAGCGGGATCTATTGCGATTCATGCAACATAAAGCATCAGAACCTGAAACTATCTGTTTGAAGAACAAAACCTGCAACTTTAATGGCTTCCTAAGCTATTCTACTCCAATGGATTGGATGAAATAACAACAGTGCTTGCACAAGATGGATATGTGGCTTACTAACAGTAAAACAATGCTAACTAAGCATGCAATGAAAGAAACTAAGAACTCTAAGCAAAATGAAAACTAAATCTATTGCAAAGAGAAATCAGAGGCAAATTTTGAGGGGCCATTTGCTTGAGCACAAGCCAACTATTTATAGCATTTGCATTTACCCAAGGTAAAAGCCAAATAGAACTCTTAAACTATAAACAATGGAAAAACACTATTCAGGGAACCAGAATCATAAATGCAAGCTTATGGCGGTGAAAGAAAGCTGGTAAAACGTTGAAATTACGTGAGTCGTGTTAAAAGAGCTTTCTAGAAAATGCGTAAAGGACCGCGGCCTGAGGCCTGCATTGGTAGGCGGTCACGAGACCTTTCAGGCGGCGGTTTCATCATTGAAGAGAAAAAGGCCAAGAAAAGAGGGGAAAAGGAAAAATAAAGCACACGGGGGCTAAGCGGGGCATGCGGGATGTTAACACACACTTGGAGATCTTTTCCGGATCCCGAACACCTTGCGAGGAGACCTGTATCATCATTGGGGCACATGTCACGTTGTTCTGACATACCTTACAATTTTGGGTACGTACATATTGCCCCCTCGGAGAAGTGTTTTAGCCATGAAGAGGCGTAAAACGGTGGGTCCGAGTATGGCGGTCCCGAAATGGGAAGTTAGAAGTTATACCTGATACATCCGTGTGTTGAAATGACGCCATCCAAAATTCCGCTACCTGCAAAACGAAAAGAGAACTCAAGTGCAGATAGACACAATAGTTTGAAAAATAAATGCTAAAATAATAGGGAATGAGAATGTACCATTTGTGCGGGGATAGGAACTTACCTCCGTCGGTGCTCCAAACCTGTGAAAAAGTCATTTAAAATGAATCAGGGTGCTATATATATGAAAGTGGGCCCATTTTCCTATTCATTTGTGTGAGTCGATTTGATTGATTTTGAGCTCTGGGACCCACGGTGACGGTTTCTTGCGTGAGTAGAGTCGAAACGTCTATGATGAGATAGCGATCATGCCTCCACGTGCGGAACATCGACCCGTGAGATCACATGTTAGTTTTCTTCAGTTTATCCTTTTTACCCCCTTAAATTTGAAATGCTAAATATTTTGTCATGGGGGGGTAATTTTTGAAAATGTTAGTGTTAAAAGGTCCACCTAGGGGGCACTCTTGGGTAGGCTTTTTTTTAGGTAAAATGGTCATTTTTTGCACTTTTTAGGCTTTTTAAGTTTAAAAACCCGCGTGGGTTTTCGGACCACGACCGCCGCCCTGCCCAGGGTGGCGGTTACATGACCGCCGCCCTGTTCAGGGTGGCGGTTACACGACCGCCACCCTTAAGGCGGTGGTTACAAAACCACCTCTCTGCTCAGGGTGGCGGTTTTGCACAGAATGCAAAAGGATCATCTTTTTGAAATTGTTTTTGCTTTTCTAGCATTTCTACGTGTTTTTGTGATTTTTCTAGTGTTACTCGGATGCTAACTTGCTCTGTTTTGTGTGTTTTTGGGTGTATGCAGGCGAGAGAGGAGTATATCCGGTGGAGTAGAGAGAGGGAGTGTGATTGGCTCCCAGGGGTACTAGATGCCCTCTCACAGGATGAGGAGGACACTCTTCAGTGGGCTGGGATACTATGCATTTCACGCGTGCCCCATGTTACACCATCTAGTCACATCCTTTGTGACTTGTTCTCATACTGGGATGCAGATCGGAACACCTTCCGATTGCCAGGGGTCCGCGGTGAGTGGACTATTACATTGGAGGATGTCTATCATCGTATTCTGGGGGTCCCGATCATTGGGAGACGACTCACCCTAGAGACAGCAGGTTCACGGGCACAGATTGCACAGTGGGCTACATATATGGGAGATGCAGTCATCTCCACGGGGTCGAAGAAGGGGGTTAGAGTTCGATCCATTCCTACTTTGCCCATCCCCTTACTTCACCAGGCCATCATGGGGATCCTTGCCTCGAGACTGATCGGGGACAAGGGAGGAGACACTTTGTTATACTGTTGGTCCCCTATTATTGCACAGATAGAGGGGCATGGTCGGATATATGCCTGGGGAGCAGACATTCTTGGGACCACTTACCACGACTTATACAGGGTGGTTTGTTTACAGGGGCAGTCCTTGAGCCACCCGACCCTAGTCATGAGTTGGGTCTATGAGCACTTCATCCCCTACGGTAGAGGTGTAGAGGTGACAGACCCCGGAGCTGTGAGGGTAGCCAGATGGATAGACATGTCGGTGCTTAGAGCACCTCATCAGCCAGTTGCCTCCCTACTACTACTGCCGACATGGAGGCCACACCATACCAGACTATGGCAGGTATATGGGGTGAGGAGGCTCTTACCTTGATCTCCTGCTCCACCACAGGGCAGCTTATTGATAGAGTGGGGCGAGTGGAGATGCACCCCTTTGGCCGAGTTCCTCAGCAGTTTGGCTTACCATACATGGGTATGCTTCCCCAGTGGCGCTAGTATACAGATCAGTCCGAGAGGCCAGAGGGGGGCCTAGAGGCCGAGGTTGGACAGTGGTTACTCTGGCATTCCTATTGCAGCCAGGAGGATAGTACGTGCCAGAGGGAGAGTCGGTGAGCCTCGGGCACCCTTGCTTCAATTGCCGTAGGTCCTGCCCCCATAGCAGCGATGACCCCATTGAGGTAGAATCGAGTCGAGGAGTTTACGGGGGGAGAGCAGAGGAGGAGACCTGGGACGGTGATCTAAGTGGCACGACACCCAGGATATCATGCGAGGCGGAGAGGGCCGAGCGAGTGCAGAGAGGGTGACTCTGGTTTCAGAGGAGCCACTCTCCTAGGCCATGGGGAGGATGAGTATTTGGGGCTTATGTTGCTCCAGCCATGAGCAGCCCCTCGGTCGGTCAAGCGGCATCCGTGGTGGGCGCTGATCCCATAGATCCATCTTGGAGGCCTGGTGATCCGAGTAAGTTACCCTCTCTCCCTTTTAATGTTCGTTTTTAGTTAGGATCTCCTCAGTTGCTATCTTGTATTTCTAATTTCTTGTTTGGTTTCTAATTTGTTTTCTCCTTTGTTTTGCAGAGACCTCCGATGAGTGGTGAGGATTTGATTCGCGGGGTATGCTAATACCACGATGATCCCCATGGAGAGGACTCGTGCGATTTGTCCATGGATGTGGGAGCCTTGGTGGCCGGTAGACATGCGATGTCTTCGCCCTGATCAGCATGTGGCCAGGATGGTATCGACTCTCCACACAGAGTTAGCGGGGTATAGGACGGCCGAGCGCCTGATGAGGAGCCATTCTCGTGGTGAGACCGCGGTTGCCCCTCGGGATCCTGAGCCCTCTATGCACTCAGAGCGCCGGCGTAGCCGGAGTCCTAGGTGTGGGCGTGCGCCTTCTGAGGGGTCTCGTAGGGATTGAGAAGCCACTTGGCTCTCGTAGTTTTTTGTATGATACATTCTTTTGTATATCCCGGGCTCTTTGAGCATTTTGACCATGCCTAGTGCATGATGGCATTGTACATAAACGTTGATCATTTATATATATGTATATTTGTTCTGGATCAAACTCTTGGCATTCATGGCTCACTTTCTATTTCCAGTTTCCTTATGTATACTATGATGTATGTTTATATTTTTTAGAATGTATGCAATGGTGAACAAATGATGCAAGTGTTTTACTTTCCTTTTTTGTATTTCATGATGTTGATATATGATGATGTAGATATAATGTGATTTTGAATCTTAGTTTTTGTAAGCAATTTTGGATACTTCATATTTGTTTTGGAAAAGTGATGAAAATAAACCCATGTACGATGAAGATAAACCTACCCCTACCCCTGACTCCATGACTAGTAAGATGCGAGGGCTTATCACCAAGAGTTGGGAAGGGTGCAAGTTATGAGATGTAGTGAAATGATAGTGATGGAAGACAGACAAAGCTTTGGTGGAACCAAATTAGGATACCACAAGTCCACTCCACTCGAGTGACTTCATAGTTTTGGATGCAACTTGCTTTGCGGTTTATCAGACTTAGATCCTTAGATGGCCACATAGTAGACAAAATATGGGTTTTAGGATTTTAACTCTCTTGGGATATTGAACATCGATTCATTTGTTTTTGACTCAAAGCTTGAGGTTTGAATTTTTTATGTATGACCTTTTGCATTTATTTGTCAAGAGGACCCCCTACACTTTGCCCCATGCTACTAGTAAGAAGTGTGGGTTTATCACCATGGGAAAAGCATAGGCGAGTAAGGGCATTTCCATCCTTTCCCAACCCTACGTCACTAGTAAGAGAGATGAAGCTCATCACCAAAGGTTGGTGGGGCAAGGAAATGTAAAATTAAAATTTTTTGTTTGATCAATGTTTGACTTGTTTATTTGAGTAAAATGTCAGTATGTGTTTATTTCCAAAGAGATATACATATGGGATAGATGTGACACCATGAAGCTTCTAGAACAGACCATAGGCAAGACACCTACCCTAAGAAGAAACCAAAAGTGAGAATAAACTTGCAGATCTTGGTATGGTTACCGTTAAGACTTTGTCATGTCTAGCTTTATTTGATAAAATGATTCCGAGATAATTTGATGATATCATGAAAATGGAGAAGTATGATTAAAAGTTTATGCCAACAACATCATGAGTTTGTAATGAATTGCTTTGAGAATAGATTCCTTGATCACAATTTGTGTATGAAACAAGCGGACAATATGATCCTAATCTATATGAAGATGCAATGTAGATATATATATATATATATATATATATAAGTAGTGCTAGCTGCTCACGCGTAGAACCGCTTGAGGTGTAGGGAATTGAATGTTTCACCAAATTCCTCACCTTCTAGTGTACATAAGAGGTATGCACCATTTCCATAGTCCTTCATGACTTGGTATGGGCCCAACCATTTAGGCCGGAATTTCCTTCCTTCACCGGTCTTCTTGTCGATCCAGTTGTCTAGCCTTAGAACTAGATCACCTTCATATATGTCGCGTTCATAGACTTTCTTGTTATATTGTCGGCACATCCGGTCAGCATAGACTCTATGTCGTTGTTCAACATCTAACCTAGCTTCATCTAGGCTTTCTAGTTGGGAAAGACGTGCTTCTCTGTAAGCGTCTTCATCCAGAATCCCTTGTAATGAAATGCGGAGACTGGGTATTTCAACCTCAAGCGGGAGAACTGCCTCTACCCCGAATACTAGTGAGAAAGGAGTTTCTCCTATTGGTGTTCTTATTGAGGTTCGGTGGGCCCATAAGGCTGGATATAACTTCAAGTGCCAATATCATTTGTTTTCTTTCACCATTTTAAGGAGAATGGATTTTAGTGTTTTATTCGTCACTTTGGCATGTCCGTTGGCTTGAGGGTAATACAAGGAAGCCATATGATGGCTTATCTTAAATTTATTGCATAGTTCATGAACCTCTTCATTCTTAAAAGAAGTTCCATTATCGGAGATAATGATTTGTGGGATACCGTACCTGCAAATGATTTGGTTCAAAATGAACTTGGCGATTATAGAACCAAGTACAGTAGTAAGAGGCATAGCCTCTACCCATTTGGTAAAATATTCGGTGGTCGTGATTATAAAATTATGGCCGTCTGTGGATGAGGGAGAGAATTTCCCTATTAAATCTAGGCCCCATGTAGAAAAGGGCCATGGAGTAGCGATTGGTTGTAGAGCTTATGCCGGCATGTGGATCTCATGGGAGAATTCTTGGCACTTATGACACTGTGTATGAACTCCTTTGCGTCGTGTTCTAGAGTAGGCCAGAAATATCCCATTCGATGTATTTTATGAGCGGTGGCATGGCCACGAAGTTTCCTCCACACATTCCCTTTGTGAGATTCATGGAGAATCTTCTTGGATTCTTCTACGTCGACACATCTTAGAAGCATTCCATCGAACGCTTTCCGATAGAGAAATTTCTCTATAATGATTTATTTAGCTACGATAATACGTAACCGCCTTATTTGTTGCGGTGTAGCCCCTTACGAGATACGTATGGTCCATGATATAATTAATGATATCGAGTGTACCGGGGACACTCGAGAGATAGAGGTCGGGTTTAGATGTAGTATACGCACTCATCTAGAAAATCTAGATCTACTAGATCACCTCCATGTAATGGGTTATCAGCTAACCAATCCACGATGATTTATCCCTTAACTGATTTTGATTTACAAATGTTAATTCGAATTCTCCCATTAAGGTTATAAAACGTCCAGCCTTCTTAGATAAGGACCCTTGCGTGAGAAAAGTTCACAAATGGTCCATTTTTACCATGATCCTTGTTTCTTGATTCAGCATATAGTGTCTTAAGCGTTTGGTTGCAAAGACTATCTTTGAGGCATTCTCGTTACTGCGAGTGTATAACGTGTTTCATAGTCGAGCAATGTTTGGCTAATGAAATAAATCACACGTTCTCTCTTGCCATCGTCTTCTTGAGCCAACATGGAGCTAGTGAGACCTTTGGTAGATCGTGAATATAAAATTACAGGCGGTCTAGTTTAGGTGGCATTAGTGTAGGTGGTGACAACAAGAAATGCTTAAGCTGCGTTGAAATCTTCATATCTTGATCCAATCAATGCTATAGTCTTTCTTGAGTAAATTGTTGATGGGATGAATGGCGAAACTTAAGTTTGGGATGAATCTTGGATTGCACCCGACTTTACGAGAAATGACACGATTTGAGATTCATCCGAAGGTGGAACCATTTCCAGGAAAAGTTGAATTTTGGTTGGGTCAACATCTATCCCTCATGACGATATGATGTAACCTAGGAGCCTCCCTCTGTTACACCAAAGATGCATTTTTCTAGATTTAGTGTGACTCGTATTCTATTAGACATGAGAGAATGACACAGAGTACTTCCAAATGGTCATCAACGCTTTTTGGCTTTAGCCAACAAGTCATTACATAGGATTCCATGATTTTATGAATTAGATCATGGAATATATATGTACATAGTTGAATTTTGGCTTGGACCTGTATGGGTATGTAGTTGTTGTTGTTGTTCTTGAGACCAAATGGCATAACAACATAGCAATAAGTTCCCAGGGGAGTTATAAACGTGGTTTTAGCTTGATCTTGTTCGGATATTTTGATTTGATTGTATCCGAGAATCCATCCATGAGAGAAAAAAGTTCAAACCAATATGTTGCATCAACAATGACATCAATGGATGGAAATGGGAAGTCGTCTTTAGGACACACTTTGTTGATGTCTCGTTGGGGTGAAATCTATGCGAGATGCGTATCTTCCCATTCTTCTTGAGAAGCAGGAGCGATATTAGATACCCATTGGGAGTAATCGTAAGCTTGATGAATCCTACTTGGAGGAGTTTTATTACCTCCTCTTTTACCATGAGAGCTATCTTGGGTTTCATGGGTCTTGATTTTTTTAATTGGTTTTGCATCAGATTTAGTAGACGAGGTTGTGCACCTTTGGATGAAATGGGTGCTGACTCTGTCATTTCCTTATAATTAAATGTGAAAGCCTTCTAATGTTCTTGAGAATTTGATTGTGTATTTCTACTTCCTGTTTGGGGTTAACAAGGATCCTAGTTTCAATATCCTTGGTTCATCTTCCGTTCTTGTTAATATCAATCATTTCTTTGATTAGAGAGGCGTTACATTCTTGAACTCGAGGTGGCTTTGAGGTAAATCCAAATCATCCCCATTTTCTCTTGTGTATATGCTGGGTTCCATTTCGAGGAAGATCCATCATGGGATTTCCGTAGTAGGAAGATGAATGTGGGATTAAGGACAAATCTATCATATGATAGGAGAGATGTAGTGCCACATAGGCATTTAAGTAATCTAGAGTGGCCATATCACTATCGTGACATGGTCTAGGATAGTAGACTTATTTTGTTTAAAAGAGAATTTGTCATTGTTTTAATCAATGGTTCATCACGAAGGGATACCATGAAATAGGTATCCTCTAACTCATTTCTTGGAGTAAAACGTGATCTTTGAAGTTTATTGAATCGGGAGAAGATTTTCTCTCGTGGGATTACTTGAATTGATATGAAGTCAAACTCTTGCTTAAATCTAATACATCTTTTTGTAAAGTTGTAAGTGCTGGATTTGGTTTCATATATCTCGGAGACTTGGTTTGCTATTAATTGTGAGTCTCCTAAGACTCTAATGTTATCAACACCAATTCTCTTAGCTGAAGATGACAAGGAGGAGGACTTTGTACTCGTAGCGTCGTTGTTTGTGCACTCATGGTTTTGTATAGGCACGTGATACCCCTCTATGAACTAATCACTATCTTGCCAAGTTTCTCGAGGGTATTTCCTATATTCCAGTGGCATAGAGGTATTTTCTTGAAAAGAGACCTCGGGTTGTGTTTGTAAACCTCCTATAGGTGGATACATACTTTGAGAATGTTGGTCATTCCTGGCATAACGTACTAAATATTCATCATCTAAACCTCGGTATGAGTTTGATTGTCTACTAATTTGTGGTCTAAGCAGCATCTGAGGAGATGAACCAGATTCTCCGGTGAACGTCATGTTATTCGAGCCTGAAGGCTCTGTTTGTTGCGTTTGAGCGAGCTGATCTAACTCCTCAGTTTGAAATGATGAGTTATATCTGATTCTTCGAGTTTGTGTTGACAACTGGTTAGTTGAGTAGTTATCACCCCCCACCGAGAGTGAGGGTGATGATTGTCTATTTTTTGCAGGCGTAGTATGCCTCAAGACCCAAGAGAGTCTGCCATATGCATCGAATCCCGACATATTTGGGGGTATATGAATGCCGCATGAGAATAATGAGAGGAGCGAAGGTGATGGTGAAAGCCAATGAGGTGGAAAAGATGAAAAGTATACTAACTTGGAAGGACACGTAACATTATGACTCCAAAATAGAAAGTAAGAAATTTCACGTTGGGTTCACCAATTTTGTTGGTGAAGCTGATGTGAAGGCCGATGAGACGGAGAAGACAAAAGTGAAACACTTTGACAACACAAGTAAGAATAAGATTCCAGATTTAGAAAGTAGGAACGTTTCACGTCGGGTTCACCAATTTTGTAGGTGAAGCTGATGTGAAGGCTAATGAGGTATAGAAGGTGAAACAATTGTAAGTTTCACGTCGGGTTCACCAATTTTGTACGACGGAAAAGTGACATGCAAGAATGGGAATCTACAAGTGACTCTTCCTCACACCTGACCTCCCAGAGGTCGTGCCGAGAAAAGCCGGTGGGTATGGAATATATGTGAGATGTAGATAAACTAGTTAGGAAATCTAATGACTTCAATACGCACTAGCGAATTTATGATTCTAAGGCAAAGAAGGCCCTCCTAACTTGAACTGGTGTGATAGATCGGTCAGCAAGGATGAATGCTCGAAGGCTTCAATCAATATCGAGCTCTGGTGTGATTCGATCTATAGGTTGTGGAATACGTGGAAAATAACCCGGGATAGTTTCGTGTACGTCTCCGGATAGGGTCATGAAATGAATGATGGATATAGTAACTTCTATGGGTGATTCTCTGGCCTAGTCCATAATTCCCTAGCTCTGGTAGCTGCTGTGTCTAGCAAGGATAATTGTTCGATGATGATAAGTGGAAGTGGGGTAGACCGGAATACTAGTGTGCATAGGTCTATGTCTAATTCTCCTATGGATTCATTGGGTTGTGGGATTTGTGGGTCACAACCGTAGATTTTTAGTTGTTGTGGACCTGTTATGGTCATGCGTTAAATCAAGTCCTAATCCCTAGTATCCAGTAATTGTATGCTTTCTCAGCTTCTATAATTAGGATCAATAACTGTGTGATTTTCTCATAATATCTTACAGGCGTTCGTGTAACCTGGATTCTTAGGCTGGTATCTATATCTAGAAGAGTGTCTCCTGCATCTAGCTATGGGACCAAAGGATCACAACCAAAGGTTTGTTCTCTTTCAAACCCTTCTACAGTCATATGGATGTTACCTAGGGTAATCTGTAGTTTGGTTGATTCGACCAAAACGTGTGCGCTTGGTCATCTTCTATGTTTAATCCGCTCAATTGGGAATTGATTTGTTGCAAGCTTACCATTGTTTAGAAGACTTGGATCCTAAGATTTTGATCTATATCAGTTATCTGTGATGAGATTAGGTTGAGGCACGATTGGCTCGAATACGTATTCCTGGGCTCTCTAGGTCCCGTGATTTTCATACAAAAGAAACAATGTAAAACGAACTACAGTAAAATGAAATTTAACTATGTGAAGTATATCTATAGCATATATGACTTCTCTATTTTTTTATGTTTTCTGACGAGCTTTATGAATTTAAGAAAGTAGCTATTTAAAATATCTAGAATTGACAGCTAAAATAACAATTTAAAACAAACAAAATAACCGAGTGTAGCTATCTGTCTGTGCAATTTGTAGATCTATTCTAAACAATAAAATATGTTATCTAATCTATTTGCAAGACTCTCGATCCTACCTCAGAAGTGAGGAGTGAATCATAGTTTCTCAGAAACTATCAATCCCCACAGCTTCCCTGGTAATATCGAGAGTAGAATTAACTGAAATAAAGTAATTAACTACTCTATTTGATATGATTTTAACTAGAACTTTGAAAGCTAGAACTTGGATTCTACAGAACAGTGGTGAATCCGATGGTGTGTGTGATCTTGTCCCCTCAGTGTGATCTCCTCGTTCCTTCGTGTTCACGTGGATCCAGAAAAGTGTGTAATGCTAGCATCAACAGAAGTAGATATTGGGACAAAGGTAGCTCAAGACACAGACTGAATACAATGTGAGTAGGAGAGGAATAGCGTAAGAGTACAGAGCTTGGCTTATGTAATTCCTAGCGGGATCTATTACGAGTCATGCAACATAAAGCGTCCAGAACCTGAAACTATCCTGTTTGAAGAACAAAACCTGCAACTTTAATGGCTTCCTAAGCTATTCTACTCCAATGGATTGGATGAAATAACAGAAGTGCTTGCTTACACAAGATGGATATGTGGCTTACTAACAGTAAAACAATGCTAACTAAGCATGCAATGAAAGAAACTAAGAACTCTAAGCAAAATGAAAACTAAATCTATTGTAAAGAGAAATCATAGGAAAATTTTGAGGGGCCATATGCTTGAGCACAAGCCAACTATTTATAGCTTTTGCATTTACCCAAGGTAAAACCCAAATAGAACTCTTAAACTATAAACAATGGCAAAACACTATTCCAGGGAACTAGAATCATAAATGCAAGCTTATGGCGGTGAAAGAAAGCTGGTAAAACGTTGAAATTATGTGAGTCGTGTTAAAGAGCTTTCTTGAAAATGCATAAAGGACCGCCGCCCTACTCGGGGTGGCGATTCTGGGACCGCCGCCCTATTCGGGCGGCGGTCACGAGACCGCCACCCAAGCAGGGTGGCGGTTTCGTTACTGAAGAGAAAAAGGCCAAGAAAAGAGGGGAAAAGGAAAAATAAAGCACGCAGGGGCTAAGCGGGGCATGCGGGATGTTAACGCACACTTGGAGAGATTTTCGGATCCCGAACACCTTGTGAGGAGACCTGTATCATCATTGGGGCACATGTCACGTTGTTCTGATAGTACAATACCTTACAATTTTGGGTACATACAGTAACCTCCCAAATCACCTCATTTTTATGCCTACGGAGTTCTAGATATAAAACATGAACCTATAAACCTCTACTTTATATATATAATTATGTTGCCTTTTTTTTACCCATTCAATTTTAAAAATGCATATTGCACACCCATATCGGAGCCAACATTTCTTCATTTGTTGAAGGAAAATAGTCAAAATTCATCCAGTGGCTTTAGAAAGTTGTTTCCATTTTGAGCTCTAATTCTTGATTTTGTGATGCGTGAGCATTAAATATAGTCTATAACAGTACAATTTTTGTTTTCAACATGTTTGGGAAGTTTTATAGGCCTTAGGAGGTCTTGGTAGGTCTTAAAGTGTTCAAAATTTCAAATTTTGCTTGGTTTTCCATTTTCTGCCCAAAGTAAGAATTTGACTTTTAAACTTGGATTTGGGAAATTTTGGCTTGTTGTCTTTGAGGTTTGGGGGTATAGGTGGTTAATTTGGATGAATTAGGAATCTTGACATGTCTTAAGTGACTTTTATGGGTATTTTAGAGATCAAGTGCTCTTAAAATGTGAAAAATATACTTTATGCTATGTTTTGCATATCATGTCATATATCCAAAAATAGTTGGGTTTTGAATAATATATAAAACAAGGTGAAAGAATTTGAATAAGGGATTTATTCATAGGAATTCCTAAAGGAGTAAACTATGTGGAGAGGAAAAACTTTACTTTGTACCATAGCAAAGAAGATAATTGTTCTATTTTAGAAAGGAGAGTATCAAGAGGATTATTTTCATCATTGAAATCATAATAAAATACTTATTTTGTTTGGAGATTGAATACTTTTTCTATGTGGAAGTTTTATGGTGAAGGTTTTGATATTTATGTCAAGATTTTTATGTGGATTTTGAAGTGAAGCTGCAAAGTATATTGTTTTTTTCTCTTGGCTGTTCTTGGAAGATTTTTTTTCTTACCCTGTTTTAGTATGGATCATTAAGACTATTGAATTTTTTTGCATTTTTATTCTAACATGACTACTCGGGAAGGTGAAAAATATAAATACAGACCTAAATCTAAGTTTTCAAAGATTTAAATTAAGTTACTTGTCATTTATAAGGTTTTATCCCTTCACGACCTATCCTAAAACCCTACCTAGGGTTTAGACAAAAATTGTGTGTAAATGGATCTAAAAACTATTTCAAGATTTGAAACTTTGAGGGTATATTCTAAGATATTAATTATAATATATATATTTTTTAAAATTAATATTTTTTCTCAAAAATTTCCTAGTTGATGATAGTAGTGAAACAAACTTGTAGGTGTATATAAGAGGCCTAATTACAAAAATGAGGTAACAATTTGGGGAATCAAAAGCAGAAAATCAAACCTTAAAAATTTTGTGTGAAGAAAGAATGTGAATAAATGGTATCCAAAAATATTTTTCTTTCCTATAAATATTTACCATTTCTCCTAAATAATAAGCTTTGTTTATTTGAAGGCATACAAGCCTAGTAGCAAATTTAAGCAAAATAGGGGTATGAAAGGTAATTTATTCTAGTTTCTTCTTAATTTTGGCATAAATTGTGGAATTAGAGTGAGGTTAATACCAGGAAACAATAATAATAAGTGAAGAAAGTAATAAAAGTGAAAAATTCACCTAGAAGAGTAGTGAGAGGAGGTGGTAGAGGAGGTATTCAAGTTGGATATGCCATCCTGGAAGAGTTGAGAAATATAAGGGTTAGTTTTGATGCAAGGTTAACAAAAATTGAATATAATCATAGAAGAGGAACCATGACAGATGATGCGAGTGATAGGGAATAAGAACCATAGGCATCCCAAGCACAAAGAGAGTGAAATTGACAGGTTTCTTAAAGTGATCATAGGACAAGGATCAAAACCAAAGTTGGAAATTCCTACATATGCAGGTAGTCTTGATGGAGAGGAACTCATTGATTGGATAACCAATTTAGATAAGTACTTTGAGTATGAGAATGTGCCAGAGGAACAAAAAGTGAAGTTTTCTTGTACCAGATTAAAAGGACATGCAACAATATGGTGGGAATTCATACAAGATGAGAGATTTAAAAAAGGAAAGTTTATAATTAAGGAATGAGATGGGATGGCATCAATCTTAAGGATAAATTCCTACCTAGTGATTACTAGAAAAACCTATACAGGAAGCTTCAAAATCTGAAACAAAAAGAAATGAGTGTTAAGGACTACAGAGAAGAGTTCTATAAATTAACAATCAAATCAGGGCATGTGGAAGAAGATGTGGAGAATATAGCTAGGTATTTGAATGGGATGAGATATAACATTTAGGATGAACTTAGTTTTGTGAGTCCTAGAACTCTATAAGAGTATTATCAATATGCGTTGAAACTAGAAGATAAGGAGAAAAATAAAAAACGAGCAAGGCGAGAGGCAAATGAAGGATTTATAGAGGAAGAGGATAGAAAGGAGGAAGAATTTCATCACAAAGGACAAGTGGAGAAACTAGTAGTTCACAAGAACAAGCATCTACTTCAAGAGGTGGCTTCAGAGGAAGAAGATTCTCATATAGAGGAGGATATGTGTAGAAAGGAAGAGGAAATATGGTATTCACATGTAAATGCTTCAAATATAGTAAATTTGAAGGTCATAGGTGATGTGAATGTACATAGAGCCTCAAGAAATTCATTTAAGAACTAAAAATATGAACTAGTTAGTTCAAGAAGAGGAAGAAAGTATGGCTTCTCCATCACACATAGAAGAGCCAAAAGTTGGTGAATCTTTACTAAAGAAGAGAGTGTTGATCAAACAAACCAAAGAGAAGGAACTTGCATAAAGAAATACCTTGTTTGATAAAATTTTCAAATCACAAGGTAGGTGTTGTAAATTGGTAATTGATTCAAGTAGAACTGATAATTTTGTCTCTTTGGAAATGGTATAAAAGCTTGGTTTGAAAAGAATACCACATCCTACACTTTATATAGTTTCTTAGCTTCAAAAAAGACAATAATTTCTTGTGAGTGAACAAAGTTGGGTATATTTTAATATTGGAGGTTATAATAAGGATAAGGTGTCGTGTGATATAATTCCTATGCATGTTTTCCATCTACTTCTTGGAATACATTTGCAATATGATAGTAAAACAATTTGTGATGGTATAAATAATATGTATAATTTGCAAAAATATGGAGTAAGCCATACATTGCTTCCCTTGAAATAAAAAGAATGTGAAAAAGGAGTTGTTTCTAGAGTTATGGTGGTGAGTAAAAGGAATTATTGATGATATGAAATAAAAGAGATTAGTTTTGGAGTAATAATCAGGCTTATGACTATTATGAAAACCACAAAAATACAAGAAATACGTCAAGAATTTCAGAACATGTTGAAAGAATTTGTTGATATTTTAGTGGACAAGTTGCCTAATGAATTTCCACCTATGAAGAGGATAAGTAATCACATTGACTTCATTCCCGGATAAAAAAATTACCAAACAAATCATCCTACAAGATGACACCTAAAGATAATTTTGAGATCAAAAATGAAAGCCAAGAACTTTTGGATAAGGGACTGATTCAGGAAAGTCTTAGTCCATGTGCAGTGCATGTTGTTCTAGTGCTTAAGAAAGAGGGAGATTGGAGAATGTGTACAGACTCAAGAGTAATAAACAAAATCACTATAAGGTATAGATTTCCTTTGCCAAGAATTGAAGAGTTGATGGATTGTTTGAGTGATGCTACTTATTTTTATAAAATTGATCTTAAGAGTGGCTATTATCAAAATAAGGATAAGAGATGGAGATGAATGGAAAACAACCTTCAAGACTAATGAGGGACTTTATGAGTGGCTTGTCATGCCATTTGGGTTAACAAATGCTCCTAGCACATTCATGAGGCTTATGAATGAAGTTTTGAAACCATTTCTTGGTAAGTTTTTCATAGTTTACTTGGATGATATTATGATTTATAGTGCAAGTAAAGAAGAGCATTTTCATCATCTTAGGAAGGTTTTAGAGAAACTACAAGAGGAGAAGTTGATGATTAATCTTAAGAAGAGTGTGTTTTTCAAGAAAGAGATGGTTTACTTGGGTTTTGTGGTCTCACAAGGTGTGTTGAAGATGGATCAAGATAAGGTGAAAGCTATTGTTGAGTGGCGAATCCTAAAACAACGTATGAGGAAAGAATTTTCCATGGTTTGGATAACTTTTGAAGGAAACATATTAGATATTTCAATGGTGTTTGTACTACTATTATTGATATAATTAGGGAGACAAGAATAAGTTTAATGGATTGGTAAAGATGATAAGATTTTTAAGTTTCTAAAGAATAAAATTACAAAGAAACTAGTATTATCTCTTTCAGATTTCAATAAGGTCTTTCAAGTAAAATGTGATGCAAGTGGAGTGTGCATAGGAGTTGTTTTAAGTCAAGAGGGTAAACCTGTAGCATACTTTATTGAGAAGTTAAATGAAGCTAAGAATAAGTATTCAACTTATGAATTGGAATTATATGCCATGATTTAAGCCTTGAAAAAGTGGAGACACTATTTAATACATAAGGAGTTCATTATATACACATATAATCAAGCACACTCATACATAACCATCCAACCTAAACTTAATCAAAGACATATGAAATGGGTGAAATATTTATGGAACTTCACATTTATGATTAAGCACAAGAAAGGAAAACTATCAAAGTAGCATATGCATTGAGAAAAAGAGTGTTGTTGGTCCAATAAATTCAGTTAGCAAGTGGAGGAATAAATTCACTTAAATATCTTTATGAGAATGATCTAGACTTCAAGGAAGCCTACAAAGTTTGTAAGTATCCTAATTTACAAAAGAAAGATCCATGGTTGGATTACGTGATAAAAAAATATTGTTTAAGTGAGTGTAACTATGTGTGCCAAGGAGTTCCATGATAGAAAATATGATCAAACAGAGCATTGTGGGAGATTAGTAGGTCATTTTCGCCTTGAAAATAATTTAGCATAGTTGAATTATCACTATTTTTGTCCTAGAATGCAAGCAAGTATAAAAATATTCTTGAAAGGTGTAAATTGTGTTAATTTTTTCTAAGGAAAGAGTACAAATGCAGGTTTGTATCAGCCTTTACTATTGCTTAACAAACCATGAAGGAAGCCTACAAAGTTTTTAAGTATCCTAATTTACAAAAGAAAGATCCATGGTTGGATTACGTGATAAAAAAAAAAAAATTATTGTTTAAGTGAGTGTAACTATGTGTGCGAGGAGTTCCATGAGAGAAAATATGATCAAAGAGAAGCCATGTGGGAGTTTAGTAGGTCATTTTGGCCTTGAAAATAATTTAGCATAGTTGAATTATCACTATTTTTGTCCTAGAATTAAAGCAAGTGTAAAAAATATTCTTGAAAGGTGTAAATTGTGTTAATTTTCTAAGGAAAGAGTACAAATGCAGGTTTGTATCATCCTTTACTATTGCTTAACAAACCATGGGATTTAATTAGCACGGATTTTATATTAGGCTTGCCAAGAACACATGGTGGGTATGATTCAATTTTTGTAGTAGTGGAAAATTTTTCTAAGATGGGTCATTTCATTCCATGCAATACAACAAATGATGCTACACATGTGGATAAATTTTTCTTCAAAGAAGTAGTTAAAATCCATATAATTCTAAGAAACATTGTTTAGAAAGGGACACACAATTCATAGGACACTTTTGGAGAAAATTGTGGAATAAGTTAGGGAAAAATATAAATTTTGGTTGAGCCTACCATCCTTAGATATATGGATGAACTAATGTGGTGGATAGTATTCTAGTGAACCTACGGAGATATAAAACAAATTACAATCCTAAACAATGGGATTGAATACTTCCACGAGTAGACTTTTCTTACAAGGATTCACCTAATAGAAGTACATGCATGAGTAAATTTAAAGTGGTGTATGAAATGCATCCTAGAGAAATATTTGAGCTGAGATATTTGGGTAAATTAGAGAGGAGAATTTTTGATGGAGAATATTTTTTCATTGCTATGCAAGACGTCCATGAATAGGTGAAAAGACAGCTAGAGAAGAATGTAAGCAAATACAAGAAAATGTTTATTTGAGAAGAAGAGATGGGATTTTCCAAGTGGGAGATGTGGTGTTAGATCATCTTAGGAAGAAGATATTACCAAAAGGTAAATATAAAAACTGAAGCTGAAAAAGATAGGTCCTTTCAAGGTCATTAGGAAGTTTTCTAACAATTCATATGAGCTATAATTTCCAGGAGGTGTTGAAATTTCTCCTATTTTCAATGTTACATATTTGTATCCCTTTAAAGAGGAGAATAAGGTGAATGTATAGTTAAGAAGAAGAAAAAAAGATCAACATTGGACAAAGTAATTTCCAAAATAAACTAAGGAGGAACCAAAGTCAATCATGGATTAGAAAGTGATAAAGAAAACCAGAGGAAAAGAATACTTTCAATATTTGGTTATGGTGACCTTAAACCTTGATAGCAATGTGAGATTTAATAATTTCGACCTATTGTTAAGGATGTATGTGGAAAATTAAACTAATCTAATTTGTGAAAAGAAAGAATGTTAAAGAACATAACATACTTTGCACAAAACATATATCTTTATTCATATCTCAACAATGATTACATTAGTCTCATTTACATATACATATCTTCTCTATTATATCTCATATATCTTGCTCATCATACATTTCTATCTATCATAATCATATATTTCTCATATGGAACTCAATCATATCTTTCTCATGATGCACTCACTCATATATTTCTCGTGATGCACTCACTCATATATTTCTTATGATGCACCCATATCTGATGGATTAATTACTGATAAATACACTTCATACAAAATATCCCAAGAGTCACTCCTTTTGATCATGCCTCTTTCGTCTTCTATCTTGTTTTGTCTTGATTTTTTTGTGTTGTGGATTGGTGTTGGCTTCTATAGCTTTCTTGAGTGTGTCATGACTTTATCCAGTGTACTACAGATTTCCTCATTTTATAGTGGCTTTCCTTAGTATTTCGTGGCTTCATCCTTTTACTTGCATGGATTCATTCTTTCACCCTCGATTTCTCTAACCTTACATGGCTTCCTCTAGACTTGAAGCTCTCTTATTATCTCTGTGGATTACTCAAAACTTGATGAAGAACCCTATCAACATCATCCCCCAACTTCAAACCTTGTCTCATCCTCGAGACAACAACATGACGAAGAACCCTGTCTTCCAAAATTTGAGCACAATTGTTCTTTCCTTTCCTTTGAGCCAAAAATGGGCATCACCTCCCGAAACTTAGACGTCTAGTGTAGTGCCCACATTTTTATAACTCCAGTTATCTGTTGGTTCCTTTATGCATAGACATGTTTTGATTGAGACTCTAATAGATTTTGGACATTTTACTATGTTATTTCATCCTCATGGACATTATGGTATTTTGGGCGCGTAGCGCCAATTGGACTAGATTCGTATATTGATATATTTCTTATGATGTTGATGACACTAACAGGGTTAGATGATAGTGATATTCATTGGTTAGATGTTGTTTCTTGTGGTCGATTTGATTAATGATATAGTTTTCTGGATTTAATAATGGTAATCTCATGCTAGCCTAAGTGTATGTCGTTGCAATTGTATCTGTGGATGATTCGTGGCAAACTATGTGTATAATTATATGCATTGCACTATAAATTGTTTAATAATGTTAGGACATTATAAGTTTGATTGAATTTGTGATGTGTAGATGATGTTTATTATATTGGATAGATGCGGTTAATGTGTGTAATGAGTGTGCAGGTGACAGGTATAGGAGAGCATGGGTTTCAGGGAAGCTACGTAATTGTGCATGAGTGGCCCACGGGCTGAGTCCTAACCATGCTAAATGTTTGAGGCCTTAGAATAGGTGTATTTAATTGGGCACCATGGGTGAACCCTCAATTGTAATGTATTTATGTCTTGTAAAATTAATTATGTTTAGGGTGTGTTTTATTAAGTAAACTAGCTTAGGGGTTTAATGATCTCATCTTAATTTAAGTGATGGTTTTGGGTATGTGTGTGTGTGTTGGTAGAAGGGATTGGGGACCACATGTGAACCTTGGGTGGACCCCACACCCTCTACCCTTGTGCCCAAGCATGCCAAACCCGAAATTGGGTTATTTTGGGCATTTTTAGGGACCCCTTTTGAGTTTGGGAGTTCCCTTAGCATGAAAATGGGCCCTTGGACCCTACCTAATAGGTAGGGGGGCTTATTTCCAAGGTTTGGAGGGAGTTTCCCTCCCATTTTCCCCTCCTTAGTCACCATCCATGTAAGATGGTTGGTTTGTGTGTATTTGTTAAAAGTTGCTCCACTTTGTTTTATTTTAGTTTTTAGTATTTTGGGTGATAAGGGCTAAAAGGTGAGTTTACTCTTACTTATTTGGTTTTTGGAATCTTTGAATCTTGAGAGGAGAGGGGTGACACTTGTCACCTTCCCATTGGTGAGGAAACTTTTGGGTTTCCCTTCTTATTCTTCCTCATGTGGAAGGAAGGGGTCTTCTTGGCTCATTTTTTTTTTTGGAGAACTTGGAGAATTTTGGGAGCTTGGAGGTTTGCTTGGACAAAGGGAAAAGTTTAGAGTCTTGGAAAGCATTGTAGAGGTAGGATTCTTAACCTTTTTCTTTCTTAGTTGTGCTTATCTTGTTAACTATGCTTTGATCAATAAAATGATGTGTGTGAAATGATGTGTTGTGAAGTTGTATGGTGAATGTAGTTTGTTTGTTTGTTGTTGTTTTCTTTTGTTTTCTCTCCACCATCATTTGGATTGATGGTTTTTGGAGAATGTAGGGGAAGAGAGAGGGATTTCCCTCTCAAACCTCATGGTTGTTGGTCAAGCCATGAAGGTCCCTTCTCATCCCCTCATATGGTTTGAGGTGGGAGAAAGGTTCATATGGCTTGAACCTTTCCCCATTCTTGGTGAGGAAACCCTTTTGGGTTTGAAAATCCTCCCAAGAAGGATTTCTATGACATAAAGGAGGAATAAGGAGGATGAATGATTAGGAGGAATAAGGAGTTTTGTAAACATGTTTTTTTGGTGCTCCTATGGTTGGACACCTTTGATTTGGGCATCCTACTTCTTCTCTTCCCCCTTGTGAGGTTGACCTTGTTATCCTCATGTTGTTGTTTTATCATGTGTAGTATGTCTAAGTGGTTAAATGGTCTTATGTGTTTCTTGTTGTGTCTTATCCCCTTTTTACTTGTGCACATTGTGGAAGTTTGTTCCTCTCTCCCATGGGCTTGGGGGAGGCTAGCATGGCTTCCAACCATGGAAAGGCATGTGATGATGCCTATTGGTTGGGTGGTAAACAAGCCTTGTCTCTTATTTCAGCATCCTTGGAAGAACACTCAAGTTGGAGATAGTTGGAGCCTCTTTGCCATCTTGGTCCTCTTGGTCATCTTCATCTTTTGAGGGCATTACTTTCATTTTGTAAATAAATGTGGCTTTGAGAAGTTTTTCATTCTTGTAAACACCTATTTTTGTATTTGATGTTATTGTAAACATAAGTCATTTGCTAAGGAAGTTTTCCTTCATTGTTGCAAGAATCTTGTAAGATTATCATTTTGAGATCATAATGAAACCATGAACCTTTTTATTTCAATGTCTTCATTTGGAAGGTTTTGTTTTGTTTAGAAATCTACACAATATAGTTATGCAATATACATTAAATCTGAAATATTTAGTTGTGCTTACTTTTAAAAGTCAAAAAAAAATATGGCATTACATCTAGCGTAAGGAAATATACCTTTGTTCAACTTATCTGATCTGGACTTATGGGACACCACCTTAAGAGGCCAAAATCTTTGACCTCTAGAAACTTAGACATCTGGCGTAAGGAAGAAATCCTTCGCTCGACTCACGCGACTAGAATTATGGGACGTTATGCCTTTTATTCATCTTGATGGTGGAGCTTGGGGGATGCACTTTGTGATCTATGGTGTAATTTTCTTCTCAAAATTATACCAAAACTCTAAGTGTGTATCTATCTGCTTTATCCATTCTTGAAGTTTTGAAATTTCTTGGATCAATTGAAGGATTTCAGATGGTGGTGTTGTTGTTTGTACACTGAACCAATCTATTTCGAGAAGTGGTGAGCTCTTATTACATTTGAATGAGTGTTCTATCTATTAGTGTGCTACATTATTTCATATCAATTATCTTCTCGGTTCGCACCCTTTGCTTGGTTTGATATTTATCTGTCAGCTTAGCAAGATTTTGTCTCTGTGCTCCATCCATGTCTTTGTTGATATCATATTTTGTAGATGCAACAAGAATTTGTTGCTCCAACTTATCAAGGTACGCTTTGTCCTATTGAGTGATTTTAGGCCACCATAATGTGTATGTATAATAGGTCGCAGCATTATTAAACTCTGTCCAATTTTTTTACTATGGTTTGCATTTTTTTACTACATTTTTGGTTCGCCAAAGTTCATGGCTTTAGAATTTTTTGTTTGTATTCCTCCATGACTTCTTCACGGATTTTTTTCTTCTTTTCTTCTAAACTAACTTTATCTTTTTTTAGTAACTCATCCACAACCTTGTTTATTTCCGCCTCTACCTAAACATTGGAGTCTCAGTAATGATTTGTAAATTTTCTACATGAATGGAAGATAGTATTTTCTACATTATCTCCTTTATCTCAACTCACCACTACATCCAATCATGTTTGGCACTTTTTTCCAACACTGGCTATAAAAAAATTTGTAGGGGGAGAGTATATCCAAGTGTACTTTGAATCTTTTTTGTGGTCCTGTTCTACCACTCCTTGTTGTAGCTGTATATAGATTTATCCTTTTTTCTTTGTTGTAGTGCTTGTTTGATTTTTCCAATGATTCACGAGGGGCTTGCATAGGTACCATACTTGTAGAAGTTTGTGTTGAGGATGCTGATGGATAAAATGTGTGGGATTTTTCCCATATGTACTCTACTACTGTTCCTTCTCTTATTTCTCCTTCCTTTCTTCTTCTTGTTTCTTGGTTTCTTTAGCTTTCTTCTTCATTATTTTTATTTTTCCTTCTCCTTTTCTGATTTTTCCCATCTTTTCTTTTCATCTTCTTCCTTTTCTTTATTTTTCTTTTCCTCCTATTTTTTCTTCTCTTTTTCTTCCTTATCCTTCTTTTATTTTTTTCCTTCTCATTCTTTTCTTTCTCTTCCTTCTCTTGATTTTCCTTCTCCTTCTTTTCTTTTTCCTTTATTTCTTCTTGTCTTTTATTGCTTTTGTTCTTCTTGTTTTTTTCTTTTTCTTCTCTTCCTCTTCTTGTTTTTTCTTCTCTTCTTCCTTATGTTTCTTTTTTGTCTCGTGCATCTCCTTTATCTTTTTCTCTTCTTGAGCTATCCATGTGGCTTCCTCAATTTCTTCATTATTCTTTTGATTAGCCACTTCCACAACTTTCTTATGGTATTCTTTATTCTTTTTATTTTCTTTTCCTCTAATTTTACCTTTGTGTCTTCTAGTTTTTGCGAGTAGGTTTCTTGGCTTATTCTTCTCTTCCTTTCCATTTTTACTAGAAGCCTAATTAACTCTTCCACCTCTTTGATGCATTCTTGATCTTTGGTGGCCTTCTTCTTCTTTTGTTGTAGCTCTATCCTTTCTTTCTTAAGGGTTTGTAGTTGGCTAGTCTCTTTCACCTCTAATTATTCTTGAATTTCTTTTGTCAACTATGGTATAAGTAATAAAATAATATCTCCTATGACCAGCCCAAAATTGTCCATGTAATAAACTATATCTTTTGTTATATCCATTTGTTACTTTCTTGTACTAGCTTCATATTCTTGGGCTACCTGGGAAATTTCACCTAGAGATAAACATTTCTTGTAATACCTATATGCCAACTTGGTCGAGTTGTGTTTCCGGCCAAGGTTATGCTTCTTCTAAAAATTGGGGCCCTAATTTCTCTTATGGTGATAGTTAGGTAGAGGAAGTTTGTTATTGTTCGAATAATAAATGATTCCTATCTCTTGTGATGACTCTTATTCTTTTCTCTAACCATGAATTCTTTTAGTTTTTCTTTGGATGCCATGGCTTTCGGCTTTTGGTGGCAGGTTTTAAGGCACTAGGGCCTTTGGATGGTCTTCTCTTGTTTTTTGGGCCTACTTTACTACATTTTCTTTTTCATATTATGTCGGGTATTTTTTTGTATTCTTCCCAAGTTTCTTCAATTACCTTATCAAAATTTGGTGGTGTTGGCTTTTTAGGATGCTGGGGTAATTCCCAATTGCTTCAATGAAGTAGTCACTAATTCATTTGAAGCCTCATATGGAAAATGTACAGATTATATGTGATGTGCGTGGAATTAGAGGTTGTCTCTGATGAAAAATATCTCCTATTCGTAGTTTTCTACAATTTTTTCTCACACCACAGCCTGTTTGCAACTATTTGTCTTATTTTATTTATCCACCCTAATAAAGAAGTTATTTGGGTAACCCCATTCAATGTGTTCATATGCTCCCAAATCTTCTCGACCACATGTGTATCATTTTTTCCATTCAACCAATTCAAATTTTTGGGGTAGGGTTTTCATGAAATACATAGCCAAACACAATAAATTGACCCATAAAAAATATATGTTTCTCTTTTTGTATTTTTGGTACTCTCATGGAATTCAATAGTCAATAATTTAGATAAATTTTACTCAAATGGGAATTCACCATATCTAGGGAACTTTGTGTACTAAGCCCATGAGCGTCATCCTCCCAATTGGTATGATAAATTTTCAAGCATATGGCCTTGGCGGCATACTTGAGGGTATGATTTGATATATCCATGATGCGTACTCCTCTTTGTCTTTGTGACCCCATTGCACAAGTTATATCTTTCATCATAGTATTCTTCCTTATGATGGTTGATTGTCCTTCCACCCATAGTCTCATAACCCTAGCCATGAATTTAGTAGTGGTTGGAGTACGACTAGTCCAAATATAACATTTGGTTATGTACCTAGATAAAAATAATCCTAATTGCATTATATAATTTAGGAAAGTAGGGAATTCAACTCCATGCATCTACCTTCAATTCACCTGATGAATTTCATACTGCATGTACATAGTTGATTTCTTTGGTAGTAGGGTTTTCTTGGATCAGAATTTTTTATCCACTTCGAGTCGTGTATTATCATATTCAACGATCGGGAGTGAATTTATTCTACAAATCACATGTGTTGGCAACTTTGAAGGGAATGTGTGAAAAATCTCCCATTGGATCATGCTTATTAGATTTTTGAGAATGATTTTGGAATGTTATTTTTGAATCTCATCTTTTGTAAGCTCAATTGGAGTATCCATCTCTCTCGATTTTCCCTAAATTTTCCCTAGCTCACTTCTTTGCAATTTCATTGATGAATTCTGGTATCTCCACTTTCTATTTTTTTGCCTTAATCCCTTATGGCTCAATCCCTTTTATAGCCCTTCAACTTGTACCTACCACATTTATTTATTTATTTTGTAGGTTCTCTTTTTGTTTTATCCATGGTTTTCCCCTCCTTCCACATGTTTTCTTCATTCGTGACTTTTTTCATTCGCGTCTTTTTGCTTCATCTGCATATTTTCTCATCCCACATCTGTTTTCTTCATCCCGTGGATTTTCTTATCTCACATATTTTTTTCTTCATCCCACGGATTTTCTCATCTCACGTCCTTTTCCTTTATTCCATGGTTTTTTCATTCCACAATTTTTTTCCCTTCGTCCCATGAGATATATGTCCTTTGCGGCTCTTTTCCTTTGTCTGTGGGTATTCTCCCTTTGTGTTTTTCTTTTTTTCTTTCTTTGTCTTTTTTTTTTTTGTTTCTTTATTTTTATTAGAGTAAGGATGCCCTTACAGTTTTCATCCTACCCCTTGTCCTACCCGTTGAATTTCCGGTTTTGATAGGCGGATTGTTTTTTTTTATTTTTATATTATTTGTTTTTTTAAGAATTATACTTTTTAATATTGCTCCATTCACATAGCCTGGTAGTTCCTTTAAGTTACGGGGTTTGAAGTTTCATTTCTCTTGAAGGCAATATGTATTTGATAATGTAAGGTCTTATCCATCTAACTTTAAGTTTTCCTAGATGTTTCCATTTACTATCATACAAGTAGTACCTAATCTCCAATGTCAAATTATTTTATTTTTTTGTGGAGTCATGCCAAGATTTCTCTCTTCTCTTTTCCTGAGTTTGATTGTATGTTGCTTTAGGAACTTTTTTCATATAAATTCTCTAATTCAATCAATCTCTCATGAAGTGAAGGTTCTTCATTCATCCTAAATTTTACCACCACTCTTAAACTTGGGAGAACAAACTCTATAGGAACTGTGGCTTCAAGTCCATAAACTAATCTAAATGGGGAGTATTTAGTCATCCTTTTGTATGTGGTGTGGTAGGCCCATAAGGCTACAGGTATCTTCAAATCCCAATTTGTTTGTTATAATGAACATATTTTGGTAAGTACCTTCTCCAAGACATTGTTAAAAGCTTCTATTGTCTCATTCTCTTGTGGGTGATAAGGTGTACTTTGGTTGTGGTTTATCATGAAGTTGTTTAGTAATTCCCTCACGTAGCATTTACAAAGTGTTTCCCTTGATCACTTGTAATACTTAAAGGACATCCAAACTACGTAATTATATTTTCATAAATGAATCTAGATGTCATCTTAGCAGTAAAATATTTAGTTGGGATAGATTTTGTCCATCTTGTTAGATACTCTGTCCCTGTAATGATGAATCTTTCCTGAGAGTGTCTCATGGCTAGTTTAATGGGTCCAATGAAGCCTAAAGCCCACTTTTTGAATGGGTATAATGATAAGATTGGTTTCAAAGGCATCTCATCTAGGGAATTTAGTTTTCCCACCCATTGAAAAATGTCACAAGACCTTGTGTTTTTATGTGCATCTTTAAATAGTGTAGGCAACCATAATCCAGTCATCATCACTTTTCTGGTTGTTTGATCCCCTCCATTATGTCCTCCAACTATAATTTCATGAGAATCTACTAATATATTATTTCTTTCATGTCCTAAGGTCACCCTTCTAAGGACATCATCTTTTCCTTTCTTATATAATTGTCCCTAGATCAAGGTAAAGGGGAAGGCTCGACTTAACAAGTTCCTCTTGTTGTTTGGTATAATCGCCAAGGAATTATCCTATGGCTAGTAACTACGTTATATCATCATATTCTCTTAGAATATCCTCAACTCTAAATAAGTGTGCACCCGATAAATAATCATCATTCATTCCTTCATATTCTCCTATTTCTATTCTTGACAAGTAATTTGGTCAATTGTTCAATTTTCCTAGTTTTACTGCAATGGTAAAGTCAAATTCTGGAAATATCATTAACCAACGACATAGCTGCCATTGTAACATCGGCTTATTTAATAAATATTTGAATGGCTGGTGGTCCATGTAGAAAACAAATGATGTAGCCAATAAATAGTGTCTATAATTTTATAGGGCACAAATCATTCTCAATGCTTCTCTCTTCGTAGTTGAATAATTCCTCTCAACCTAGGCTAACTTTCTCCTTGCAAATGCTATTGTATGATCCATTTTTTCTCTAGGTTATGTCAATACTGCACCAATGGCAATGCCATATGTGTTTACATGGACATGAAATGGAAATTTCTAGTCTAGAAATATTAAGATAGGTGAGGGTATGATCTTATTCTTGAACTTCAAAATCATCCGCGTATTGTTTTTTCCACTATATTTGCTTATTTGTTCTTTTCTTCAGCAACTCTTCCAAAGGTGCACTAATCTCTACATAATTCCTGATGAATTTTTTGTGGTATCTTGTGTATCCAAGAATTTTCCTTACATCCTTTTGTGTTTTGGGAGGGGGTAGATTGAAAATGACCGAAGTTTTGAGCTGGGTCAATTAATAACCCCTCTTTACAAATTATATGCCCCAACAGTGTACCAAATGGGGTCAAAAATATATATTTCTTCATATTGATGGATATATGCAATGCTCTAAATCTTTGAAACATAAGTCTCAAGATTTTGGTGTAGATCAAGAATTTCGTGCTTGTTACCTGTCCAAGTTAATGTACCAAACTAAACACAAAAACCCTGAAAAACTCCAATGAAATTGATACCTGATGAAGATGTAGATGGATGAGGAAGCCAATGTAGATAAGAGGCGCAGCACACAAGCAATTCGCACAATAGATCCGAATAACTCCGAAACACCGATGCTTGACATAAAAAGACCACGTTAAAAGATATTTTAGTGGACTGCCCGAGAAGCGGGTCCGAGAAGCGATAAGCTTCCTCGGCGGATGTCAGCCCACGTTTTCAATAAAGAAAGGAAGCATACATGATAAAAGATGTAAATAAAGACTAGATTTTCTGATTGCAGTAATAAGACAGAATCTAAACAAACAGTGATACGACATAAAACAGGAACTATGAAATTGGATTTGTGTTACTGTATCCTTTTACCTATTGCAGAGAAAATCGGGCGCCGCTTTTTAAAATCGGGCGTCGATCGAATCCGGTCGGGCGTCGATTGAGACCGATCGGCGCCGATCAGGTTCAATCGGGCGATCGACCGGGAGGCGATCGATCACCGTGGATCAGCGATAAGATTCGGGAATTAGAAGACGAATGTGGTCTGCTGGATGAGCCGAAGTTGGCGAGACACTGGAACAGAGTCACCAGATGATGATGATGGTGGTGCGATCGATCGATATGACAGGACGAGTAACGGTGCTCCTCTCAGGGATTGATTCGGACAGGATCTGCCCTAATTTGATACACTTGATGCTGAAGATCTCTCAGACTGTATCTCTCTCTCTCTGTTCGTGTGCAAGTGCTCCTTTTTTCGCTTGTTCGCTCTTGCTCCGATCTCTTTCGGTTCGATTTTTCCGCGCTTAGAACTGAGTTCTGGACTTGCTTTTATAATCGGCGCCGCTCCTAGAAAATCGGCGCCGACCATATGGGTCGGCGCCGATCGCGGAGAAGACTCCCGAGATGGCTAAAAATGATCGATTCGAGAAAAATAAGACTCATCCCGACTACGGGAAAATATCCCGCTTAGGGAAGATTAAAAATAGATGTGATACATGGGTAGAATAAATTTGGGGTGGATAAGTGATTAAGATGCATGGGAAGAAGCGTAATTAAATATTTAATACTTAATTACTCATGGGTAAGATGTGATGGGATGAATTAAATTTAGAGATAGGTGATTAAATCACAGATTGGATAATATCCCAAGGGGATAGTTGGTGACGCAAACGTGCTCCCAGGTTACCTAAGCACGTAAATGGGTAAGAGGGACACTAAATTGAGTAACCAATTTTAGGTGTCTACATTTTGCCCCTTTTTGTTAAGTAACTTGCGATAAGCAAGGTTATGAGACAAAAACAAAGGGATGGAAGAAGGGAAGAATTGTGGTGATGTGACTCCCCCTCAAACTAGGGATGGGATGGATGATAAAACAGATGATCCCGAGTTTGAAAGAGGTAGATGAAAAATGCAGGATGCCCCAGTTGGATAGCTGGAGTAGAGCTGATCATTGAGGATGCATTAAAAATAAACAAAAGGGCAGCAACCTAAGGAACTCACATTGGTAGGGAAAACTAGCCGGTCTCCTCATGAGACGACGTTAGTGCCTACAGACCCGCGAGTGTAAGGAGAACTGCAAAATAGCCAACATCTAAAGAGAGACACATTGGTAGGGACAACTAGACGGTCTATAAGTCAGACGACGTTAGTGCCTACAGACCCGCGTAACTCTAAGCGGCTAAACAAAAAGCGAGTGCTCCACGCAAAGGGAACAAACTCGAAATAGATGACGATATCGAAAAGATGTGCCAAAAGACAAGATTTAGCACACAACAATGATCAGATAGATGAGAAAGCCAAGTATCAACACTATGGCAAACAGACAAGAAAAACGGCGGCGATCAAACGAATCGGCGACGACTACAAAAAGCGGCGTCGACCCAAAAAATCGGCGCCGACCAATCCAGACGCATATAAATATGCGAACGGAAAACGTGAACGATTAATTTTCAACGTGACGATTGATTCCGACAGAGATAGATTTGAACGCAATGGAAGCCTCTGGGAGCGGACAGAAGCGCAGGAGGACACGACCTGGGGTAAGTGACCATTCTTGAACCCCTTCGTTATATTATTATTATTTTTTTTTTTTTTTTTTTTTTTGATTTTTATTTGGATGGATATGAGGCCAGGCTCTGGTTCACGTCTGGCCTGGAAGTCGGCGCCGATTGGTATAATCGGCGTCGACTGGTTTGGATCGGCGCCGACTAAAATGAACGACGCCGATTTTATCAAATCGACGCCGACTGATGGAAGTTCATTGATTTGTATGATTTGGGAAGATGTGATTTATGAAAGTAAGAGACTAATTATGCTTTTGATGTCGTGGATGCAGGCACGAGAGACCCTTCACATGAGGGATGCCATCCCGGAGCTATTAGAGACGATCCTGCCTGATGTGACAGATGCAGACTGGCAGCATTTAGAGCTGGCTGGGCTCGGGGGCTTTAGATATTATAGACGAGTGCCACGGGATGTGGAGCTTATGCGAGCATTGGTGCGACGGTGGGACAGCCACACGTGCACATTTTGGTTTAGGACGGGTGAGATGACTATCACCCATGAGGATGTATACAGGATCCTCCGACACGACACAGGTACGGGGACCCGATTGAGATCACACCCCGAGAGCAAAGCAGCAGAGGGCCCCAAAGTGCGGCCAGAGAGACAGAGCAGATGATGCGGAGATAGTATCTGGGGCAGTGAGGATATCCTCACAAAGATGCAGAGATAAGATAGCCCCTGAGAAAGCGGATAGCCACGATTCGAGATGGCCATATCTTATTTTGCTCGCTGACTCGGGAGGTGGGAGATTCCCATCTCATCGCTTAGGTCAAGTGCGTGTGCGACATCTTGCAGTATAGACAGATTTTTGCTTTCGCTGATGCCCTGATAGCTCAGATTTATTATGAGCTATGGATGTACACTACTGGTCGGAGGACAGGGATCGATGTCAGCTTTGTGCTCCATCTTGGGCGTACGAGCATATAAAGCAGTTGATTAGGCCATCCGGCTTCCATGGATGCCAGCAAAGTGGGGAAGTGGATTATGGATTTCGGAGATGGCGGTCGACATGGCCGCAGGAGATACAGCAGATCAGCCGAGTGGTACTGAAAGCCAGACGCTACACCGCATCAAAGATCGGAGTTATCTGAGGCCATATCGGGCATTTCCGATATGGGTTGGTCAGATGCCCACTGCAGTAGCATTGAGACGGAGTCGGGTGGTCGAGGTCGCAGCAGAGCATATGTGGGAGCGAGTCCCATTCATGATATCGAGGCGTTTGGTCTAGTACAGAGCATAAAGACTCTGCCACATACACACCATATAAAGTGGATGGCAGAGAGACAGTGCCGATTTTGATCCCGGCAGACCCACTGAGAGAGGCTCCACCCTCCATAGATAGTGATGATGACGCGGGGGTGGATGAGGGCTACGCAGCATGGTATGACACAGAGCTTCCACGACATCTCCGCCCTCGATAGATGCTTTGGGAGGAGGACACAATGCTATAATGGATGATTAGAGGGAGAGCATGCCACACCGATATGCATACATCGTGTAGCTCTAGAGGAGATTAGGGCTCTGGACAGAGAGAGGGATTCCCGATTGCGAGGAGAGAGACACCGCCTCTACAGGAGCGAGATACAAAGTGATCCAAAGAAGGGACCGCTATTTTCGGCATAGGGAGGCCCTCAGGGCCAAGTATGGGGAGACAGGTGCCACATCGTAGTCCGGCACATGTGGCACGACCCAGAGGGGCGCCACCAAGAAGCCGCCACAAGAAGACTGCAGCCTCGCATGAGCAGCATCTGTGAGCCTTAGACGTACTCGGCTCTCCTCGCGAGGTGAGATATTATGAGGATGCCCTAGCGCAAAGATGCCTGGATGTGCCTCGGATGGGGCGAGGAGGAGAGCGAGTGACGGCCACAACGAGTGGAGCCTCGGGCAAAGTGAGGGAGCACTGGGAGAGATCGAGGTGGGCCGAGACCTCCAGCAGCAGGTGCATCGAGCTCGATCGGTGGCGGTCAGGAGAGACAGCCAGGTGGAGAGGAGGGTGGAGGAGATAGTGTCCTCCATGCTTCGGATTTTACTATATAGAGTTTTGATAGACTTTTGCATTTGTATAGTGATGTAGCCTCGATTGGAAGGCATTGTATAGATGGCTTGATGGAAAGCCACCCATTTTTGTATAAACACACATGTATATATATAGATTCATCATATGATTTGGCATACAATTGTACTTATACTTTTTGGTTTTGATATACATGGATAGATGGATATAGATAGATGTGATTGGATAGATATAGACTGATAGATGATAGAAATAGATGTGATTAGATAGATTGAAATGTGGATAGAATAGATGTGATTGGATAGATATAGATTGATAGATGATAGATGGATGTGATGAGATAGATTGAAATGTGGATAGAATAGATGTGATTGGATAGATATAGATCGATAGATGATAGATGGATGTGATGAGATAGATTGATATGTGGATAGAATAGATATGATTGGATAGATATAGATCGATAGATGATAGATGGATGTGATGAGATAGATTGATTTAATTTTGATAGATGATGGGAAGTATCTTGGATAGACATAGCTTTTAAATATTTTGATGGATAGATAGATAGATGCGTTTGATGTATAGATGGATGTAATTTTAATGAGAAATGAATAAAGATAGATGTTTTGATAGATAAGAGGAATGTTGATAGAAGATAGATTTTGATTGAATTAACATGTGAAATGTCAATTCAACAGGATGCAAGACAAAGAAATGGAGAATGCTTATTGTAAGAGCAAAAGATGAAAGCAGAAATAACCGTGACTTAGAAGAGAAGACACTCTGAAAAGAAGGGAAATGATAAGTCGGACTTCCAACCGACCATAGAGAAGATCCAGATAAGAAACCAAAAGACCAACCATATAAGGCCCTATATAAGATTAAAATAAACCTGACACTAACTAGTCGCAAACCGGATCTAGGATAGAAATGGAAAGAAAAGAAAGTAAGTATCTTGTCGGAACCTACAAGGACAGAATACATGTCCATGATAGGAAAATAGATTCTCCATATGATCGACAAAAGGTCTAAAATCTCACTTCATGATTTGGGACGGAAAAGCAAACCGATCAATGTGGGAAGTTTGCTTGATATGGACAAGATCGATCGATGCGGGAAGTCTTTGGTGATGCTAACAAGTGTATAAACCGATGGAAGGCTGATTGATTACAAGAAGCCTTGAATATTTCTTTGAGAAACAAACCGGCCCTTCAAGGAGCGGTTCGTATTTTGAAATTTGTATGATAGCCATCCTTCGAGGGTATGGTCTATTTGCTTTTTGATTCACTTGACAATGTATGGATAGCTGTCCTTCGAGGGATCAGTCTATCTTTTTGGATAGCATCTTTTTTTTTTTTTTTTTTTTTTTTTTTTTTTTTTTTTGAAACTCTTTGGAAGAAGTTTAGTTTAGACCTAGATAGATCGAGATGAAGGGAGGAGAACATGGAAGAACATGTACTCATGCCCGAGCGAGATCCGATTAAGATAAGTACTTGGGACAGATGAAGTGGTGATTAAGGTATTCCTACCATGAGGAGGAACATATCCAAAAGAAACGTGCAATGAGTAGAGCCGCGATACTCATATTTAAGGTAAACGAGGCAATAGGCGGAGAACCACACAATTTCAAATCACCACGAAAGTAGATGACTGGTTATTAGGACAGATGGAAGATCTGAGTTGCGACTAGATTTGTGTAAGAGAGATTTTAACAATAGAAGGGCCGTAAATGCAAGGCATTAAGAGGTTCTGCTTCAGGGATACCATCCATGGAAGACAAACGATAAGCCCTGCACCCATATTTATGAGTGATAATGTAGGACCCATCATTGGGAGCAAACTTACCACGTTGACTCCTTTCGAGTGTAGTGACATTTTGATTTTCCTTAAGAACAAGGTCACCAATTTTGAAGTCACGGTGTTGCACATGCTTGTCAGAAGCACGCTTGACACGCCGAGATAGACTTGATGATGCTCAAGAGCGTTGAGACGCCGCTCATCTAATAATTCAAGTTGAGCTAGACGATTTTGACGATAATCCTCATCAGAGACAAATTCTCTGAGAGAAACACGGAGAGATGGGATTTGGACCTCCAAAGGAAGGACGGCCTCAGACCCATAGACGAGAGAGAAGGGAGTAGCACCAGTAGGAGTACGAATGCTAGTCCGATAAGCCCAGAGAGCGAAAGGGATATGTAGATGCCAATCCCTACCAGCTCGACTAGTTACCTTTGCGAGGATATTACGCAAAGTTTTATTGGAAGCTTCGGCCTGACCATTAGCTTGAGGATAGTATGGAGAAGAGAAACTGAGCTTGATATTGAAAGTGTTGCAGAGATTTTGCAAATCGACGTTCTTGAAGGATTTACCATTATCTGTGATGAGCTTGTGTGGAACGCCAAAGCGACAAATGATGTGTTGATAGACAAAATCAACTATGGGTTTAGCCTTTGTTGAAGAAAGAGGATAGTTTTCACCCACTTAGTAAAGTACTCAGTGGCAGTAATGATAGAATGATGACGCTGTGAAGAACGGGGATTGATGAGACCAATAAGATCAAGGCCCCATTGTGAAAAAGGCCACAAATCCGCCGCAGGTTGCAAAGCCTGACTAGGGACGTGCGTGAGATTGGAATGTTGCTGACACTTGACGCATTTCTTAGTGTATTCGCAACAATCTTGATTAAGAGAAGGCCAATAATATCCCAAACGTAAGATGCGCTTAGCCACAGCTAAACCACTAAAATGTCCACCACAGATACCGTCATGGACCTCCTGAATAGCTTTAGATGATTCATGGGTTTTGAGGCATCGAAGCAAAATACCATCAAAGCCGCGTTTGTAAAGAATCCCGCCTAGGATAGAATAGCGATTAGCGCGTTGGACAAAAGACCTTCTACCATTGGAAGTCAGATCTGGAGGAAGCACCGAATGAGATAGATAATCAACTATCTGTTGATACCACTCATCCTGAGTATGGGTTGTGACAGCATTGATCGAAGTTAGGCATTGAAGATAAGATGGTTGATCTAATCGTTCAGACAACACATAAAGACGCGAGTCTTCAGTAAAAGGCGGGATAAGGGATGCTAATGAGGCCATGGTATCCGCGAATCGATTTGCAGTACGAGGAATGGATTGGATGGTGAACTTATCGAAAGATTGGAGTTGGGCAAGAACAATGTCGCGATATTTTTGAAGGATATCATTCTTGCATTGATAGACACCCGTGACCTGATTAACGATGAGTTCAGAATCACCAAAGATGTCAATACGACGAGCGCCGAGATTAATGGCATTTTGAAGTCCTAAGACAAGAGCTTCGTACTCAGCCATATTATTGGTGCACTCAAAGTTCAATTTGTGTGCGACTGGGATAGGCGTACCCCAAGGAGGAATCATCACGAAACCCGCACCTCCCCCTTGCTGGCATTTGGATCCATCAAAGAAGAGCTTTACTTTAAATGGAGATAGACCAAAATCGATTTGTTGAATAAATTCATCGGGGAATTGAGCAAGGGGGTCTTGAGTGTCCGGAAGAGGAGCACTAGCTAGTTGATCTGCAATAACCTGACCCTTGATAGCCTTTTGCGGGATAAATTCGAGGTCAAATTCTGTCATGAGCATAAGCCAACGAGTGATGCGATCATTGTGATAAGGCTTTGCATGAATTGTCTTGAGGGGATTGACATTTGTGACGATGTAAGTTTTGTGATTAAGAAGATAATGACGAAGCTTAGAAGTTGCAAAGAAGAGAGCGCAACATAGTTTTTCAGCCCCGGAGTAACGTGTCTCATACTCATGGAGGGTGCGACTGATGTAATAGACAGCTTGTTCTTTACCACAAGTGTCCCGATGCGAAATCATGGCTCCCAGAGCATGGTCAGTCACAGAGATATAAAGATAGAAAGGCTCCCCCTCGCGTGGAGGTGTAAGCACGGGTGGAGAAAGAAGATAAGCTTTGAGATCATCAAAGGCCTTTTGGCAATGCTCATCCCATTTGAAATGAACATTCTTACGGAGAAGATGGTGAAAAGGTTGACAACGGTCCGACAATTGGGAGATAAAACGACGCACTGATTGAAGACGTCCTTGGAGACTGCGGAGTTGCTTTAAGTTAGAAGGGGGAGGCATCTCAAGGATGGCTTTTATTTTTGCGGGGTCCACTTCAATACCCCTGATGGAAATGATAAACCCTAAAAGTTTACCAGTGAGGACGCCAAACACGCATTTAGATGGATTTAGACGAAGACAAAAGCGGATAAGCCTCTCAAAGAGAGGTGCAAGGATGAAAAGATGCTCCTGACGACGTTTGATTTGCCGAGGAGATCGTCAACGTAATCCTCTACAGTTTTGTGTAAAAGATCATGGAAGATGTAGGTCATTGCTCGTTGATAAGTTGCTCCGGCGTTCTTAAGACCGAAGGGCATGACACGATAGCAAAAGGTCCCCCAAGGAGTTATGAAGGAAGTCTTATGCTGGTCTTCTGGTGCGATGAGGATTTGATTATATCCAGAGAAACCATCCATAAGAGAAAGCATTTCATGACCCGCAGTTAAATCTACGAGTTGGTCGATATTAGGAAGAGGAAAATCATCCTTTGGACAGGCCAGATTAAGATCCCGTAAGTCGGTACAAATTCGAATCTTCCCAGTAGCCTTAGTTACTGGTACTACATTGGACACCCATTGCGGATAATCGATGGGTTGGATGAAGCTAGAGAGTAAGGCGTTGTAATTCTTCTTTAAGAAGGGCTACTCTAGGGTGCATTTTACGCAATTTTGCTTAACTGGTTTGATGTTGGGAAGGGTAACGATATTGTGGACCACAATATCGGGATCGAGCCCCGCATATCTTCATATGACCAAGCAAAGGCTTGACGATTTTTGGAAAGAAAAGCGGTAAAGTCCCCAATTCCCGTGGATTAAGGGATTGCCGACCTTAATGATGCGAGGTCTTCAGAAGTCCCTATATTAAGGTCAATAGTGGCTTCGTTGAGAAGGGTAGACGTGTCAGAAGGAATAGTCTTGGGAAGGTATGAATCCTCTGCCCCTAGATAGGTGAGGACAGAGTCGTCATCCGCACAGTGGATAGTGTTGATAGTAGGAGAGTCGTCTCCAACTATCTCAGGGAAGATTAATGGTATAGAAGCAGACCGATTGTTAGTCTCATAGACTAAAGGTCCCAAGGAAATGGTATTGATCAAAAAAAAAAGTTAGGTGGGATGGAAATGTCATCGTCCACATCAAGTGATGCTTCGGATTTGGTGGGGGAAGATGGTTCTTCAGTAGGAAGAGGCTCATCAAGAATAGTGACAGTGGCTTTTGAAATGGGTTTAAATCCCAAACCAAACTTTTGGTGTGGCATGAGAGTAGGAATGGATTTGAGGTCATGTATACCTTGTTCATACTTTCCAAGGCCAAAACCTTTCCACGCGCATCGATATAGATAAGTTTTGCAAACGGATTCTCAGAGATAATCAAACCCTGTTAGGTAAGGTTTGGCTCTAGGAGGAGAATCCGGACAATAATGAGGTGTATCAAGACCACCGTAGATGAAATTGGTCTGTTGATTGGGCAAACCAATGGTAACGATGCGACCGAGACCTGATTGATATTCAGGTTGCTTGTCGGGTCTACCATACTCATTAGGTTTGAGATGGGCATCGAAAGAAAAGAGAGGAAGCTCTCCTAGTGAGAAACGCTGCAATGTCTCTTCCAGATTTCGCAAATCTGGTAGTTTGGTTGCAGGTATGGAAGAAGATGAAGCCCCATCTGGAGAAGATGCATTTTCTTTTAAAGGGGCAGACCTTGTGGTCATGTCGCATTGCGCAGAAGGAAAAGGATCTCCTGGATGGGTGTAGATTTTGCCCTCATATTGATATTTTAGGCATCGATGGAGGGTGGATGGGACACAAATGCACGCGCGAACCCGTGGAGCGTCCAAGGATCATGTTATAGTGGAATTTTCCTTCGACAATATAGAAGAGTTCATGGAGCAGCTTTTTACCTACTCGGATGGGTAAGACCACAGTTCCTAGAGTGATTGCTAGCTGATCGTTAAATGATCGAAGGGCGAAAGGCGGAGGTGACACCACATTCTTAGGTAACTTAAGTTGTTCGAATGTGTGGGAAGAGATGACGTTGAGAGCAGCTCCACTATCGATCATAACACGTTTTAAGGCAGTGTTATTGACTTGGACTGTGATGAAGAGAGGAGCCTCCAAATCCTCTGAAGAAAGATGAGGAATTTCTGAATCCTCAAAAGAAATGGCGGTCGATGGACCATTCAATCCAACAACCCACTCGAAGGGCTGGGGCTCATCGGAATTTACTGCGATGCGACGCAGATTATCGATTAGAGCCTGGCGATGTTGTGGAGAGGATTGGATGAGGTCAAAAAGAGACATTTTGACCGGAGCTTGGGTGAGTTGCTTCATGACACTCTCCTCAACGGATACGGGAACTTGAGTCCGAGGTGCAGCACGAATGGAGACCTTGGGTCGTGGGGCTGATGAGGAAGGAGACACGCCTTCAGGGGCTGCAGAAATGACAACCCGTGGTCTAGATGTTGGAGATGAAGATGGGTTATGATAATGTTGGGTTCTAGTGGCGATATGGATTGTGTCAATTTGGGAAGGAGGGAGATCAAGTGGAGTGGAACCACTAGAGGTCTGAATGGATGGTTGAGGTTCGGATGAGGCTAGGGTAACAGGAGGTACTTGTTCCTCCTCCAACAAGAGGTCACTTTCTTCCAGAAGGTTCTTGACAACGGCTTGAAGAGCTTTACATCCTTCAGTGTCATGACCTGGAGTACGGTGGTAAGCACAAATCAGATCAGAGTTAAACCAGGTAGGTTTCACTCCTTTGGGGTTATAAGGCTTAATCGGAGGAAGGGTTATGGCTGAAGATTGGATAAGTTGATGAAGGATTTCGGTGTAGAATCCGGTAGACGAAGATGAGGATAGAGATAATGGAGATGGTTCTTTTACCTTAACCGACTGCCGGGGTAAAAGAACTTGCATGTTAGGTTTAACAGTTTTATTAGGGATCCTCTTATTTGTTTGGACATTCGGAGGAGCAGTCTTGGGTGCTTGGGATGGGAGTAAATGAGACATGATTGTCTTTGGTGGAGGAGGAGCCCCTAAAATAGACTTTGAAGGTGATGGAGATGTGATAAATTTTGTGGTCTTTGGAGACAAAGGGGGTTGTTTGGTTGAATTTACTGATGACTTAGATGATGTCGGTTTAGAAGAGGAAGAAGCCCCCAAAGTAGGTGAAATTGGAGGAAGATAGGGTGACTTGATTTTTGGTAACAAAGATGAGGATTTTGATAGAAGAAGTGGCATCTTTTTGGTAGGTAAGTCTACTTTTAGGGATGTTGATGAAGAAGAAGATGATGACTTTGATAGGTGTGTAGAAGAAGATGCCTTCTCAGCGGGCAAATCTAATCGTTTATGAGGCGTGGAGAGAGATTTTTGTGGAAGAACACCGAGAGTTTTGATGGTCCGAAATATGGGCTTCCCCTTTTCAGGGATGGTGACAACTTCAACGTCATAAGGTGATTGTAACCTTTTTGGAGGAAGCAAATGGGGAGATATTGATGGTATAATGTTAGATTTTGGTTGTCGCGGTTTAGGTTGAGGAATCGAGTGTGCAGGTGTTGGTGTTACTTCTTTTGATTTTTCCTGAATAGGTGAAGTAGTATTAGTGATGGAAGAAGTAAGTGATGAAGAAGTTCTCGAAGGGACCACTTTTGGTGTAGTGATCATGGGTGGAACTACTATAGGAAAAGAGATAGGAAGAGTCAAAGTTGAGGACACTTTTACCAAGTCGCAAAAGCACGATTATAGGGATGTTTATCAAGGGCATAGTTGTAGCCGGAATGGGAGCAGTAGATAGATGTGTCAAGTGGAAACTCGAAGGGATGTAATTGCCTCGAGCATGAAAGGATGTCCGATGATGAGACGATGAGGAAGATATCTTGTCTCGGGTATGGATGGGAGATCGGACAAAGGAGCGGAGAGAGATGACTCCGTGTTTAGCAATGTAGGAATATCCAAAGATGGGTTATCTGAGGATGGAGGAATTCCAGTGATTGGTGAAGTGGAAGAGGGTTCTGATTCGATTGCTGCGTTTGTAGATGATGTGGTTTCAGGAGCGGATTCTTCAGAGAAATGAAGTTGATAGTGTGGGTGTTTGGTTTTTGAGATTCTGAAGAATTATGATTTGGGGCATGATTGGGGAAGGGTTGTTTGAAAACGTCCAGCGCTTGATTTGGGGGAGCATTTGGGTTATCCAGAATAAGCTCGCCTTTATCAATGAATTTTTGGACAAGATTTTTGAAAGTCTGACATCGTTCGATGTCATGACCCTTGGTTCTATGATAGTGGCAAAAATCGTTTTCTCTGTACCACAAAGGACGTTCTCGACTTTCATCAATATCTCTAATGGGTGGAAGTTCGATCATGCGAACTTCCAACATTTTTCCTAAGATGGAGGCATATGATTCCCCCAATGGAGCGAAGGATCGAGATGATGAAGCCCCTTTTCGAGCAGATGAAGGGTCTCTTCGTGGTGGTTGATTAGGAGTACTATCGGTTCTCGATGTTTTTAATACGATAGCATTGGTGGACCCTTGATTCTTATCTTTAGGAGGAAAAGAATTTGGTTTGGTGAACCGAGAGAAATCGGGTTTAGATTTGGAGCGAAGTTTTAGTTTTCCTTGTTCAATGGCACGAGATTCGAGTTTGCGTGCCATTGTGAAGGCTTCTTCGAAGGTGTGGAAAGTTTGGATTCTTAACGTGGAAGAAATGTGACTAGCGCAAGATCGGGTGAACAGCTCGATCTGTTGTGATTGAGGAAGAGAGAAGGACAATTGGTTGATTATCCCTCTCCAACGAGCGACAAAGTCTGCAATAGACTCATCGTCAAATTGGCGAATGTTGTAAAGATCTGTGATTGAGATCTTATGGGCAATATTTATTGAGAAGTTCTCAACAAACATTTGGGCCAATTGAGAGAAAGAAAATAATGAATGTTGAGGAATATTATTGTACCAGTCCAAAGCGGGACCCGCTAGAGACATAGGAAAGGTACGGAGCATGAGCTCCTGATCTTGGACAATGAGGTAGCAAGCATGTTTGAATGCTCGCAGATGTTGTTGGGGGTCTTCCCGACTATGAAATTTTGAGAATTTGGGAAGTTCCCATTGGGGAGGATAAGGCTTAAAAGCCACCGAAGGATGAATGGGTTCATTGCATACTTCTTCAAAGGAGTATGAAGGGCGGGCTCCTTTTGTGGAGGCTTCCAAGTCTGCAATTTTCTTGAAGAGAAATTGAACCACATCCGATTGGGGAGGAGGTACATTGGTTTGTCCTATATGAGAAGCAAGTAGTGGGTGTTGTTGAGGTGTCGATGGGGGATTCATCTGTTGTTGGATAGGATGATAAGAGGAATAACCAGGTGTTCTGGGTGACACCGGGTGGGGTATTTGCTGTGAGGCAGCTTGCGTATAGGCAGGCTGCGAGATAATAAGTGGTTGAGCAAATAAAGGTTGGGTGACGGATGGAGCCTGTGATTGGTGGACTCCTATGTTGGTTGATTGGATCGGGATAGATTGAGGAATATGAGTGTTGGTTGGATTGGTCATGTTGGGGAACAAGACCTGAAAGGGGCCTTCTATTGCTGAATTAGGTATCAAGGGTGCCGATACTAGAGGATGGGCGAATGTCACAGTAGCTGGAATATTGGAAGAAAGACCCCCTAGAGGACGAGAAGTAGGAGCCAACTGCCTATTCGGAGGGGGTTGGCTCATGAAGAGGTATTGACCTTGAGAAACGATAGAGGGCATAGACGAATTGACGGCAATGTGCGGATGTGCAGACGAATTTACTATAGCAAGGGCAGAAGACCTCTCAGAAATGGGTTGTGGAATAGTCGAGGTAGCTGCAGTGTTAGGGATAGGTAAGACTAATTGAGAATTAGTCGACATGGTAGGTGGAAGAGAAAAGGGAGGCATAGGGGCCTCACCCTTCTCCGTGGCTCGAGGCAAGAGAGATGGTGCAAACTGCTCTAAAGAGGCCTGGGATGATCCGCGAGGATAATTGTACACTTGTCGGATTGGTGGGTCTTGGTCAGATATTTGGATCGACTTGTGTACTAGATAGTCCATGAGGGCTACCGGATTGCGATCAAGGAGAGCCTGAAATTCAGGATCCCCGCGAGGAATAGACTCTGAGTCAGAAGATATTTCTGATGGACTAGGAGAAGCCGGACGTGATGGGATTGTTTTGGCTTGATGGAAAGGATTATACGACCATGAGGGGGAACCCACTAACAGTGGTCCCGAGGAAGATTGGAGGGGTGCCGAAACATCCACGCTGGTGGTGATTTCGGAGGAAGAAGGAACCTGTTGGGCCATTTTCCTAGATTGTGAACGGGTGATAGCCGTCATAAACAAGCAAGAAAGAAGATTGTCTTAACTAATGCACAAATAGTTCAAGCAGCGCAAGTGATTATCTCCTTTAAATTTTGATGCTTTTAAGAAATGAAAATGTTAGGGAAGGCTTTTTAGAACAGGAACTACTCAGATAGCCAAACTAGGGATGGTTTGGGTAATGTTTGGTGAGGAGTCCCGAAGGCACTTCAGTAAAAGACCGGTACGTGGCTTGATATAGGGGCCTACCCCCGCACTTCACACACCGCGCGATAAGGAGTCGGGTGCTTTGCCAATATATACCAAAATCTTTCGTGAATTTATAGCGCGGCCCGAGTACCGCGTAGGCTCTTCCTCTTGGATATCACTTCCAAGTAGGCGAGGCCAGGGAAGGAGTTTTGTTTAGATGCTTTATACCTAGTGATTTTGGCTTTGTGTGCAAGGGTGAAAAATAAAAATCAAATAGTGTCACTACCGATTTTGATCAATTTTCCAACCTAATTAACACTAGATGACAAAGCATGCAGCAATGAAAAAGAAAGGGTTCTTTTTAAGCACTTAAAACGAAATGTTTGATTTCGATGAAGACAATTCAAACAAGTTCTTTCCCAAATGCGATTAGGTTCTTTTTAAGCACCAAAAACTGAAGTGTTTGGATGTGATAAACAACCAACAAAGAAAACCTAAAAAGGAGAAAACACCGAAAAAGAGGAATACCTGTAGTTTTAGCTCTCCAAGGTGTGTGGACTTCAAAAAGCGCGTTGTTGAGCTCTTCCCCTCGAACAATCCCACGAACAAGCAAAGTGCTCCGCAAGAAAGGATCAAGCAAACAACAAACAAGATCCGGAAAGATACATCCAGATAATGACGAAACGAAAAACTTCTATTTTAAGAAAATAGAAAAATTTCAAGATAATGATTTCGCCTAAGAGCAAAATTGAAATGATGAACAGAAATGCTCAAATAGGACTGATAGAAATCAGTGAAGAAAAGGAACAAAGTTCAAAACTAGAAAAGAAATGAACTTACCAATAAAGGACTTTGGTTGGGTCCCACCGGGCGTGCCAGAATGTAGATCAAGAATTTCGTGCTTGTTACCTGTCCAAGTTAATGTACCAAACTAAACACAAAAACCCTGAAAAACTCCAATGAAATTGATACCTGATGAAGATGTAGATGGATGAGGAAGCCAATGTAGATAAGACGGGCGCACACAAGCAATTCGCACAATAGATCCGAATAACTCAGAAACACCGATGCTTGACAGAAAAAGACCACGTTAAAAGATATTTTAGTGGACTGCCCGAGAAGCGGGTCCGAGAAGCGATAAGCTTCCTCGGCGGATGTCAGTCCACGTTTTCAATAAAGAAAGGAAGCATACATGATAAAAGATGTAAATAAAGACTAGATTTTCTGATTGCAGTAATAAGACAGAATCTAAACAGCAGACAGACAGTACAGAAAACAGGGAACTATGAAATAAAAGCTGGATTTGTGTTACCTGTATCCTTTTACCTATCTGCAGAGAAAATCGGCGTCGCTTTTTAAAATCGGCGTCGATTGATACTGGTCGGCGTCGATTGAGACTGATCGGCGTCGACTGGGTTGAATCGGCGTCGACTGGAGGCAGATCGATCAGTCAGGGACTGTGCGATAAGATTCGGGAATTAGAAGACGAATGTGGTCTGCTGGATGAGCCGAAGTTGGCGAGACACTGGAACAGAGTCACCAGATGATAGATGGTGGTGCGATGCTGATATGACAGGGACAGAGTAACGGTGCTCCTCTCAGGGATTGATTCGGACAGGATCTGCCCTAATTTGATACACTTGATGCTGAAGATCTCTCAGACTGTATCTCTCTCGCTCTCTGTTCGTGTGCAAGTGCTCCTTTTTTCGCTTGTTCGCTTTTTCGCTCTTGCTCCGATCTCTTTCGGTTCGATTTTTCCGCGCTTAGAACTGAGTTCTGGACTTGCTTTTATAATCGGCGCCGCTCCTAGAAAATCGGCGCCGACCATATGGGTCGGCGCCGATCGCGGAGAAGACTCCCGAGATGGCTAAAAATGATCGATTCGAGAAAAATAAGACTCATCCCGACTACGGGAAAATATCCCGCTTAGGGAAGATTAAAAATAGATGTGATACATGGGTAGAATAAATTTGGGGTGGATAAGTGATTAAGATGCATGGGAAGAAGCGTAATTAAATATTTAATACTTAATTACTCATGGGTAAGATGTGATGGGATGAATTAAATTTAGAGATAGGTGATTAAATCACAGATTGGATAATATCCCAAGGGGATAGTTGGTGACGCAAACGTGCTCCAGGTTACCTAAGCACGTAAATGGGTAAGAGGGACACTAAATTGAGTAACCAATTTTAGGTGTCTACACTTGGATATGGTTTTTCAACAATCCATATACTGATCCAGTCATCTAGGTATACCTATAAGAAATTGTAGATAAATTCTTTGAATCCATTTATCATTATTCTAATAAATATCGTTGATGAATTATTTAGTCAAAATTGCATGATAGTGTACATAAAATATCACCATTCTCGTAGAAAATGTAGTTTTAGTTGGTCTTGGGCAATCAGGACTGTGGTAACCAAAGAACCCATCAGTGAAAGAATAAACTTTGCTTCTTGTTACGTTCTCTAAAACCTCTTCCATGAAAGGAGTAGGAAATGGGTCATGTAAAAAATATTTATTTAGCTATTTGTAATCTACACATACTCATATTTATCTTGTTTTCTTATTGTGAATGACCATGGGACATATCCAATTTGAATATTCAACCAGTTTAATGATTCCTGCATTCGACATTTTTTCTTTCTTTATTTTGACTTTAACCTTGAGGTTGGGATTTAATCTATATGAACTCTTCTTCAATGGTTTAAACCCTTCCTTAACTTGAATTTTCATGGTCCCAAATTCTTATTTTATACCTTTCATCTCCTTAAAGTCTTTAGGGAATATATCTTGGAATTCTGAAGAATTTCTACTACTTTTTCTACTTCTTCTTTTGACCATTAGTCTCTATCTTAGCAAGTTTTTCATCTCCATTGGTGCCAATGTTTTCAGTCCTTATCTTTAGAGGCTGGTAGTAGTATTTTTCTTCCTCTATTTTTGTCTCCACTACTTCTCTTTCTCCTTCTATTGTCTTATATCTCAAATTTTTTTGTTTTTCATCTCTCTCTTGTTTCTCAACTACAAAGCAGTGTGCCATCTCTAGGATTTTGTTTATATTTTCTTATCACTGAGGTTATTTAGTTTTTGGTTTCCTTTGTGGGTTTTATTTTGTGGCCTCTTTTGGGGTTGGGAATAGAGAGATCCTAAACTTTTGTAACACCCAAAGGATATTAAGATCTACATCCCAGAAATTGAATGTATGACAAAAATATTTGACAATTTGGTCCCAACTTCTTGTCTCTCATCTTATCGCTTGGTGCATGTATCATGATCAAGGCATGGATCCTAAAATCTAGATAAATAATTGATTCCATACCAAAGGAGAATGTTTCACCATATATTTTCCAATGTATCTCGCATATTTTAATATGTTTTTGTGGATCACTTTCACCGGTTTATTCAGGTGTGGCCACGTAGTAACATTCACTTTCAAATATCTTATTTTGAGTAATGTAGTTAAAGAATTCCAGTGAGATATGTTAGTTTTTGAGTTGCACACCATCCCGTAGCATTAATTATGAGAGTTTCATCTAAGGATTTCATTATTACTTTCTCATTTGGAAATATTCATTCCATTTGATCTAGATAACCTTCCAAGTATCCAACCCACGAGTATTTTGGAAAAATTAAGTTTGACACTCCATGACTTAATCTATATATTATTTTGATTAGCATGTATTCTATCTCTTCTTTTACAAAGTAATATTCATATTCTTCCTGAAATTTGTCTTAAGCGGGCCAAAAAAATTCATGCACAGTATCAAAATCATCATCATCTAAGGTAATTACGCAAGGTGGTATTCTTCTTACGTAATGTAATTTTCTTATTCTTGATTCTAGGAAGCCATGTATCCATGCTTCAACAACATTATCTAAACTTTCAGTTGTGGATTCAGTTTTGACTAATATTTCTCCATCTGAATTTGGTTCAAAATCCTTCTCGATATTAGAAAAATTATTCAAAGCATATACCCCTTAAATATCATCAAAATCTTCTCCTTCAATATCATGTAAAACCTCTTCAGCCCATGCATCACTCATCCTTGCATGTAGTGGTACATGTACACAAATTCCATCTTCCTGTAATGTTACTTCCTCCTCTTCTGAATTTAATGTGCCATTGTAATCTACAAACCATTCTAAATCTAGAATAACATTATATGATGGCTTTAGAGATACATTTTTAACAACCTCAAAGTTAACTAGCTTCTTGATTCCCATAAAGTTAACTTCAACATTCTTTAGTGCTCCTAAGGGTTGTTTTGATGAACCATCTGCTAATCCAATAAAATATCTGGCGGGTTCTAAGGGAGGCCTGCCTAGTCTCTCCCAAGTAGTTTTTGACATCATATTCACATCTACACCAAGATCAAGAAGTACTTTAGTAATAGTAGTATCAAATATCTCGACATCCAAGTATATGGTGGATTTATGCCATGTGTGTTGTGTGTGGAAGAAATTTCTCTTTTTCTTGTGATTTTCTTGCTTCAATTCTTGAACATGAAATTTCTTATCATCCTTATTCCAATACTTACTAAATTGTTTCAACTTATTTGTAAGACTATGTTTGATTTTTAGTCTGGCTATCTCCTTAAGAGTAGTGATTTCATCTTCCATAAAATAGTTTTTTTGTTTCTTCTTGATCTTATGTCTTCTTTAATAATACTATAATTTTGTCCACTTATTTCTCATGAAGTTCTAGTCTAATCTCCTTAAAATCCCATTCTTCACCACTAGAATAAATTTCCTCATGAGGTAGCTTGATTATCTTCTTCTTTGCAGGTGCAGAATCCTTCCTTGTTGCACTTCTAGTTATAACCGTGGCTCTATATTTTGGTTCTTCAATTCCCTTTCTGATTTAGATTCTTTCCTCCTAAGATAACTTTCTTTAGCTTCTTCCTTCTTGTTCTCATTTTCTAGTTTGCTCCTTGAGCTAGATGCTCTTTCCTTGTCTTTTTATATTTCCTCATCATCCCATGGTATCTTTGTGATATGTTGGACATTATTCTAAGCATATCTTCCTAATGCTTCTATTTTTGTGCCTCCATTTCTATAAACTAAGTTACTTTGGGATAGCTAAAAGAATCATGTCCTCTTTCATGAAAAAACCGTGGGTTAGGCTCTATGTAATTCCCGGTTAACTATCCATCTTTCCCACATTTGTATCAATTCATGGGTCTTCTATCTTGATAACCACCTCATTGGTTATATCTTCCTTTATATCCATGATATCCTGGTATCCTCTTCCTCCTTGATAATTATCATATCCACCCCTATATCCTCCTCTATAACCTCCTTTGTAGCCTCCTCTGTAACCTCCATGGTATCCTCCATCATTGTATCCTTGATAATTAGGATTGTAGTTATTCCCTTGTAGTTGCCTCCGAATTGATGTTGTCCACCTTACTGATTTGGTTATTGAGGGGAAGTAATTTTTGGTGGTGTTGAATAAGGGGAGGGGGGGTAGGTGTTGTGTTCTATCTTGTTGTCATAACTCTCTAGGTATTGTATTCCTTTATGTCTTCAAGTGCTTCTACAGAGGGGCATGTATGGTGATAATGATTGTAGGATCCACAAGTTGTGTAGTACATTAATTTATTAGTAGGTGGAGCTACCTCTAATAAAGGACAAGTATCTTGCGTGTGCTGGTCCCATAATCTATAAATCCCGCACCATGTTCTCTCTGTTGGGGGTATAGTACTAGAAGAGGATTTTTGTGATGAGTGTTGTCTTACAGTTGCAACTCTCTTTTCCTTCTCTAAGTAAGGACAATCTGTTTTTAATGACCTTCTACACAACATACTACACACCAAATCTTAGGCCTTATGTTACTTCTTGGTGGTGAACTATTTTTAAGGTCTTCATTCCTTTGAATTTCTTGTTGGAGTTTTAGCTTGGCTAGCTCTAATTGTACTCTCTCTAATTTTATTTTTAATGATGTCTCTCCTTCTCTATGTCATGGTTGGGACTTCAATATAATTACCATCTCTATCACCTCTAAGATATTTTTGAATCGTTTCCCATCTAGCATTTCTATGATATAAGGAAGGATTCTTAAAGTGAACCATTCAATACATTGATTATCTGTTTAGTTACATTCTAAACATTCTTGAATTTTTGGCTAAATTCCTTAATTTTTTAGTTCTCTCCCTAAACAAGGTCTCTCATTTTACTCACTCCTTTTGATGGTGCTTCAGGATAATGAAAATCCATCCTAAACTCCTTTTCAATATTATCCCAATTGTTGGCCCCTTGTGCATTTTCTTCATATACCATCATAATGCATCGTCTCTCAGAGTGCCTATGAAATCATATAATTTCATGGTGTTTTCTATGATGTTGTTACTCTTCCAATATGAATCCAATATAAATAAATGTTCTACAACATCACTGGTATCTTTATCAAACACTAGTAACTTAATCTTTGTGTCATCTTTTCGAATGGTTGAGAGATTGTACTGGGATGACTAATTAATTATTTCTTCATTGGTTTTAATTTCTTTGATTGATTATGAAATTTTGTCAAGTTACTCTTTCTTCCTTTGTCTCTAGATAGCTCAATATCAAAATATAACTCTCCTAATAATTCTCTGAATTCTCTTACAATGTATTCTCTCTTCTTACTTTCTTCTTGTAATTGTTGATATCTTTCCATCAAAATTTCTCCCTTTTCTATCTTTCGAATAGGTGTTTGAAGTGGCACATGGAATGGTGACCAACTGGGGGTCATCTCCTTTGGGCTTGTGTGGTGGTTGGGGGACACATCCTTAGTTGGTGAATTTTCATAATTTTATTTCTCCATAACCATCTTCCTTCCTTTATTATTTCTTAATCTATAATTATCCTCTAAACCTTCATCACTTCTTCTCTTCTTATTTTGTTTTTCCTCCTCTTTATCTTATTTCTTAAACTTATCTTTTTCTTCATATTTCTCCTCTATTATTTTTATATTCTCTCCAAATTATTCAACTAATTCTTTCATCTCAGTAACTTCTTCTTCCTCTTCTCCTTTCTCTTTAATTAATAATGGACTTTCTTTCCTCGTTTCTTCCAATCTTGTCATGTCTATTATTTCTCTAATCTCAGTCTTAATCCTCCTACTAATGCTTGTAAATATCTTACTAGTATAGCTTTCTTTTTTATGTTTGTTGTATAGGACTATTCATAATTTTTTTACCATGGGGAACTATGGAATAACCAAAACTTGTTGGTCTTCGCTCACTTGCGGGTATTATAGCAATACTTTGTGTATTTATCTTTGTTCAGGTTAGCCAATTGCTAGCCTCCACTTGAAGTGGGTCTTTCTTTCTTCTCTCCTTTCTGGATTTTTTTAACTCTTCTTTTCTTTCATTCAACTTCTTCACTCTTTCCTCCCTTGTTAGTCTCTATTTCTCTATCTTCTTCTCTAACGCATTCTTCTCTACAACTATACTTTCTCTCTCTTCCATCCTCCTCATTTTAGTTTTTTTTTAAAATGCTAACTCTCCTTAATACTCTTAATCATGTCTTAGCCAACTATGTAATTTTCATATTTTCCTTTTCTTTATGTCATCCTATTTCTTCTATCACAACCATCATCCCATTAATTTTTATTAGTTATGTCTCTTGGATCGTCCACCTTCACGTACGCCATCCCATGGTGCCTATACCCTAAAGTAAATTTTCCCCTCTTCTGACTAAACCTTTTCCTACCATCAAAACTTTAATTAATAATGGAACTAATTTAAGAAATCAATCTTTTCTCCACTTAAAACTTCACCTTTCTTGTAGTCAAAGTTGGTCCAACCCTGTATGGCCCAAGTAATTATGTATGAATCTAATGTAGTATCGTACCAATAATCAATTTCTCTAGTCCAAGGCTTATCAAGGTTTATGAGAATATTTAACTTTTCTTGAGTTCACTCAAATTGTTTCCTTAAGTGCAATCTTGACCACTCTTTTCTCTTGGCATGTGCTAGTATGCAAGGCCACAAAAATGTGGAAACTGGGACCAAAATCTTCTTTGTATTCTCAAAATAATTCAAATTATGTCTCCTTATATGATGCTCTCAGTCTTTTGCTTCTCCTTTAACAAATATATGAATTTGATTTTCCCACCAATCCTCAATATCTCTAGTAGTGCCAGTTTCCAATATCCTAGTGGTAATATTTTTTCTAACATCCGCTTAACAAAGGAACTTGGTCTTAGACACCAAAATTTTGACCTTAAACCTCGAAAACAGTTTGATATTTAAGAATTTCAACCTATTGTTAAGGATGTACACGTAAAAATTAAAACTGATATAATTTATGAACATAAATAATGTAAAAGTGCATAATAGACTTTGCTGAAAAAACATCAATATTTATTCATATCTCAATAATGATTACATTAGTCTCATTAACACATACACATATTATCTATTATATCTCATTTCTCTTTCTCATCATACATTTCTATCTCTCATAATCATATATTTCTCGTGATGCACTCATATATTTCTCATGATGTGCCCATATACAAAGGATTAATTACAATAAATACACTTCATACAAAATATCCCAAGAGTCACTCCTTTTGATCATGCCTCTTTCATCTTCGGTTTTGTTATGTCTTAATTTGTCTTTATTTTTTGCGGCTTCTTTCAAAGATCTCGTAGATTTATCCAATGTACTGTGGATTTCCTCCTTTTATCTTAGCTTTCCTTAGTCTTCCACAACTTCTTCCTTTTACCTGCAACTTTCTTTAATCTTCCACAACTTCCTCTAGACTTGGCGACTCTCTTCTTATCTTTGCGGCTTACTCAAAACTCGATGAAGAACCCTATCAACAGGTGAAGTGGAAATACCATCCTATATATGATGCCACTTGCATGATAGAGAGTTACATCATCAAACTTGGTAACACTCTAGAATATCTCAAGAACAAGAGTTCATGAGATAGTTTTGCTTATCCTTGGGAGATTGATGTAGTAACATCAACCAGACAGACTATAATAGTACAATTTTGGTTTCAAAAATGTTTGGGAAGTGTTAATAGGGCTTATGAAGTCTTGGTAGGTCTTAAAGTGTTCAAAATTTCAAAATTTTCTTGGTTTTCCATTTTCTCACCCAAAGTAAGAATTTGAAGTTTAAACTTGGATTTGGGAAATTTGGGCTTGCAAGGATGAGTTTTATGGGTCTAAGTTGTTAATATGGATGAATTAGGAATCTTGACATGTCTTAAGTGACTTTTAAGTGTATTTTAGAGATCAAGTTCTCTTAAAATGTGAAAAACATACTTTATAATATGTTTTACATATCATGTCATATATCCAAAAATAGTTGGGTTTGAAGAATTTATTTAACAAAAATAGAATTATGCTAAACCCTAATTACAAAGTCACATATGATAATAAATGCTAAAGTATATATCTAACACAAGAAATAAGCTAGATAAAAATGAAACCCTAAGTGCAAGAGAGAGGTAAGAATACTTAGTTGATTTTACACTTGATCTTAAAGTATTATGGATCTGGAAAACCGATGAAAAGGTGGAGCAGACTATAACAATCAAATAAAAGAAATCCACGAACTTCTAAATGATCTTGGACTAGGGAACATGGAACAAGACTAAGATGCTTGGAACATGACTAAGGCGCCTAGGCGCCAAGGGCCTCTGTTAGGTGTTTGTGGATGTGCAAAAGCTCATAAAATAATTTTTGTGGTATTACACAAGTGTCGTTAACCTTCATTTTTGGTCAGTTGTTTTCCATTGGATGATCTCAAAATTATCTTGTAAATCTGCAAAGAGAATATGGTCTCTAAAACCCTCAAACTATATCAAATCCCAAATAGAAAATATGTAATATGGGGAGTCGAGAATAACCCCTTGAGAGGTCACTAGATAGAGTGAACTTATGAATTATCACTACACTATATCTCAGACTCCATGTAGTTCTTGTGCATGTGTCATAGAATCGTGCCCTAGAAATCCCTTGTGCAAGTGCATGTGATAATGGCTGATAGCTAGATGTACCAATGTAAATAGATATGTGGAGGAAAAATGAAAAAATGAACTTCCCCTCCTATGTGTGTATGTAGAAAATGAAGTGCTTTGTCCCTTGTATGAGTACTAGATGAATGCATTCGATGCTCTTAAATGCCTTTTGATGCAACCTTAGATGGTGATAATAGATTCTTAGAGCTTGGTCATTTATTTTGGTCACATAGCTTTGTATTTATATGATTCCCTTATTTGAATTTAGTAATTGAAAACTAAAAGGTTGATACATAAGAAAATAAGAGGCCCAAAAAGTGTGAGTATGATAGAAAGAGGTTGGGGCACCTGAGAAGGACTAGCACGCGAGGCACTAGTTTCGAGAGTCATAAAATATAAATAAGTGAAATATTTACTAGGCTATAAGGTGTGTAAGACCAAAGAAAAATCAATAAAGACAAAAAAAGAGGCCAAAGGTATATGTCAATTACTAGTTTCCTCACATAGGAATCATATGAATAGTAGTATATGATTAGGACCTATAAATATACCAAAGTGCGTGATTTTTGTATACATTTTCCCTCACTTTCTATTGAATACTCGATAACATAAAATAGATAAGATATGCATACCTGATAACCATCAAGAGTGTGGTGGAGAAAGCATTCGAAGAGACAATTGAAAGCATGGGGTGATGAAAATGAAGTGTGGAAGCTAAGAAAGAGGAAGTGACCCTAGGGGTGAAGCATATGAGTTGTATTGTGTTGTACCTATTGTTGTTTTAGCTCGATGAAGTGTTACTTCTTATTGCATATTAAGAAAAAACCTAAAAAATAAGAGAGAAAGAGTAGTCAAAGTGGTGTGTTATGAAAACTCTCTAAAATCATGTAAAAATCTGAAAAACTAGTAAAAGGAAAGTGTGCACTTGATCCGTGACGAGTGAAAAGGATAGAAAATGATGCAAGAGAATCAGTTAAACATGCTCTTAAAAATCAATAATTAGAGTATACATGATTGAGAGGTCTTACTAGGACACTTGAAGTGATAAAGGGGTCATGCAAAGTCTTGAAAATTCAAATTTGAGCCACAAAGGAGTTTTCCTACCAAAACATAGTTTGAATTTCTAAATAAGGTATTTAGGCCTTGAGGTGGCAATATGACTTGGTTAGGTGTCTTAAAAAGTGGCCTAGAGTGTCTAGAGGGCATGAATAAAGTATAATAAGCCTTCATTAGGGTGCATGGTGACTTGTTCTAAATAATGTGTGTTAAAATCCTTCTTGTGATGTCTTTAACTCAGCCATAAACTTGAGTTTGGGGGTTTGTCAAAGCTTATTTAGGCTCATAACTTTGAAAAAGTTAGTTACTGGAATATCATTTGAGTAAAGGAAAGGGATAAGTCATAGGAATGGGAGAGAGAATGTGGAAGTTATAGGTATGGATGGATTCCTTGTGGGAGAGAGGAAAAAGAAATAGAAATTGTAATGGGAAAACTCTATTTTGATGAAGGAGAGATTGTAAATGCCTAATTTACAATCAAGAAAAGAAAATTTTCATATGAAATGATAGATGAATCCTTGATCATCCTTTTACCTCATTTATATTTGAATATTTTTCATTTCTAGAATCTACTTTTGATGATTTCAAAGCTTGTATATTATTAGTTTACATGAATCTTTCATTACCCTTGTTCATTTATTACAAGGCACTATCTCTATGAGAGTATACAAGTTCTTGTATCAAATTTTGTAGACATTTTGAATCAATGTTTTGTACTCAGGAGTTTTCATTATGTTGCTTTAAAGATTTCATAGCAGATGGAGGGTTGGTTATGATAGAAACTTTTAAAGGATCATAAGTGGACATCATATTGCAACAACAACAACAAAATCTCAACTTGTAGGGATTATTAGCAATGTTAGCACTCAAAATTAGAAAAACTTATACACATATGAATTGTAGCATCGAAATCTAGTTTCTAAACTACTATTTTTTTACAATGCACAAGTTTAGCTGTATTAAACACTCAAATTTAATGACTTGTCTTTTTTGAAAAAACCTATAAGATTGTAGTCCGTTTTCCCACGATTTGGATGACCAAAACTTGATATTTTTTTCCTTTGGTGAAAATTTAGATGTGGTTGTCTATCTTGGGATAGATTTGATTTTTTATTTTTTTAAAAAAATTTTTAATGATTTTTTCCATGAAAGTGATCTAAAAACATAAATAAAACGAAGCACTTTCTATTTTCCCACCATAACTTTATCAAAAATATCGAAATCAAATAATTTTTTTAATGTGTATAGAATTTTACCATGGTTGGGATGGTATAGGTTTTATCACATTTTGATAAGTGAAACAAAATTTGCAGTCTTAAACATAGACATGAACATTCATGGGAAAAAGTGTCTTAAAGACCTACTATTAGTAAAAAATTATAAAATGATATTTATCATATTCTATTCACTTTAAAAGCAATATTTCTACAAAGATAACAGTTTCCCCTATGCGATAGTACCATTTTTGTGACATGTTTTCAATTTTTCAGCATGGTTCAAGTCCATGAGAAGAGAAAATTTGATGTTTTGTTGTTTTTGATGTAAAATTCAAGATTTGATGTCAACTTTTTGGTCCCCCAACTTGCTACACTTACCCTTAAAACTTGTTTTATACTTCCTCTTGGGATCATGAGAAACCCCTAGTAGGGTTTAATTAATCATATATGATTTCTAGTTCTAAGGACTGAGATAATACTCAAAATGGTGGGGATAGATTCCTAAAAATATATATTCATTAATAGTGATGAGTGGTTATCAAGAAGATAAATTTTTGCTCATAACCATATAAGACCATGTCTTCAACTATACATGTAAAAACAAGATGTAGGAGAGGATTGATGATAAATTTTGTAGAATAGGTTTATTAATGTGAATGGAAGAGTGATCCCTTATTTCAAACACCCTTATCATAGTCTCATTATATTAGACTCCATTTGTGGAATTTGGTAAACATGAGATATTAAGGAACCATTAAGATTGTGCACTATTATGGGTGAGACATTACCAAGAAGGTTGTGTAAGGAGCTTGCTAAGGCTATTTCTTGATTCAAATAATAATAAGCATAATATTAGGATTGGTGAAGTATAATCTCTCTAAAGGAATCAATAATTTGTGAAGATTTTAAGAGTTGGAGGCACTAAGATCTTACCAAAGTTGTACACCTACTGAGACTTGACAAGGAAACTTAGAAGTTATTCATTATCTAAAGGCTCATGAGCTTGAATGGTAAGGTTAATATAAAGGTGAGTACATGAAGGATCTACGAACCCAATTTGGTTCTTTGAAAAGGTATTAAGAGAAATTTATAAACATTTCTTAAGTTTAGTGGTTCAAGGAAGGGTTTACCATGTGTATGTTAGGGTTTGTCTTCTTGAGTATCAAATCAATTCCTTCTTCTTTTAAAACTCCAAGATATCATGCCAAGGGACATTAGAATTGGATTTTGAAAGAAATTTGAAATACTAAGGCCTATATTTTCCTATTTTAGTGAAAATTAGGAGAAGATGAAAAATACAGTCATAAGGTTAATTAAAGGAGTTACTTTACAAAGAAAGTACTCTCTAAACTGAGAGTTAACCCATGAAACTTCAAGGACACATAGTTTGGCATAATGGGTGCTTATAAATATCAATTTTTAGGTTGAGTCATGGGGGTAAATATATTTTTCATTAGATTGTTGTTCCAAACTTATTAGGAGGCTTAAGATATAAATCACAAAAGAAGGCCTATAGGGAGTTATATGGTGAATTGGACCCTGAAACTTTAGTATCATTTAAAGGTATCCTAAGATGAACTATAAAATCTTTCAAATCTTTTTGAGTAGCAAGGGAAGTGGTATTCCATGATTGGAGTAAGCCACCTCGTCTTAAGGTACATAGAGGAATTTTTCTAAGAAGAGAGAAATGGCGAGTCACTGAAGTCATGAATTCATTTATTCATTATTTATAACAGTATGGTGAGAATTTGAATAGAGGAATAGGACTAGAAAATGCTAAGGAAAATCAAGGTCAATCTTGCATACTTGGACAAAGAGGTCAAAAACAAGAAAGATGAGTACCGGTGAGGGTAAGTGAGCAACTTTTCATTTTGATGCAATTAGATGAGTTTGATGAGTTATATAGTAGAAAATGAAGGTGTGGACAAGGTAGATTGAAGATAATACCTCCCTAGTGGAAAATTTTCCATTTTCCATAATTTTTAACCTTCATAGGTCTATTCTAGATCCTCAAGTGCAAGGTTGTGAGAAGATTGCTACTAGAATCTTACTAAAGTAGTGAATTTAACTAAGTCGGTGGCAAGGCACATCATTTTTAGTATCGAGAGTGGTCTTTCATTGTGATATGTTGTGTTAATATTGAAATGGATAAGTTTCAAGGGTGAATAAGATAATTTTTAGAAGAAATAGATGAGAAGGAGGTTACTTAAGGTGGTTTTAAAATAATTTTAGGTATTGATATTTGTCTTAAAAATATGCAATTATAGGTGGCTAAGCCTTGAAGAGGAATTTTTTTGTGATATTTGAAGAGTGAAATTTCTCTTCAAATTTCAGTGAAAATTCTAAGTTTGGAAGGATGGGCTTTGGTGTCGAAACTTTCTTGGTATTTTGAATGCTTTGAAGATTGAATCTTTCCATAATATTTTTATTAATAAATTTTTCATGGAGTTTTGAGAAATGTATGTACCTAACATATGATGAAGTGTTGAATGATTGGCATATTAAAAAACTAAGAGAGAAAGTTGTCTAAAATACTAGGGTGCAAAATACCTAGGTGAGGACCTAAAGAGACTAATAGACCAAGGTGAAAGATACTTGGGTGAAGGTCACATGGAGAAATTGAAAAGAGATATAGGAAGAAAATCCAAGGGATTGAAAGAAGGAAGAAGATATGAAAAATAAAAGAGAAACACAAAATTGAAAGAGTTGTTCTTAGAAAAGGAACAAAAGGAAGTAAATGACAGGTTTGAGAGGTTAGAGACAATGATAAAAATCATGATGGGAATAGAAGATCAAATATTTGAGTGGAGATTGAAGAAGAAGGTGAAGTGGCATATCAAGCTACATATTAAGAAGGATAAGAAGCTGAAAATGATGGCTTTGGAAAAAGGAATGATGAAGGATATTCATGAAAGAGTGAAGGAAAATGTGGTGTCATGTGAAGAAGAGAATGAGAAAAGAGAGAACAAAGAAGTGAAGATGAATAATACTATCATGTGGGCCTTATGGGCTCTATTTTTGTTATCTAACTCTATGTTTGAATGGGTATTTGTAGGTATGAAGATAACAATGATGAAAATGAAAGCAAAGACTTCAAAATGGATAAGAACAAGGTTAAATGAAGCACATGTAGAAGAATACAATGATGAGATAATGTAAGTATAATGGATACAAGGAAAATAAGAAAAAATGGAAGGCCTTAAACCTGATCAAGAGGACTATGAAGACAAAATGCCATTCTATGAGGCATGGGAAATATATTTGAAAGAAAAGGAAGTTCTAGTGAGAAATAAATAGATACTAACAATGGAATATGGACGGTATATCAGATTTTATAGGTTGGAAAAGAAGAAGAAAAAAGTTATGGAAGCCGCTTCTAATCAAGTCAATAAAAAGAAGAAATGTAATAAGAGAAAACATCAAGTTTCTCATTCAAGGAGATTACAAATCACTACTATATTGTGACTATATGGCTTAAAGGAAATGAAAATATAGTGAATCTTAAGGAGGATGTATGTGAAGGGAATATTTGTAAAGGTTTTGATTCAAGTTCATAAGTCAAAGAAGAAGAGAGGACTGATATAGGATAGAGTTTAAGCTACAAGAGCAAGCAAGTAGTAGATATGAAGACCAAAACTCAGCCCAAGAACATAACAAGCAAGAATTGGATAGTCAAAAACAAAAATAAAGTGAATTCACTACAAGAATGAATGAAGAATTAGGTGAACACTAGTTCAAGAGGACAAGATGGCATGAAAAAATCAGTCCAAGCATGGCAGCCAAGAATTTTACAGAAGAATGCACAAATTCAAGAAGAAGGCCAAGGCAAACTTCAAGGTATGAAAATGGTTTGTGAAATTTTTGATTATGTATATGATCATGATGATTTGAAACCAATAAATGAAAGCAAGGAAAGAGAAATTCATAAATTTCAAAGAAGTGAAAAAAGAAGCTACATGGGAAGTTGGTGAATGCTCCTACAAAAATGAAGAACAATCATGTAGGGAAAGTGAAGAATGTGTCAAAGAGGATGAACAAGATAGTCCTAAATTTGATGAGTTCGTTTATAAATAATACATTCTTATGTTGAGAGAATAAATTAGCATGATAGATGATCTCCTTAACTCTCCAAAAGGTATATAAGACAAGAATGAAAAAAAGGTGATTGTATTTGATGATTTGTTTCTTGATAATTAAGATTGTGTAAATGAACTCCTAGAAATTTTTCCAAAGTAATCTACTAGTGAATTTGATGAGAATAGAGCAAGAAAGAGTGAGTGGATGGCTAATAATGATGAGCTTAAGAATCATTATGATCAGTTTTGCATGAGTAAATCAGGTCAAGTATTTCTAAATTTGACTAGTCCAAAGGAATATGAAAGAAAAAAGGAATATGAAACTGAGAGAAAACTAATTTCTTGGGTAAAGAAGAACAAAAAGAATAAGGTACAAGTTTGAGGCATTTTGAGGTAGTGAAGAATGATAGAGACCAAGTAGAAAGACAAGAAAATGTAGAATTTGGTAAAGAACAAGATGAATACATGAAGGAAATACACTACAAATGGATGAAAGAGATTATGGAAGATGAAGAACAATTTATATTTGTATTGGATGTGTTTTTGTGTGCGGGTATGATGGATAGATGACGGAGCGAAATATGCAATTCAAGAAGCATAGAAGAAATGTCAAATAAAACTCAAGGATAAAAGACAATCTATGGGACCCAAGAGACTTTGAAACACACAAGGACAGTGAGAGTGGAAAGAGAAAAGAAAAACAATGCAAAGAAAGTGAAGCCTAAATCTGAAGACATGATTACTCAAACAAGCTTTGTGAAGAAATATCTTTTCATGACCTTGGATGTATGATACATGATCATTAGTTAAACATGCTCTTAAAAATCAATAATTAGATTGACCATGCTTGAGAGGTCTTACTAGGACACTTGAAGTGATAAAGGGGTCATGAAAAGTCTTTAAAATTAATATTTGAGCCACAAAGGATTTTTCCCGCCAAAATATAGTTTGAATTTATAAATAAGGTATTTAGACCTTGAGATGGAAATATGACTTAGTTAGGTGTCTTAAAAACTTTCCTACAATGTCTAGAGGGCATGAATAAATTATAATAAGCCTTCATTAGGGTACATGGTGACTTGTTCTAAATAATTTGTGATAAAATTCTTCTTGTGATGTCATTAACTCAGCCATGAACTTGAGTTTGGGGGTCTGTCAAAGATCGAGTTAGGCTCATAACTATGATAAATTTAGTTACTTGAATATAATTTGAATCAAGGAAAGGGATGAATCATAGGAATGGGAGAGATAATGTGGAAGATATAGGTATGGAGGGATTCCTCATGGGAGAGAGGAAAAAGAAAGAGAAATTGTAATGGGAAAACTCTATTTTGATGAAGGAGAGACTGTAAATGCCTAGATACAGTCAAGAAAAGACAATTTTTTGTATGAAATCACAGATGAATCCTTGATCCTCCTTTTACATCATTCATAGTTGACTTGTTTTCATTTCTAGAATGTACTTTTGATGATTCCAAAGCTTGTCTATTATTAGCTTACGTGAATCTTTCATTAATTGTGTTCAACTGTTACAAGGTACTATCTCTTTGCGAATATGTAGGTTATTGGATAAATGTTTGTAGACATTTTGAATTAGTGTTTTGACTCGGGATTGTTCATTATGTTGGTTATGAGAGAAACTTAAAAAAAAAAAAAATTATACTTCCTCTCGGGCTCATGAGAAACCCCATGCGGGGTTTAAGTAAGTGTATATGATTCATAGTTATAAGGACTAAGATAATTCTCTAAATGGAGGGGATAACTTCCTAAAAATATATGTGCATTAAAAGTGATAAGTGGTTATCAAAGAGATATATTTTTACTTAGAACCATATAATACATTGTCTTTAACTATGCATGCAAGAACAAGTTTTAGAAGAGGATTGATAATAAATTTTATAGAATATGTTTATTTATGTGAATAGAAAAGTGATCCCTCATTTCAATCACCCTTATCATAGTCTCATTATGTTAGACTCTATTTTTGGACTTTGGTAAACCTAGGATATTAAGGAACCACCGAGGTTTGTGTGGTGAGACAATACCAAGAAGGTTGTGTAAGGATCTTTCTAAGGCTATTGCTTAATTCAACTAATAATAAGGATAATAATAGTATTGGCGAAGTCTAATATCTCTAATGAATAATTACTTTGTGAAGATTTTAAGAGTTGGAGGAACTAATATCGACTGAGTTGTACACCTACTGAGACTTGACAAGGAAACTTAGAAGTTATTCATTATCTAAAGTCTCGTGAGCTTTAATGGTAAGGTTAATATAAAGGTGATTATATGAAGGCTCTACAAACCCAATTTGGTGTTTTGAAAAGCTATTCAAAGAAATTTATAAGCATTTATTAAGTTTATTGGTTTTAGAAAGGGCTTACTATGTCTATGCTAGTGTTTGTCTTCTTGAGTATCAAATCAATTACCTCTTCTTTGAAAATTCCAAGATAACATGCCAAGGGAAACTAGAAGGGGATTTTGAAATAAATTTGAAATACTAAGGGCTACATTTTCCTATTTTCATGTGACATTAGGGAGAAGATGAGAACATACAATCATAATGCTAATTAAAAGAGTTACTTTACAAATAAAATACCCTCTAAACTGAGAGTTAACCATTGAAAATTCATGGAAACATAGTTTGGAATAATGGGTTATTGTAAATATTAAGTTTGAGGTTGAGTCATGGGGAGTGAAGATATATTTGCATCGTGAGTGTTTTCCCAAACTTATTAGGAGGCTTAAGAGAAACATCACAAAAGAATGGCTATAGGGAGTTTTATTGTGAATTGGACCACTGGAATTTAGGAGCATTTCAATGTAGAATAAGATGAACTACAGAAGCTTTCAAATCTTTTAGGTAGCTAGGAAGTGATATTTCATGATTAGATTAAGCCACCTGTCTTAAGGTACATAAAGATAGTTTTGTAAGAAGAGAGAAATGGTGAGTCACTAAAGTCATGAATGCATTTATTCATTTTTTTTAATAGTATGGTGAGAATGTGAACCGAGGAATAGGACTAGAAAATGCTAAGGAAAAGTAGGGTCAATATTGTATACTTGGACAAAGAGGTCAAGAACAAGAAAGATGGGTACCACTAAGGGTAAGTGAGCAACTTGTCATTTTGATGTAATTAGATGAGTTTGATGAGTGATGTAGTAGAAAATGAAGGTGTAGACAAGTTAGATTTAAGATAATACCTCCTTAGTGGTAAATTTTCCATTTTCCATTAGTTTTAACCTTCATAGGCCTAGACACGATCCTCAAGTGCAATGTTGTGAAAAAATTGATATTAGAATCTTACTAAACTAGTGAATTGAATTGAGTCAATGACATAGGTGCATCAGAAAATCTCATGAAAAAGGTGTAGGAGAGTGATGTTTTTGGGTGATATCATGCCAAGAGTGATTTTTTTGGGTAATCTCACACTAAGAATGAGTTTTTTGGGCCATGTCATGCCAAGTGTGAGTTTTTGGGTGATCTCACACCACAGTGCAGAAGAGTTTTAGGGATAAAGGTGTAGTGTTATTCTCCTTCCATGACTCCTTCCGAATTTATACACAAAGTCTGATTTTTGATCGTGTTTAGTTCCATGTTGTTCTAGTTCGATCCAAGTAGAAAAAGGAGATAGAGTGCATTCTGATTGATGGAGGATTGTGCTTTTCTTTGTGAAAAATTATCTGTGAACTTCTATTGAATGTGTTGATATGAGAAAGTAATTTTAACTACCCGCTGGTCATAGGCTCCCAAGAAAGGTCAAGAGATCCAAAGTGCTGAGTGTCCGTATCTTGGCATTGGTGTCTATGTTGAATTAATGACCCAAGTCGGGATCTAGTCCGTTGTTGTAACTTTATACTATTTTGTTCTTGTTTTGAATTATATTGTGTTATATATTTGAGTTATTTTATGGGGTGAATGATTCACCCAATGTATGCTCCCCTTGTTTGGGGTGCATGCAACATTGCTAGGAGGATGTGGCCCAAAGGATATGATTGGATACTAGTCTAAAAATGTATTTTTGCAGGGGGATGTGCATGGTAGAAACCAAGGCACGTGAAAAAAATATGGCTAGAAACATGTGTTAGTAGAAAAAGTGTCAATCATACATACTATAGAAGACAATGGAAACAAGCAATAGTGAAAAAAATTAAACCATGAAAATAAGGTTTCAAACATGGGACATCGCTCATAATGTTGCAAGAAAATCAAGGATGAAGAAGCCAAAAACATACTATTACTAAACATACAAGGCATAGGACATAACCCACAAAAATGACATACAATATAAGACAAGAGTAAGAAAATTTTTAGATAACCATGGTGGTAAATAGTTCCTACAAGGAAAATATTGCACATGAATTACCCGTTAGCATGTTAGAAAAATAGGAAGTATGTAAAGCGTGTATAGATTAATAGAAAGTAGTGTGATAGTCGGAATCAAAAGTAGTATAAAATGAAACAATAACACCTTTAGTGTGTAAGAAAGTAGATGCCCCAAGAGCCTCGGTGGGACTCGTAAGAGGTACAGTACCAAACATCATTGTTGTGTTTAAGGATCTATAAAAATTTTGCAATCACAACTAGAGAACAAGTGAATGCACATGTGTATATAAAAAATATAATGACATACTAAGTATCCATCTAGCATGGGAAACAAAGTTTACATGTAAGCACAAGTAATAAATATTATGTGTAACCAATATATGTAGTATGATGTGAATGGGTGAGATGAAATGATATACAATGTGAATGTGATAGGATTAGCATCCCCCTAGAGAAGATGTGTATGAATATGAGATGAGTTTCATTTATAAAAGACCCACATGACAGTCAAGAATGAGCCATAGAAAAAGAGTGCGTCATCGGGAAATTGTTTGAAAAAGTGAGTTAAAGAAATATATCATTGAAGCATAGAGCGTAGAGTGCGGGGAGAGGATAGTATGATGTGTGAGAATGGGGTTCTATAGAGATGTATCGTAAAATGCAAAGCATGAAATGTTTAGTGTGTGAGGTTCATGTATGTAGTATGCCCTCAACATAAAATTATGAACCTTAGCACAAGAGTGAATCATAGGGTAATGATGATAAAAAGTGTATCAAGTTGTGTAAGATTTCTTATAAATAGGAAGTATGAAGCACATAACATAATAGTAGTGGAAATGATAAATAAATGTTAATGCTAGGATGGGGAAACTAATAATGATGCCCCCAAGTATGTTGATGTAGTTGATGTTGCTAAGTGGATCAATGTAAGGACTAGTTTCCTTGACAAAAATGATTGAATTTATCTTATGTGGGATTTATGATGTTGTAAAAGACTTGAGAGGAGAAGGTGTTGGACTGATTTTGAGAGGAGTTTTATTAATTGGAATATGTACTATTGTAGAAGACTTAGTAGGAGGAGATAATGGGGTAGATAATTTTGAATATGGTAGAGAGCAATGGATTAGACAAACGACGCTTGAATTATGGAAGAAGGAACATTAGAAGTGATGTCATGATGCTCATTTGTCATAGAAGGAGCAGATTTGGGAGCCCATTTGGATGTAGCATTTGGAGATGGGCATGTAATAAAATGTTTTGCAATGAATGAGATAAAACCTTGATGCTCAAGGTGCTTGATTCATCATTTTAAAGTATAGAAATCATTTTCATGATGTCCATTGATTCGATGATAATTAAAAAATGGGATACCTTGATAGTTGAGAAGCTGATAAAGAGGATATCAATGAGTAGGTGGAGAATTGATCAATTGGTGATTAAAGAGCGCAAGAAGAATCTCATGTTTCTTATCATTATGATCAAACTTTAGAGGTTCTGGTAATGGTATGAATTGATGTGTATTAATATGAGCACATGTAGAAGACATAGAAATGGGACGAGATGTAGAAGAAGAACTAGCATTGGATTGAGAAGTGTCCTTAAGATGTTGGATCTCAAATGTGAGAGATGTAATCATGGATTCTATAGCTTGAATTTTAGATTTAAATAAATAATGTAAATCTTTAATAGACTTGAAAATTGATTGATTGATACTAGAAATAATAGACTCATTGGAAAGGCGGTCAAATATGGCATTGCCATGTGAAGGTGGCATATTTCTAGGGAGATACATAGTGTTTAGGGTTTTTTGAAAAAATTTTTAAAGGTGGATGTATTTAAGTAATTCATTACTTAGCTAATTTCACACTTGATCCTGAAGTATTCGGGACTGGAAAACTAGTGAACAGGAGGAGCAGACTATATAGCGATCGAACACAGGAAATCCTAGAAGCTGTCATATGATCCTTAACTAGGGCTTCACGGGATAGGATGTAGGGTGCCTAGGCACCAAGGACCTCTATTAGGTTCTTGTGACCATGAAAAATATCAATAATTGATTTTATTTGTGTCGCACAAGTGTTTCTAACCTTCACTTTTGGTTGTACGTATGTCATTGGATGATCTCGAATTCACATGTAACCTACAAATATAAGATGGCCTGAAAAACCCTCAAAATACATCGAATCCCAAAAATAAAATATGCAATATGGGGAGTTAGATTGACCACGGTGGTCACCCGGCATGACAGAGTGAACTTACGATTGAGCATTGCACTACATCTTAGAATCCATGTAGTTCTTGTGAGTGTGTGATAGAATCATGCCCTAGGAAGCCCTTGTGTAAGTGCATGTGATAGTGGGCAATAGCTAGATGTACCAATGTAAATATATGTGTGGATGGAAAAATGAACTTCCACTTCTATAGGTGTATATGAGAAAATGTAGTCCCTTGTATGAGTGCTAAATGAATGTGTTTGATGCTCTTAGATGAATTTGGATGCAACCTTAGGTGGTGATAATAGATGCTTAGATCTTGGTCATTTATTTTGGTCACATAGTTTTGTATTTATATGATTCCCTTTTTTGCATTTCGTAATTGACAACTAAAAGGCTGACCCATAAGAAAATAAGATTCCCAAAAGATAAAAGAGGCCCAAAAAAGCGAGTATGATAGAAAGAGGTCGAGGCGCCCCGGAAGGACGAGGGTGCTAGTGTCAGAGTCATAAAAGATTAAAAAAATTGAAATCTTGACAGGGATGTAAGGTATGTAAGACCAAAGAAAAATCAAGAAAGAAAAAAAATATTCCAAAGGTAGCTAACAATTACTAGTTTTCTCGCTTAGGAATCATATGAATAGTAGTATGTGATTAGGACCTAGAAATGTACCCAAGTATGTGATTTTGTGTCTACAAGAATATATAAAAATGTGAAATAATTAGAATAAGGAATTTATTTATAGGAACTTCAAAAGGGAGAAACTATGTGGAGAGGAAAAACTTAATTGTGTATCCATAACAAAGAGGAAAATTTCTCTGTTTTTGAAAGGAGACTATCAAGAGGACTATTTTCATCATTGAAATCATAATAAAATGCTTCTCTTTTTTAATATTGAATATATTTTATATGTGGATGTTTGATGGTGAATGTTTTGATCTTGTTTTCAATAATTTTATGTGGATTTTGAAGTGGAATGCAAAGTCTCTTATTTATTTTCTCTTGGTTGTACTTGGAAGATTGTTTTTCCTACCCTGTTCGAGAAAGGATCATTAATATTCTTGAATGTTTTTACATTTTATGCTAGCGACTACTCGGGAAGGTGAAAGAGAGTAATAAAACCTACAGCTAGGTTTTCAAGGCTTAAAATTAATTTACTTATCATTATAAGGTTTTATCCCTTCTCGGGTTGTCTTAAAACCCTACCTAGGTTTTACAAAAATGTGTTCAAGGCTCTAAACACCATTTCAAGATTTGAAACTTGGAGGATATCTTCTAAGAGCTTCATTATAACATATTTTTGAAGTTTTGTAGATAGATTTTTTTCCCAAAGTGCCTAGTTGATTACAGCAAAGTGAAGCGAGACCTATAGGTGTCTATAAGAGGTCCAATTGAAAAAATTTAAGTAGTAATTTGGGGAATCAAAACAGAGAATCAAACCTTAAAATTTTGTGTGAAGAAAGAGTGTCCAAAATGGTATCCAAAAATATTTTTGGTTTTCCAAAACTCTTTACCATTTTTATTGAACAATAATCTTTGTTGATTTGAAGGGCTACAAGCCTAGGAGTAAGTTTTAGCAAAACAAGGGTATAAGAGGTAATTTCTTCTAGTTTCTTCTTCTTGTTGGCATCATTTTGGATCCCTTTAGTTTCTCATGATTATTTTTATAGTATAACATATGGAAGGAATAATAAATATCCCATTTTTAGGTTTTGCACCATTTTTTACAATCCCATTACGCAGCCACTTGGGCTAGTTAATGCAATAATGAAACTAGGAATCATGGACTGAGTCAACCCTCTTAGGGTTTGTTGATATGTAAAACTAGTGTGACATTTGGAAACATGTACGATGAGTAGAAATATGTTTTTGGTTTACTTAAACAAAGGGTTAATGAAAATTCATAGTGGTGTGAAATGACATACCTCCTAATCTAACCTCCTTAGTGACAAAAACATGAGACGTGTTGAAAATTGTAAAACTTTGTATTACACTAAATATGCTAAGAATTAGAATGTTGTGAGTAAAACTTGATTGTGTTATATCTTATCTCCTATGATGCATGAGAAACAAATAATATTCTTGTGTGTAGGATAATGAATGTCTCTCTCTTTCTCTCTCCACTCCCTCTAAATCTTGAAAAGTTGTTGTGGATATAAATATGAAAAATAGTAATTTTGTTTTCTCTTTCTTGGAATTGACGGTAATTTTCAAAAACATTGTTTACAAAAATTGATAGGTTGCGAGGGGAACACTGTGGGATTAAAATTATTGATGAAATCTAGGTTAAAGTTATCTATAACTTGAAAATTTTGTAATCGATGGAATAAGAAATGTATTTATCTAATAAATTGTACTTGTTGTATAATTATATGAAGAAAAATTATTCATACCATGTATGTGTGGTAATGAATGAGATGATGAAAATTTTCATTGTACTTTATAGTTTGATTTCATGGAAGAATATGTGCTTAATTATTACATAAATTCCTATAATTTTGTATAAATGTAAGGTAGTAAACTTAAACACTTAAACTATTGAAAAATAAATGAGCTTTCTTAACTTATCCATCATGTTCATGATCTCATTCAACCATGATGTATGAGGGAACATTTTGAAACGATCCCCTTTGTAATGAAACCAACCCCTCAACATGTCTAATACTTAAGTCTCTCGTGTAAGCGACCTTACTAAACCGTATAGGAAAGAGTGTGTATCTTGACAAAATAAAGGAATATTTTTGGTTCAAGAAAAGGTCTTTACAAGATAAGAATTTTCAATTTTTACCTAGTGTTCACCTAGTAGTTGGTTTTAGACCTTGTGTATTGGAATAAACTCATCATTAGGCCCTTCAAGTATGATTTGAATAAACTAAACCTAAGACCTTTTAAGGGGTTGTTTGTGGTTAGAGCTATGGAAATTGTATTCAATGTAAACAAATATAATTGTGTCCCTTGTGATAATATTGGAAATGGAAAGTGTTAACTAAACTTGTGACAAGGAAATGTCATTAATTGTACAAAGTCTTTGTGAGATGGGTATGTGTTATGTGTCTATCTTTGACCCTATGACAGGTTGTAGATGTTGTGAATAACAAGTGAATAATAATTTATTTTAGTACCGCATGATAATTAAGTACTATGTTAAATCCATAGTGTTCTCACCTTTCTTTTAAGAAATAAAACGATAACCTAAATGTGTAAAGTTTTGGTGGAACAAGATTAGTGTGGTAACATTAACGTTTATATCATGGTGAGGTCTAAGCGATGTAAGTAGAAATCAACTCAATCCCAAGACCTCTTAAGAAGTTAGATGTGGGTAATACCTTGTAATTTTTATTGTTATTATTTTTGTTTCAATCTTTTGGAGCCATTATGAAATTATTTTATCGTCATTTTTCTTTTGGGGATGTATAAAAGTATAGGGTTAGGGTACATCATTGTCTATGGAGGGATAAGTGTAATGTTATTTAAGGGAGAAATAAGGAGTTATTTTTCATATGGAGGAATCAAGGAAATTTGTGGGTAGCCTTAGTGGAGAGATAAGTGTTGTCTCAAATGGGGGTATAAGTATATATTTGTTATATGTTAGTGCATGTTCAATGGGAGGAAATAAAGGATTTCTATGATTTCCTATTGGAGAGATAAGTGGTAGTTTGCAATGATGATCCCTCCCATTTGTAAGTCTCATAAGAAGGCTTGTTAATGTGACTCATATTATTGATGAAATGTCATTTTCACAATCTCATTGTTCTTAATATTTTTTTCTTATTGGTTTCTCATTGGAGAACGTGTCCATTTATTTGATGGTGGTTATATCTTACATACATGAGTATGTTTATGTATGTGTGTTTCTTGGGTACTTTTATTTCCATGGTGGAGGGATAAGTGTTATTATTGTGTATGGGTTTTCTTAATTTTTATGAGGAAACAAAGGTTAGAGATAATATCATTAGTGGAGGGATAAGGGTTTTTTCATATGTGGTTGCATAACTGTTTTGGAGGAACCAAAGGCTAGATTCCTTAGTGGAGGGATAAGTGGAAGTGGTGGCATCATTTTTCCCTTGACAATCCATTAGATGGTTTGGATATATTATACATTTTATTTCTATTGATTTTTTGGCATCACCTTCTCCTTGTCTTTGATATGTATGTCATGTTATGGTTCACGTATTGTGTTGTTATTATGTGGGCCCAAGTGATATTGTTAATAAAAAAATACCTATGTTTTGGTCATGTTCCAGTGTTGGCATTACATTTGGCATCAAAGAATAGGTTCATACTTTCAAACCTCTAGAATGGATTTGTGATGTGGAAATTGTATATGAGATGAACACATTATGTTATGTTGTGTTACATTGTTCATAATTGGTGATTCTAATGTTGTGTATGTACCTCTAGTGGTTACCTCTTGTGAATTTGTGGGTTAATACATTGTCTTGTGATGAGGATGCCTTCTTGTGAATTCATCTTATAGTGCATGTGTGTTATCAACTTGTTCTATGAAAACCATGTTTTTCATTAATCATGAATGTGTTGTAAATTCATGTTACCCGTTGCTTTATTTATGTACCACCCATGTGTTGTATCAAAATTTGATACTCCGTGAAAATTATATGTATCGTAATGGTATAAAACTTGTATTATACATGTGTGGATTGTATGTATATGGTAATTTTTTTCCCCATGAATCGGGGCATATGATGATATTATGACCCCTATTGTATTGTACATATGTTATTAGTGAATTATGTTAAATGTGTGTCATTATGCAAATAATGATTAAATGTAATATGCATCATCCTCTTACATGATATCTATGTGTACCATGTTGTGTTGTAATGTCATGTTAGTGATGTTGTCATTGTGTTACGTTATGTTACCTTACAGTTTCGACCCCCATGGATAGTTTCGACCCCCATGGATAGTATCAAGGTGTACGTGGGGAGTGAGGAGGGTGAACAGTTGGCCATGTTTCTCGAGCCAAGTATGATATAGGAGGTGGATTCTCTTATAGACTAAAAACCCACTTCTATTTATTTGGTATGTATGGAATTACTCTATGGATGTCATGCATATTGTGTAGCATGCACACCTCAAGATTGATAAATGGTAACTTGTAACTTTCCCTCATTCCTTGAATGGTCATCTTAGATATGAACTTTGTATAGTTATTGATTATGTGAGCCTTGTGATATTCTAGAGACTATGATTTTGGATAAGAGGATATTGAGGATATTGTGATTATTACTTCATTTCAAGTTAGACTCAAGTATTGCAAGTGATTTTCCTTTTAGGCTTCTAGGTGTTAGGATTTTTTGAGGTGATGAGGATCTATGTGTTCAGGTCTATTGAGTGACCCAGACTAGTTCTCGTTTTATGATATCATTTTGTATTGGGAGGTATATGGAGTTTTGGTACATGTGATGTACCTATTATTTGATGAATTACTTATGTGATCCATTTGGATATGTATTCTGATTCTTATGGCTTGATGCTCCTTAATGTTGGATGTGATTTACTTTGATTTCTCTCTTGACACTACACCATAAAATTCTATGAATTGAGGTATATACATGTTTGTCTTTACAAACATATTGGTGTGTTTCCTTGTTACTATGTTGAGCACGTGTTGTTTATGTCTCTTATTCATAAGACCTATTGTTGAGGATTTTGTGGTTTTTGGATTGTACCTTTCTTTCCCTAGTTAGAGTGGTGGATTTTTCTTTTTTGCTACGATTATGAAAATTTGATTTATATGAAGCTGGTTTGTGCTTTGGTTTTGGGTCATTTATGACCTTGTGATGTCATGAATTGTTGGAAATACTATGGAAACAATGAAATTAAATTGTTAAACAATAAAATAGATTAATAAGCACTAAATCAAAAACTTGTACAAATCGAAAAAAACTAATAATTTATAGTTTCTTTTGAGAAAATATTGAACATCGTACCAAACTAATGATTAATTAACCATGGTAAAGAGAACTACCAATCTTCATAGAACATTACAAATTTTCCTTTCCTCTTGTAGTCATGCATTAGTGACAAGTTCTTTCACTTATAAATGTGTATGGTATGCCACGAATGTATCTCAATAACTTACACTCCTAGGTCTTCCATTATACAAGGGTATTGAGGTAACGAGTAGGAGAAACACATGAACTAGCATACAATGGATAAATTTAAAGGGGCTACAATTAGCACTAGGGTTGCATATCCGGGGTATTGATCCCCATACTAGGTTAACCTAGGGTTTCCAAGGCCCGTAGTCAAGATAGAGGTGGGTACCCTATTGAGATATTGGTAAATGGGTAAGAAGAGGTATAGATCAATGATAGATAAGACAAGCATGCACAATGTAAGTCAAATGAAAGAAAGGAAAGATAAGGAGTTTATCATGAATAAGAGAACTATGATAAATAGTATCAAATTACATACAACACTAAGCTAACATAGAGAAATGGGGAAGGAAATGAACTAATCTATGCAAATTGAAAAAGATGGCTAGAGAAATTAATTGCACTTGTAGGGTGGTCGTTGATGCATCTATATCTCTAGAGAAGCAACAAAGAGAGAGAGAGAGAGAGAGAGAGAGAGAGAGAGAGAGAGAGAGAGATAATCATTATTATGTTGATAGGGTAACACAAGTACCTATCCTAGACTCACTATAGATGACCCAATAGTGCAATAAATCCAACCAAGAATAATATTTTCCAATCCAATCGAAGCCAAGTTTAAGATGGAATAAGATCTAAGTGAGCAGATGCAAAGTTGGTGTAAAATAGAAGAGCAAATGGTAGTTCCTAAGATTTAGGATTCTGATCTTATGAATGACAATAGATGGCAGAATATATCCGATGTCATCACCAATGGGAGATGGCATTAGCCAAGAAAAACCTAACATCGATACCATCACCCATGGGTGATGGCATCAGCCAAGGATGGTAATGTGAGGTAATGTGTCATGTAAGGTGAAAATGAGTGTTGTAAATCACAAAAATGGATGAAAAAAGTGCTAAATGGTGAGATGCAAGCAAGATGTCGATCATGCAATGTGTATGAGACCCGAAGGGATAAGGAAAACTAGTGTAAGGACAACTAAGGCTAGGACCACATCACAATACTCTCTTTGTTTACTATATCTAACCCATAATGATTACATGAATAATCATTCCCCATTTTCGCTAGGATCCTTAAGGTAGCCACTCAAGAAATAGATGCATCAATGACCCTTATCTACACAAAGGATGTTGTTAGTAACAAGTATGAAAGATGAAATGTGAAAATTTAGGTGTATACATATACCCAAGTTGTTGATCATTGCATGTCACAATAGTGAAACATGGGGTGGTCAACGGAAAAAAGTAGCATGCAATACCAAAATTGAAATTAGCTACTGAAAGTAATTACATAAAGGACTAGCTAAAATGAAATATTCCCACCATTACATACCGATAATGTCGCTCATCCTACCATGTAAGGACATAATCAATTCTACGAGAATACTAAAGAAGCATAACTAGAAGGAAACACTAGAGGATCATTAGTAAAATAAGACATAAATCAGCTAGCTAGGGGCCATGGGATGGATGTCATGTTATAGTTTTGATATGTCGTAATGTCATAGTGTTAAGATATCTTATGGTGTCAAAAATAGGCCAAAATTTGAAGAAAATCAAACGTATGTGTGTGATAGGTCTTAATGAATGGTTTAAGATTACAATGAATATGTAACAATTGATATGTGTTACAAAATTAGGGAGAAAAAATGATGGTCATCGAAGAGATAGGACAATCGCGACCAAATTTAAATAGAGAATTTAGTTTTATATAGTGATTTTGGTTTTTATTTGATTATTAATATTTTTGGAATTGAGAGAAATGAGTTCGGAATTCCAAATTTGGGTGTATTTTTTACATCATGGCACAAGTATGAGGTGGTGATAGAGGAAAAATAGGTAGTGCATGCGAGAGCGCGACCATAGGTAAGTCATTTACATTTAATTTTTGGGTAGATTAGGTGCTATTTAGCTATTTTTATTTTTTGAAGTCATTAACGTGTCATTCTTGTCCAAACTTGCATCATCATGGAGTAGGTTAGGACAAAATACAAGTGGGTTTGGGAGGGATTTAAATTTGTTTTTTTATTTTGTATAGTTTCTAGAGTCAAACTTTGAAAGTCATGGCTGCGGTTTGGCTTGAGACACCATTGGCCCCTTTGTAATAGGAGGGACGATGGTGTTGGGATGGGGAAAATATTTCCGAGGGCGATGGCATAGAGAATGTTATAAGTTTTTTCTAGGAGCCAATAGCGTAGGAAGTTTTGTAGATGTATGCTTTAAATTTTGAATTTTCACTCCAAATTGATTTTTAGAATTTTAATTATTTTTTATTGTCATTTTATGCATGCAAGAAGAGATTAGGATCCACTGTGGCAGATTTTGGATGTATTATGGCTCAATGGAATGATTTCCTAAGCTGAACTAGGTAGAGGTGACCGATTTGGGGTTATAGATTAAGAGGCATCATGCAAATGCCTAAGATACCATTAGATTTGGATTTATTATAGATGTTCTTATCCACATGGGAGACTAAATCCAACACCTTTTGGTGGTGGATGGGATAGTAGACCATGGAGTTGGTGTTGACTTTGGATGATGTACATAGGATTTTAGGGTTACTTATTAGAGGAACTCATATGTATTATGATTGTAGCTCATATGCTGCAGAGCGAGGAGCCTTAGCCATATGGGATACTAAGATCATTACATATGATGAGAGTATGTTATGTGTCCAAATCATCATAGTGTAGAATGTAGGGATTCTGGATATCTGGAAAGTAGTGATGGGGATTGTTGTGGCACAGATAGTGTGCTAAAAGGAATATGGAGCCATCCCATTATTTTTATTGTAGTATGTAGGGATTTTTTTGATCATGGTGTTTTGTTCAGCTAGGGAACCACCATATGGGTGTATTTGGTGCATGATTTTACAAGGTCATGCACAAAGGTCAAAGGGTCATGGGACCCATCATTTTATTGTCATCCTGGATATATTAGAGGTTCCCAATGTCTTTGGATGACGGGGACACCACAAGTAGTAGTGGAGGATGGCCCAAGTGTGCTTCGGTGGGCACATGGGTTTGCAATGAGGTCACCTAGAGTATTCCTGCCACTAGAACATGTGGGTCCTGACAATGTTACATAGAAACCCTACATGGGAATGTGGATCGGTGGCCCAGTTAGCCCATAGTAGAGTACTTGGATGTCATCACCAAGGTTATAGAGCACTATTTCTATTGGGTGGAGACCCATGTGGTGAGCACTGGTACCGAGATAGTTTAGGAGACCAACACCCATGGTGATACCACCATTTCAACCCTATCATTGTCACCATGCTAGAGAGGCGGCACATTATGACCCCATAGGATATGAGAAATGGGCACACATGGTCAAAGGAAACACAAGTGTGGTGGGGATGCTCAAACCCCACCATATATCATATTCTTTAGTGGTTTGGAGGAGGGATCTTATCGAGGATTCACTTATACACATTCACGGAGTCAAGGGTGTACTTGGAGCTAGTCCTAGTACTATAGGAGGAGTAACATGGAAGCTAGCATCATGGTGAGGAGCATAAGATGCGATAAGCGGGTGGAGTTTATTTGACACCAATTAGGGTTTATATGGTCGTGCATCTCGAGGTAGAGTCCCGAACAAAATGCAAATGCATATTGTGTCATGATGATGAGGTGGAGGAGATATTAGGTGGCTATGGAGATGGTGAGATTTTCATGGAGAGCCTTGAGAAGCCATGTATATATGTCTTGATGTTTTTTTTAGATGATTTTTGAGAAATGGGTTTATGTCATGTTGATATTGTAACATGTGTCATTTTTGGTTTTGCGGGGCATACGGGGAGGAGTGACAATCCTTGATTGTGAGTTCCTACCATGAGATCCTATATCCATTGTTAGATGTCCAGGATACTACAATAATGGTGTATCTAGAATCACCTTTGGTAGGAGATTTAGTGATTTATTTTTGTCTAATGGGAGAGGCATCCAAGACATTATAGATATATAGGGAAGAACATGCATTGAAAGTTACCAACAAAATAGATGTGATGTTTCATATTCTATGCAGGTGATAGAAATGTAGACATTGAGAGGGGGTGAATTAGTGTCTTATCAAAATTTGTGTAATTTAAAATTTGTCAACCATCCAATTTTTAACTTTACTTTAGTTGTGATAAGCATGCATATTTAACCATGAGAGAGGGAGAGAAAATTTAAAATGCATAAACATATGAGGAGACAAGATTTAATGTGGGAAACCCATCTTGGGACAAAAACCACTGAAACCATAGAACTAGCTTGGACAATTGTCCTATAAAGTTACAATGATTTCATGGTTGAGCTTCAACTCAACCTAGAGCTACAACTCCAAAATTTAACCGAGATGCTACTCAATATTTGACAAGCTTCAACTTTTTGGAAGCTTCAACTCCCAAATTTAATTAGCAATAACTGGTCTCTATAATCTTCTACTTACAAGGAGGCTTCAACCCCCTAGATGCTAAGCTACAACTTAGAATTTTTACAGAGTTTTGGTCACACTTATTCTATTGTCTTACACAACTGATAATGACCTCTAAATTAACTCACTTCTCCTCTTCTCTGTTCATTTGCTCTTTCTACAACAACTTCCCTTACATACAAGAATTTTCAACAATGTCTCCACTCTTTATGAAAACACATATCACTTTCTGCAACTACAAAAATTCTCCCCTTATCAACAACATATTCAAATTTAAAAACCTTCTTTTATATCTACTATACCTCTAAAATTGACCCTTCACATTCACTTCCCACGTATAATCAAGAAAGTGGTAAATCTTCTAGAATATCTCTTTAGATTCTAAATTTTCATATTCCGTGGCAAATATAATGGGATAACCTTTCAAAAATGTCAAAAACCTTAAAAATTGGACACATGGAGTGAAAGATATTGCAATGCGGGTCTAGAGGATATGTTTTGCACTAGGTTCCAAATCAACATACACAATCTGTAATAGCCTTCATATTTTCACTTTATAATCTTTTTGTAAATCCTTTGTTGATTGGTTAATTCAGAATTTTGGAAAATTAGTGGTACAATGGAACTCTATCCTTCTCCTTTTGGTTCTTTCACACTCCTTAGTATCTACACTTTACCCCATTTCCTTTTATTTTCAGGTCATGGTGACTCATGAGGAATAACCCTTCACATGGAACTTTTCCATATTTGCAAGGTTCATCTAACCACTTATCCACATTTCTCCCATTCCTTTGATACTCATGTCATAATGGTTTGGAGAGAACCAAGTCACATGTGGAACAATAGCGCCTTGGCCCTTTGGGCCTACATCCATCTTCTAAATCACAATGCTCCTAACTCCTTAACTCCTCATCCATTCTTTTATTGCGGCTCACTTTAAATTGCGAACATAAGAGTCCCAAAAGGAGCTCTTCCATCCTGGCCTCCTGTGTCCACATCTATTTTTCGATCCATAAAACACTAACTCATTCATACTTTGGCTTGCCTCAAATCGGCTTACGAAGAACACAGAATCGTGAGGAAGTTGTCCCACATTTCGACTAGGTCTCATGCCCGATTCACTCTCTGATCCACACAACACTAAATCATTTGATCTTCTTCCCCAAGACCAATGTGGATAACTTGTGTTCCTAGGCAACATGTTCCATCCGCACCTCAAATGTCCGAAATGCACTCAAAAGGCCTATTTTTGTAATTTTCTCAATAAAATTCTAAGTACTTGAATTTTTACTTACACAGAACACTGACCTTTTAAGCACTTAGAACATATGCATATGAATTTCATACCTATAAAATAGCTGAATAAATTATAAAAACTTTTCAATACCTTTAATGGGCTCTTAACTCACTAATTAAGCTTGTTGTATTCTGAATCCATCCTAAAACCATTCTAAATGCTCAAATCAAGTGGCCTAGAACCTTTGTACACTACTAGAAAAACTTTCTTTCTTGACCATGCACACCATGATTTCAAGGAACTTCCTGGATATGTTGACATTACCATTTACACCTCTTACTATCAAATACCATGTGACATCAATTACAACACCAATCAATGTAACAAGGTTCAAAAATCTCCCCCTTTTTCATTAATGCCAACATACTCATAAACCTTTGATGGTAACACAATTCACCAACACCTTCAAAATGTAGGATAATGAAATATAGTTTCTAGCACTCTCTCTCACCCTTTGAAATGTATGAAAAGGGCACAACACAACAACATTATTAGAAGGAAATAAACAACATGAAAAACATGTTCTTACCTCAAGACTCTCCCCCTAGAAATATACTTCTCTTTTAATTGATGAAACTCAATCAGCTATAATAACTTTTCAATTTAACACTTTCAATTCTCCCCCTGAGCTTAATCCTTTGAATATTCAGTCTTTACACTTCTTCTAATGTCTTTTATAGACCTCTTGATTCATGCCTTGGGTTAGATAACAAACTCCCCTTGTTTAGACACGACCCAAGCCTTCTTGGAGAAACTTTTGCACCTGAGCTATACCCCTATCATTCTGATCTATTTAGTGACTATAAGGGGCTGATCTTACCCCTAATTTATACCTTAACTACTCAAAACTAGCTCTAGGAAAAGGTTTTGTCATTATATCATCCACCTCTTCTTTTGTAGACACATGTTCAAGCCTAATTCTTTTCTCATTGACTTGTTCTCTTAGAAAATGATATTTGATGGGTATATGTTTTGTCTTTGAATGCAACACTAGATTCTTTGATACACTTATAGCACTTGTGTTATCACAATATAGAGGAATAGGACCTTCACTTTCCACTTTGTAGTCTTCAAGAGTTTTCTTCATCCACATTACTTGTGTACAACAAATGGCTGCTGCAACATACTCAACTTCACAAGTAGAAAGAGCTACAAGAGACTGCTTTTTACTCAACCATAAAACAAGGCACTTACCTATAAAGAAAGCTCCACCAGTTGTGTTTTTCTATCATCTATGTTGCCTTCCCAATCTACATCTATGAAGGATTTAATCTAAAATTCATTGCATTTTGATACTAAAGACCATATTCCAATGTCCCCATGAGATACTTGAATATTATTTTGATTGCTTAGAGATGAACTTCCCTTGGGTCTTCTTGAAATCTTCCCACCAAACCAACTACCTACATAATATCAGGTCTAGATGTTGTTGAATACAAAAGGTTGCTATCATGGATCTATATAGGGTTTGATTTACCTTTGGTGAGCTATCTTCCTTATTGAGTTTACACCCTACACTCATGGGAGTGCTTATTGGCTTACAATCTTGCATTTGGAATCTCTTAAGCATTTCTTTGATGTACTTTGTTTGTGAAATAAATATTCCTTCTTTATTTTGAAGAATTTGTAGCCCTAAGAAGAATGAGAGTTCACCTAAGCATTGACATTTCAAACTCCTTTTTCATTACCTCAGAGAATCCATGTGACATGCTTTCATTGTTGCTCCCAAAAATTATGTCATCCACATAAACAACAACAATCAACAGGTTTTCTTCTTCTTCCTTTATGTACAAATTGCTATCAGCTACACCTTTTCTAAATCCTTTCTCAATCAAATACTTGTCTAATCTACTATACCAAGCCCTAGGTGCTTTTTTAAGCCCATAAAGTTCATTTTTCATCCTACACACATAATCCAAGTCATTAGTAAGTAAGAGAAAACCATATGGTTTCTCAATATAAACCTCCTCATTCAAGTTCCCATTGAGAAATGTTGATTTCACATCCATTTGATATACTTTGAAACCTTTATGAGCTGCATATGCTAAGAAGAGCCTAATGGCTTCCATCCTAGCCATAGGAGAAAATATTTCATCAAAATCTACTCCTTCCACTTGTGCATAACCTTTACAAACTAGCCTTGCTTTATTTCTAGTTACTTCACCTTTTTCATTCAATTTATTCTTGAACACCCACTTAGTTCCAATGATGTTTTTATTTTTGGCCTAGGTAATGTACTCCCATGTTTCATTCTTTTCAATTTGGTCCATCTCTTCATTCATTGCTTTCACCCAATTTTGATCCTTACTTGCTTCCATTACATTCTTTGGTTCTATTTTGGATAAGAGAGCCATGTCTTCTTGATTTTGAGCAATTTTCAGCCTCCTTCTTGTTTGGATGTCTACTTCTTTATTTCCTATGATTTGGATTGGAGGATGATCTCTTTTAACCTACCTTGAAGGTGCTTTAGTATCAGGTCTCTCTTCTTCTTCATCTTCAACTTTTGAAATTTCTTCATCATCTTGATTTTTAGCAGTTTGTGGAGTTTCTTTGGGCTGAGTTATCACCTTCTTTGAACAAGATTCATCAACTATGACATTAGTACTCTCTACTATCTTATGTTGGCTCTTATTGTAGCATCTATATGCTGAACTAATAGTTGAGTAGCCTAAAAATATACCTTCATCACACCTTGAATCAAATTTACCCAAATTTTCATCATCTCTCTTGATGTAGCACTTGCTTCCAAATACTCTAAGATGCTTCATGCTTACAGGTCTACCTATCCAAATATCATATGGTGTCTTCTTGTGATTAAATCTGATTTTATCTATGTTTAAAATGTATACTATTGTACCGCTACTTATCTCTAGTATCCATCAGATAATTTTGATTCATTAAGCATGGTTCTAGCCATTTCCTATACAATTCTATTCTTTATTTCTAATACCCCATTTTTTAGGTGTCATTACATTTGGGAACAATCTCCTTATTTTATGATCCTCAAAAATTCATCAAATTCATCTGACCAAAACTATCCTCCTCTGTCAGACCTTAAACTCTTTATTTTGACATTATTTTCATTTTCCACTAGTGCTTTGAAATGTTTTTAATCTTTCAGTGCCTCTAATTTTCTTTGAGAAATGCAACCCATGTCATCTTTGTGAAATCATCTATCATCAACATGAAATATCTATATATATACTTTTAGTTCTGGTTGGTCCTACAAGATCAGTATGTATCAACTCTAGAGGCTATGTAGTAGAGTATTCTTTTGTTTTGAAGCTTCTCTTAGTTTGTTTCCCATGAAGGCATGCTTTACAAAGCTTATCTAGTTGGTTTTATAATCTTATAAATGTTTCTAACACATCCCATGGAGCTAATTTTGACAAGGTTATCAAAATTTATGTGTCCCAATCTTCTGTGCCAAATCCAACTCTCATCCACTTTACTTGTGAAGCATTTTTCTTTGTTTACTTCCTTTAGAACATACATATTATTTTTGGTCCTCTTTTCCTTTCCAACCACCTTACCTGATTTCTCTTTCTTTATGTCACATCCTTTGTCATGAAACAAAATTGTATATCCTTGTTTGCACATTTGACTGACACTCAAAAGATTGTGCTTTAACCCTTCAACATACAATACATTTTTAGTGATGGTTTTTCCATTTTCAAGACTTAGCTTACCTTTTCCCACAATATTAGTTGATGTATTGTCTCCAAATCTCACTGTACCAGAAGCATTTTCCTCTAAAGATATAAACTTTCTTTTATTTCTTGTCATGTGGCTAGAACACCCACTGTCAATATACCACTCCATGTCTTCACTTTGAGAATGAAAGCAAGTTGGGCTATCAATCCTTGTTCTTTTGCATTTGTAAGATCTTATTTGACTTTATACACATTCTTGTTCTACTTTGGAGATCTTTGATTAAAAAATTGGCTATGTGTCCATACTTTTGGCAGTTGTAACAAATCAGCTCATCCTTGCTTCTTGAATGATAAAAGTTAAGATGTCTACCATGACCTTTAGTATTCATTCTACATTTTGAGGCTTTGTGACTAAATTCATTACATGTAAAACAATATCCATAAAATTAATGAGCATACCTCATAGCATAATGTTGTCTTCCTAGATGATGTCTCTTCCTGAAATCATCTCTCTTAGCTTTAGGGGTTCTTGAGTTGTCTTGGTCATCTTCTTGCTTTTTGATTTGTCTTCCTCATTCTTCTCCTTAAATCCTAAGCCAAATTTATCACTTGTATCTCTTTTCTTTCCTAGAAGATCAGCTAGATCATTTGTCTCTTTTCAAATTTTTGATAGGTCTTCAATTTTGTAGATGTCTAATCCAATTGAGTTTTCAGCAGCTCCATCTCAAATTTGAGATTTAGGTGATCTAATTCCTTTATTTTGAAGGATTCTTCAATCTTCTTGATTTGTGCTTCAAATTCCTTGACAATTTCTTCATGTTCTTGAGCTTATTTGTTCTTCTTCTCCTCAAGAATGCTGATTTTTCCTTCATATTATTTCACCATCAGTTTCATTTTTTATTCCTCTTCCTTTGATGTTTCAACTCTTCTAGAGCACTTATTAGTTCATCTTCAAGGTTAACCTTTGCTTCTTCTTCATCTGAACTTTCACATTCAGTTTGAATTTTTCCTTTTGAGTTACTTACAATCAGATACTTCCACAACCATGAACAAGGTTTCAGCTTGATTCCTTTCATCATCACTCTCAGAGCTACTGGAGTCACTTGAATGAGAAGATCTTGAGCCTTATTGTGTGTATAAATTATTCTTATTTTTGAAATATTTCTTCTTGCCCCCTTTCTTCTTGAATTTCTTATTTTCCTTTGAAAGGATTCTTCATCATCTTTATCTTCCTTGTGTTTGTTGGGACATTTTGTAGCAAAATGACCAACTTGGCCACAAATTGAAACATTTAAATGGCAGCTTGCCCTTGTACTTTCCTAATCCTCTTTTAGCTTCCTCACAAACATGGCTTCCACCTTTTCATCATCTATCTCTATGTCAGACTCAGATTTATTCTTCTTGACCTGTGATTCCTTATCAACCTTGAAGGCTGCCTCTTTCTTGACTACCTTTGAGTCACTTATTCTCATCTCATATGTAGTTAAAATTCCATGGAGATCATCCATTGTCAAGGTGGTTAAATCTTTGGCTTCTTCTCTCTACTGACACTTTGGAATAAAATTTTGAAGTTAGTGATCTCAACACTTTTTGAACCACCAAACTCTCTTCTATTTTCTCTCCTAAGCCTCTGATTTGATTTATAACTTCATCCATTCTTTGCAAGTATGATGCAACATTTTCACCTTCCTTCATTTTCATGCTTTCAAACTGAGCATGATAGGTTTGTAACTTGGCCAATTTTACGTTGTTGTCTCCTTCATATATAGTCTTCAACTTGTCCCACATTTCCTTGGTTGTAGTACATTGCATGAATTTTATGAATTCAACCTAATCCATCCCACAGAATCACATTCATGGCTTTAGAATTACTTTCAAATTCTCTCTTTCCTACTGCATCTGTAGGAGGTGTAGATGGAATAGTGTAACCACTATCAATTGATTTCCATATGTCAAACCCAAGTGACATTATGTAATTTTTCATTCGACACTCCAGAAGGCATAATTTGATCCATTGAACAAGGGATCTTTGGAGGTAGAAAAACTACTTAATGACTAATTTCTTTCCATGAATGGATTTTATGAATCTCCCTTAAGTTGTTAAACTCACTACACTGGGCCTCTCGATAAAAATTGTTAGAAATATAGACATTGAGAGGGGGTGAATCAGTTTCTTATCAAAATTTGTGCAATTTATAATTTTTCAACCATCCAAATTTTAACTTTACTTTAACTATAATAAGCATGCATATTCAACCATGAGAGATAGAGAGAGAAGTAAACACACATAAACACATGAGGAGACAAGATTTAATGTGGGAAACCCATCTCGGGACAAAAACCCATTGAAACTAGAGAACTAGCTTGGACAATTGTCCTATAAAGTTACAATGATTTCATGGTTGAGCTTCAACTCAACCTGGAGCTACAACTCCAAAATTTAACTAAGATGCTACTCAATCTTTGACAAGATTCAACTTGTCTAGAAGCTTTAACTCCCAAATTTAATCAACAACAACTGGTCTTTTGTAAGATTCTAATTACAAGGAGGACTCAAACCCTAAATGTTAAGCTGCAACTTAAACTTTTACCAGTCTTTAGTCACACTTATTATGTTGTCTTTACAAATGATAATGACCCCTAAATCAACTTACTTCTCCTTCTTGTCTTCTCTGTCCATTTTCTCTTTCTGTGGAAACTTCCCTTACATAAAATAATTTTCAACAATGGCTCCACTATTTATTACAACATATCTATCTACTCTATGCAGCTACAAAAATTCTCCACTTATCAACAACATATTCAGATTTAAAAACCTTCTTTTATATTTTTTATACCTCTTAAATTGACCCTTCACATTCACATCCCATGTATAATTAAAAAAGTGGTTTATCTTAGAGAATATCTCTTTAGATTCTGAATTTTTACATTCCATGGTAGAGAGAATGGGATAACCTTTTCAAAAAGTTAAAAACTTGAAATTGGACACCTAGAGTGAAAGATATTGCAATGTGGATCTAGAGAATACATTTTGCACTAGGTTCCAAATCAACATAAACAATCCATAATAGCCTTCATATTTTCACTTTATAAATTTTTTTGTAAATCCTTTGTTGATCATTAAACTCGGACTTTCAAGAAATTGTTGGTATAATGGAACTCGAGCCTTCTCGTTTTGGTTCTTCCGCACTCCTTACTATCTGCACTTTCTTTGCATTTCCTTTGTTTTCCAGTGTCATGGTGACTTCATGGGAACAACCCTTCACATGGAACTTGTTTTGTATTTGTAAGGTTCACCCAACTCATCACTTATCCGTATTGCTCCCTTTCCTTTAATATTCAAGTCACAATGGTTTGTGGAGAATTGAGTCCCATGTGGTACAATATAACCTTAGCCCTTTGGCCTACATCCATCTTTCGGCCTATAATGCTCCTAAATCCTTAACTTCTTGTCCATTCCTTTCTTATGAATCAATTTTACTTACGGAGGCCCGAGTCCCACAAGGAACTATTCTATCTTGGCCTCCTGTGCCCATATCCATCTCATGATCCACAAAACACTAACTCCTTTATACTTTAGCTTGAACTAGCTTACAGAGAACACTCGACCCACGAGGAACTTGTACCTGGCTGGGCCTCTTGTAACTAATTCACTCTCCCGATCTGTACAACACCAAATCCTTTTATCTGCGGCCCCAAGACCAATGTAGAGAACTTGTGTTCCCTGGAAAAATTTTCCATCTGCAACTCAAATGTCCTGCAATGCACCTTTGAAAAGGCCTATTTTTGTAATTTTCTCAAAAAAATCTATGTACTTGAATATTTTCTTACACCAGACAAACCTTATGAGCACTTAGAACATATGCATATGAATTTCAAACCTATTAAATAACTAATGCAATTGTACTAACCTTTTCAATACCTTTAGTGGAATCTTATCTCACCGATCAAGCTTACGCTTTTTTGAATCCATCCTAAAACCATTCTGAATGCTCAATAAAGTAACCTGGAACCACTGCACACTACTAAAACACCTTATTTTCTTGACCATGCAAACCATGATTTTAAGGAACTACTTGGATACCTTGACATTACCATTCACACCTTTTTCCATAAAATGCCATGTGACATCAATGAAAACACCAATCAATGCATTATGGTTCAATAGTAGGTACAAGTGGCCTTAGTTCAAGATCAGGAAACTCACCTATCAAATTCTCATAGAACCCTAAAGAGGATTAATCTATTACAAACACAGTTGATGAGAGCACAAGGAGAGACCTTTGGATCCCGATCTAGGCAAAGTCCCTAGCCTATATAGACAAAGCTACCAAAGATGGCCCCATTGGCCCAAAGCATACAAAGACCCCAATTTTTTTTTTTTTTTATTATTGGCGAGATAGTTTTTTGAAAGGGACTATACCCTTGAGAACAAAAAGAAGGCCTAAGAGCTGGAATAAGAGTGAGAATCGGAGAGAATGGATCAAATACCCCCAAAATTGGTGAGGGTTCTTGATCCACTTTGTAGATGGGCCAGATCCATTTTGTATGATTTTTTTATGTATAAAATTGATTCGAGATATATATAGATGATGATTTTGACGATATTTGGATGTTTTATGTTTGTTAGCTATAATTTGTTTTGATATCATTTTATTTCTTTCTAAATGTATGTGATGATACTCATAGTACTTAGGAAAAATGATAATGTGATTAGATAGGTAAATCTAGTGGGAGGGGATCGAGTAACATAGCTTAACCCATGTGATGTGAAGAATTCAAGAGGTAAAATAAGGCCGAGACATCCAACGGTAGGATCTTAAGACACAATTGGGTATATGAATCGAGAAATACCATAAGCCTAAGAAATTATGCACATAATACCACGACGATCCAAATAGGAAAGAACAAGGTGAATTGAATAAAAATAAGTAGAATTATCACCAAGGCACTCCAATGGTAGGAGTAACCAAGGCATATATGATGATAAATCCAAGTGGAGAAAATATCCCAAGTAAGGATGCAACAAGATATTTATAGATAGTGTGAAAAAAACCAAGGGGGTCGAGATCCCAAGTGAAGGAGAAAAGGTAGTGTGTAAAAACACAAGTGGGATCTAATAGCCAAAGCGAAGGCTAGGGTTCGGGCCAAACAAGGAAGATGAAATGTATTCAAGGTATTATAGATAACTAGCCATGAGGGGAAAATTATTGTAATGTATTAGTGATGATATCGTCAACTTGATTCAAGATGTGACTTCTAACATGAGTCATTAGGTCCTTAATGGCATGATGCGTAATAAAGACTTACCAATGAACTTAAGATCTTGTTGTGAATAAAGTGTCATCTATTTTATCCTCCAGTTGGGTGAGAATGTCATGTTGAATGTCATTTATAGAGGGATGAGGATCAAGGCGAGGTGGTGGTCCATAAGTAGGTTGTGTCCTATCTTTCTCGAGGGAATGGTGTTCGATTCCTCGAGAGGAATCGGCCAATGCTTCTAGTTGTAAGAAGAAGGTTTGGGAATAGGATGTTTGCTACATAGGACATAAAAGTTGGCGTCGGTATGCACGCAATACTGTGATGAGTGAAACATAATGGAACCAAATTGGAAGGTTGTGTTTCCTTTTTAGTTTGGTTTCATTTGACCTCATATTCAAGATTCTTCATGTGGCATCGATAGGCTCTATAGTTAGAAACATCATGCTCTAGATCCTCATGCCATTTGTAATATGGCTCGGTCATAAATGATTGAAGATCCATAAGGGAAAGATGTATGGAGTGAGATCCTAAAAAGGGATAGTAATAGTATCGAGGATGACAACGATGTAATGGATGAATATGATGCTTTGATGGAACAACATGCCATTTAGTCATCAATGTACTATAGATAGGATCATCACCCATGAGATCTTTGGCTTCATAGTAAAAACTAGCGACACGATCATCCACTTTCGTAAGGGATAATTGATCAACTAGGTCAATGGTAGTATGTGGAGGTGTAGGTGGTGGATACATATAAGGCTCGAGGAACCTTTCGGTGGGGAAGAAGTAGAAACTATACTTGAATATTCCTCTTGTATGAGGATGATATTCATGTCATGAGTGAATTTGGTGTAAAGGGTTTCTTGGTAACGAAATACTTCCATATCACAAATATGATCATAGCTAGCTAGGTGAGTGTCACCTAAAGTGTAACCATATTCATAATATGGTGTAAAGGAACCCACCGCATAAGATTCATCTATGGTTTTGATTCAAACCAAATGCTCTAGCGGGGATGCAATTTATGTGAGATGACTGTGGGAACCGAAGGCTCCTTCTTGCGAGGCCACAAGAAAGGAGGCAATTAGGATACACAAAGTTCAAGAGGATCATAAGTATTGATTCTAAGTGTGACATCATTTGGATCATCATTGTCCAAATCTAAGAGATTGGGATGCATGTGAATGACCAATTTGGGATGATCAACATTACCACGAAGAGAATCTATAGGATAGTTAAAACATTGATATTCTTGAAAGGGGATAGGTGATAATTCATCAAGTTTTGGGAGCTTGTATGTCCCCTTTTATTTAAGTGTATCATATTTCCAAGGATTAGCATCCCCTAAATTTTATAAATATCTCCTTGGTGAGAAATCTTCACACATTGATACACGGAAGAAGCAATGACATGCATATGATGATTCCAAGGCCGACTTATGATAATATTATAAGATAGAGGAAAATTGAATACCATGAATTTGACGTGAACAACCCTAGGAGGGATGGTGACAGGTAACCAAATACACCCCATAAAAGGCATTTATCGGTGATTGTATCCTTGACAAGTGGTTTGTGTAGATTTTAGGTTATTTATAGAATAACCAAGATCCTTAATAAATTCTAATGACAACACACACATGCCATAATCTTTGTTAATGAGGGAATTCTTGACCATAGTGTGACCAATTTGAACAGAAATGAAGAGAGGTGGATTTTCTGCATGAAGCAAGAGCTCATTTGGGATCATAGAAGCTATAGGAAAATGAATGCAATAGTGAGCATATGTAGTCATATCGGTATGAATGGATAACTCCTCACATTTCTGGTGAATGCTTTCCTCCATAGTAATATTGGTATATATGGGTTGTTGGCATCCGGAGGAGACAAATTTTTTTGTGAGAGAATTTTTTAATGTACAAAGGGATATATGACCTTGTGAGTTTGAGGTTGGAGTGTTACATGATATTCTGGTTCTACATAAGCTATGAAACATTTTACATCATTAATCACAACCGTATTTTTAAGAGGATAATCCATGTTGACTACATTATCCATATCATTTTCTTATTTCTTATAAATTTCAACAACATTGAGATTAGGTATGGGATTAGAGAAGATTTGTAGCTTCTCGTTAGCTTGTTTGATAGCTTCATGATGATCCTTTTATTGAGTCACATCATGAGCTTTAGTCAAACACTCTTGAGTAATGGCATCATATTCAAATTAGGGACCTAGGAAGAATTTAAAGGCAATCATTCATAGTGCACAACATTTTTCATGGGAGTGACCCTAATTAGCATGACGACAATAGAACTTACTTTAATCATGTCAATGAGGAATATCTCAATAAGGATCAAAGATCGAAGTAAATGGATTAGGTAAGTTATATTTCAACTCTTTCTTACTCAATTATTAGTGATAGTTAGGCTAACTCTTAATTTAATTAGTTCGTTGATCATTGTTAAAGACTATCATATTTGAAGAAGTGATAAGAGGAAGAGTATTGGAGAATTTGTCGTCTTTCGCAATCTTTTGTTTATAATGTTGGAGGATTTGTACTTTCTTGTTAGTTAATGTCTTAAGAGGATATTTATTGAATTCCCTCATGAGATAATCTTTCCTTTTATCTTGTTTAAAGACTTCTTCAAGGGAAGTGGGAGAAACCGACCTCACTTTTGTATTAAAGGCAAGGTTCAAGAGCTCGTAAGAAAATTTGGAAGAGGCTATCATTAGGCATATTATGTTCTTCTCACATATATATGGTTTCCAAGTACTTGATGAAATATTGCATTGATAAATTTTCAAATTATTGGTAATTGATGAAAGCATTGATATTTTTCTCAGGTAGATCATGATATTGAAATTCGTTCACTAGGGCTATCATCAAGGACTCTAGCTCAACTATGAAATTAGGAGGTATAAGGTGATACCAATCGAAAGCATCTATAATGAGAGTCTTAGCTATGAATTTGGTGGTAGTGTATGAATTACTTCTGATCCATTCCTTGTAAAGTTTGTTAAAATCCTTGATATGAAGGATGAGATCAGTAGACCCATTGTAAGAGATAGGAGGAATAATGCCACCAATATCCATGTTATCAATGTAAAGTGCTAGAGGCTCTTGTTGGACTACTCTTAAGACTTTGTTTTAGATACGGGTTGGGTGATGGACATCTCATAAGGTCCCTTTGGAAAAGGTGGGGCCATGGTTCCCAAGATCCCATTGTAGGGTGGTTGACTAATTGAGCCATGTTGGATTGCATTTGAAGGAATTGAGTTTTAGTAGAAAAGTGTTGTTGGCTCTTCCTATCAATAATTTAGAGAATGAGATTAATGGGGTTAGAATTAGAGGCATTCTTAGATGAACCTACTTTGAGACCTTTCCCTTTTTTCCCTATTGTCTAGTTGTTAAGAGATGAATTTAAGAAGATGTTTTCCAAAGATTTCTTCTTATTCATTTTTTTAATGGTAAAATGAGAGAGAAACTTCTAAATCTCAGGAGGATGATCAAAGGTATCATCACTTTGGTTTTCTTATTCTTCATCCTCATGAGGACCATTATGGTGGGTAGAAGGCTTCTTTCTAGGTTTTTTTATGATGAAACAGTCCAAAAAAAAGGGAAACTCATCTTTAGGATGATAGGTTTCAAGAAATGTCTTCATAATAAAATCGAAGATCCCAAATCTAGATACTCCATGATGGAGTGATGATCCGGCCCGAGAACAAGTCCCGAGATGGAAGTTACTGAGACATGATCATCCATGCAAAAAAGTTTTCATAGGGTACGATGGTGTCTAGGAATAGATTTGGAAAATTAGAAGGGATCGGTCATGAAAGCGGAGTTTGTAGATGGGGTGATGGCATTTGGAATGAGTATACTAGAACAAATAAGATCACCCCTAGCGATGGTGTCGTGTAGGAATTTTTAAAAGGTTTTATGGATTGTTATATGTTTGAATGAGGTCAACATTGAATGTAGATGCTTTTAACGAGTCATGGTAAATTAGAAGGTTTGTAGGATTCATGTCGGAGTTAACTAAAAATGTATGTTGGGCCAATAATGTATCTCAATAACTTGCACTCCTAAGTCTTATGTTCGACAAGGGTATCGATGTTGGCATGTGGTCCTATAGGTGTTGTAATTGATGAAAAAACAAAATAATGACAAATTTAATGATGGATTAGATTCAAATGATGATGTGGATGTTGCTGATATGATGGTTCATGGTAGTTCATGATGATACAAGAAGATTCAGTGAGGATTATTTGCTCTTGCAAGCCCATATAGGTGCCTTGGTGATGTTTCATGGTGGTATGAAATTTTGGGTTGCTTGAGAATAATTTTGGCATGATGGATAACAGGTTTGGAGAACTTTGGTCACTCACATCAGTTTGCAGTGCGAGATACATGTGATTCACTATATTTCAGGTGTTCATTTAGAGTAGGTATCGATGTTAGGAAGTATGGGATCGAGGTATGGAGCCATATGATCTCATTAATGCATGTATGTAGGTGTATAATTTTGTACTACGTATGTTTGGGTCATTTTGAGTGCTTTCATGATACGATATAGTGTTCTTCTAATTGACCCTAGCTTCTACAATGCAAAACCCTAAGGGGTAGCTATGCAAGTCTTAGTGTCTGGAGATTTTGAGGTATGGTAATGACATTATGATGATTTGAGATGTTATTATGATGTGTCATGGTGATTATAATTTTTTTAAGGATGTTATGATGTGAATTTTTCTAGATTTGTCGAGTTTTGGTGAGACAAGGTTAAGAACTAGTGCATTTTCAACTCAAATTAGAACTTCGATGCTCACCATGAATTGTATAATTTTCATGGGAACTTTTGGATTTTAGGTATGATTATATATTTATAATAGAATTTTAAAATAAAATAAAGAGGCCATTTCATTGTAACATTTTATGAACGAATGTTAAGAAGGTAAACTACTTTTTAATGAGTGTGAAACCCTAACTTAAAAGCAATATGAAAGAATTGTTTCCTAAGTATATAATTTTTATTCCTAGTGCATGGATGATGATTGTAACATGTAGATTAATCCTTCATATTTCTATAAAGGTATGGTATATGTCATGGTGATGAGTGGGCCCCACTCAAACAGGTCAATTTCTAAAGAAGAGTGTTTTTTTGACAAGGTTGCCCAAAGGTTTTTCATGATAAATTAGCATTGTTGAATTTATATGAGTTTTAATTTATTTCAAAAAAAAATTCAGGAGATTTTGATAAAATTTCATGCTCAAATGAGCTCCATTTAGGTTGACTGGTCAAAGGGCAGTCTTGAGACAATAAAAAGAAGTCTTCAATAAATGGAGCATAACAATAGCTATAGGTGGAGTTACGAGGTGATTCAAGTTGTGTTTGAAATATAATTCAGAGATATTTCTCATGATATAAGTTTTGTTTCATGATGATGATATTTTCGTTGGTTTCTAGGTCATTTTTTAGGTAGAAATATTTTTGCCATGCGGGATAAGACAAGATCTATTGAAAGTTTTGAGTTGTTTGAAGCATGAGATGGATTAGGTGATGATTAATATCAATTGGAAAGTGAATAGGGATGAATTTTTCATCCAATTAATAAATTTTTAGGTATTTATTATTCCTATAAATGTGTTAACCATCTGATCTTTGAAAACAGATTTTTTGGGCGGAGTTGATTTAAAGGAAAAAGTAGTTGTGGTTTGAGTAGGTGACTGATTCAAGGCTTATAACTTTATTAGAAGTGTTATATAGGTAATTTAATTTCCATAAAGTGGATACATGACATAATTTTTATATTTTTAAGTGATATAGTGGCCTAGATAAGTTTTCAGGGTCTTGAAGGGTGTAGGAAACAATTGTTTTGATAACTACAAAGAACATTGGGCCCATTAAATGAAATAATTTGATTAGTTGAGATGAATTTAGACCATTTATTATGATTAAATTTTAATTTAAACATTTTTTGTGATTTATGGGTCATGTATAAGTATTGTTTTGATGTTAGGGCATTTTCTCTTTATGGCCATGGGGATTTGAGTATTTTTGGAGCATGAAATGATGTTTTTGGCTAGGCCAACCTAAGTGGGTCACTTGTTACTGTTATATTTTTAATTTGGGATGTTTTATGATGCATGGGTCGATCCAAAGTAGGTAAAATGTTTTTCTTTGAATTTTAAATGTAAAAGAGCTTATAAAAGCATTGTTTTAGGTTCTTTTTGAAGTTAGTGGTGTGTGTGCAAGAAGTGTGACAAATGTGAAGTTGTTTTTTTAGGTGTGTGATAATGAATTGATATTATATAAGGTGTTTGATAGGTCAAGGAAGGTCAAAAATCATGTTTTCAAGTGTTTGAAGGCTTGAGAAGTGAATGAAGAGCTAGTTTGTGAAGGATTAGACACTTGAGGTTTGAGTGAGGGTTTGAAGAAGTGTGAGTTGAATATTTAATATCCATCAATATCAGAAGAAAAAAATCAGATATCACATCATTATAAGGTGGTTGATTGTGTGATTTATCATCTTGGGGGTTATAGCCTCCTTGTGGAGTTTTGCTTCAAAAATTAGGGGTTGGTGTTCCTTGTATGGTTGTAGCTCTACTAAACTAGGGGTTGGTGTTCCTTGTGGGCTTGGTGCCTCACTACATTTTTAATATATCAATATAAATATTTTGTTTTAGTGGGTTTTCTTCCCCTTGAGGGTTTCCCACTTATATTTTGTGTTGATATCTTGCTTATGGTTTATTGCACATGTGATAATTGATTGTATCCACACATATATGGATGGTTGAATGTTTGTGAATATTTGAATAAAAAATCTGAAATCTGAATTTAAAGTTTTATAAGGACTGATTCACCCACCCCCTCTCAGTCCATTGTGCTTCTAATAATTGGTATCAAAGCAGGTCCTTTTAGAGAAGTTTAACAGACTTGAAGGAGATCTTATGAAGAAAATGGGTGGTAAGAAGAAGAATCCTCAGAGTAAGAAGAACTAAAAAGAATATTATTTTTCTACATCAAGTGAAGGTATGAATTTCTTAGAAAAAATTCCTAAATTTAACTCCCCTTTAGGAGTTGTAACTTGTGAATTCAAAGAAGGATTTTTTGATTCAAATTCAAATGGTGAAGAGACACCTTGGGAAGTAATAAAAAGGGAACTTTCTCATGCTAGAGATGAGAACCAAAAGCTCACACAACATATTGATGAAATGATGAGAAACCATGAAAAAAAAAAATATTCTCCTTAAAGGAAATTTGAAGAATGAGAGTAAAGAACATGATGATGTCATAAAGCATTTAGAGGAATAGTTAGAAAAGTTAGCAGCATGCCTTGAATCCAAGGAAGATTATCATGAGAATAGTCATGCTATTTAGGTTTTGGAGTGAAAAATGGAGGAGTTGTCTAAAACCCTAAAGGTTAAAGAGGAATAATGTACTCAACCAAAAACACAAGTTTCTCTACTCAATGATAGACTCAAGTCTAACGAAAATGAGTTCATCAAGTATGAAATCCCTACATTCAAGACTTGATATAGTTTCAAGAAAACTGAAAATGTTTGAGAAAAGTGCAAATGATCTAGACAATATTATTAGACATCAAAGATCATTAAGTGATGGGGATGCTTTGGGGTTTAATGATGACATCAAGGAAAGGAGAAGATGCAAGTAAGAGATGATAGTGCTCAAGAAAAAGGATAAATAATCATGCAAGGAGGATGAAAAGAAGGAGATCTCCACCAAAGAAAATGTGAATCCAAAATCCATTAGGCAACCTAATGCCTCAAGGTATGAAAGATCATGAAATGGTTATTGTTTCACATGTCATGATTTTGGTCATAAAGATAGAGATTTCAAGAAAAGCTCTCCTAGGAATGGTGTAGGGTTCTTCCATGGTGAATGTCATTCATGTTGTGAGTATGGTCATAGAGCCAAGGATTGTGGATGGAATCTAAGAGTGTTTGAGCCAAGAAAAAGTAAGAGGATGTTCATCAAGAGATCTGATCCTAAAGATATTAATCCATGGAGAGACAATAGGAGTGAATATGACAAGAATGTGGTATGCTATAAGTGTAATAAGGTAGGTCATATTGCTCAATTTTCTTACATGAATCATATAATTTTAGTGATGGTTTCAAGAGGAAGAATTATGTATTGTGCTACAATTGTAACAAAGTTGGTCATGCTATAAGAAATTTCTATCTATGTTTCTCAAGTCAAAATAGGAGTTTTCAAGGTCCTAGAGTATGAATAATGAGTCTTAAAAGGCCTATAACACATGAAAATGGTCCAAGAAGGACTTGGGAACCAAGAAGAGATCTTCATAATTTAATAAGAGTTGGTGATGGTGGAAGAGAAAGGAGTGATACAAAGATCATATCGGGAAAGAGAAAAAAGTTGTTGAAGTGCCTAAGGGTGCTTGGGACCTCTTTAATACCTTCTTTTAGGTTTTTAAGGTGATCATATACCTTCACTATGTTTTTCTTGAAGGTATACTAGTGAAAATGAATCATTCAATGAGGGGAGCTTATTTTTCAGTATATATGTGTCTCCTCCATGTGGTATGTCATATAGTGTCTCTAAGTGTGTTGTCGTGGTTCTATTTTATTATCCTTTTGTTTGATATGTCATGAACTCAATTTTTGTAGTGATAAGGATTATGAGTCTGTGTCCTCTCACTTTATGTATTGCATTATCATGACAAATTTTCCAATATGAGGTGTCTCGGTATGTTTCAATATTCTCATTGCTTTATGTCATATAAAGTAAGTTTCTAGAGGGTGTACTCATTGTATTTTTGTTTGAGGTTAGACATAATGTAAGATTTTATGGTTTATGAAGGACTTGGTGAGAAGTCTGAGTCTTGTTGGTATCATAAGGTCAATCATGTTTTGAAAAGTCATAAAGCTATGAAGGGGTCACAGAAGTTGTAAACTCCATCTAGAGTATCGATAGTGTACTCATTTCACTAAAAAGCTATAGTATTGACACTACAAGTGGAATGGGAATGAGTCTTGTTCTATGTGTATCATTGAGTCATGTGACATGAGTTTCAAATGATGTACATGAATCCATAAATGTGTTTAAAGATGCTCTGTGACATCATATAGATTGATTTGTTCAAATTAAGTATGAAGGTGAAACTCTGTGCAGAGCCATCAAGGCTTATGAGGAAAATTCAGATGAACCCTGGTGAGTTGATAATATTTTATATCTTCAAACCATGTCATTGGTGCTCAAAATGGTAAAAATGTGTGATCACAGTGGTTTGGGTCAAGTTATAGTTCTTGGAAAATGAATTTGAGCATCTTGGTAGGCTCACTACTCTTCTTTGGGTTTTCAGTGCACTGAACGGTGTAGATGGAAAGTGAGGTTTGAAGGTCAAAATAATGGATTATAGGGATAAAATTTTATACATATCATCTTGAAAAGGAGGGATAAATGATTCAAGTGGTTTTATCCTGAGAAGGTCTACATTCATATGAATCCATGACGGTTTTGAGTTGATAGAAATAGTGTCAAGAAGGCCTAATTAAGAAGTTGTATTCTTGCAATCTAGGCATGATTATTTTGGTATGAGCTCTCAAGGATTGATTTAGTGATTATGTGCTTAAATTGGTGTCTTAATCAGATTTTACAACTTCATAAAGGTATGTGCATTAAAAGATATGTGTGATTCTCACTGTTGCATGGGCTTGAAGACTGTGACACTACATTTAATGATGTAAAGAATGTAATATGAAAAATTGATGATCTTCTTTTTATCATTAGGACATATATATGAGTGGATAATCCTTGATTGAAGTATAATATGATGGTAGAAGTTCAATTGTAAAGTGATTTTCTCATTATGCACCCTTGAAGCATCTAAACTATGTTTTATCTATGCTCAGGACTATAGATTTTTTGATTGAGTTATTTTACTTTTGATTGATATTCATGAGTGAATGGACTTAAGATGGAATATGTAATGTAGTTGAAAAACCTCTATCGTTTTTCTCTTACAAGTGATGAGTCTCAAAGGAAAAGTGTAATATATTCCTTGTAAAGTTGTGCCAAAGGTTAGAAATGATCACTACAGGTTTAAACATAGTATTTTTGCAAAGTTTTCTATGTCGGAGAGTCAAGAACAAAGGTGTGCATATATGGAGAAGACTAAATGATTTGAAAATTTCTAGATAGCTCATCTTGGATATGGAAATATTGTATGATCCTTAATCATATTTGAGCCAAAAATTGGCTATCTATAGGCTATGGGAAAACTCGTGAGATAAAGCATGTTGATTATTTAGGTATCAAAGTTGTTGTGCATCATTTTTGGTATGTCATTATATTGTACCATGATTGTGTATGTGTAAAGATATAATTATGCCTTGGAAGTTAGTTGAATATGATATCGAGAGAATGGTGAGTGTGTGGGAGATTTCTGTTACTCTTAGTGCAAACTATCCACCTACATGTTACAATGATTGTGGAGGGCAAAGTGTGAGTGATTTCAACATATATGATGTCTGTCTAATTTCTCTTTAATTGTCAAGGTGCTTCATGAAGTGATCATGTGATATTTGTAAAGTTTCCTTATGGTGTATAGTTTCTTAATCTTTAAAGAGGTTGCTTGATATGGATATGGACACAACTACAATGTTTACATATGTTGCCCGGTGTATTTTGGAATTCGGAAAGGGGATTCAATGGTTCACTTCTCAAATTTTTCTTGGAAGTACTCATATGCTAGAGGAAGTAAGTGTCTTGACTCAGTTGGAATTAGAGTTGATGATAAATGTGATTCTCTATTGGTTGTCGGTATACAAAGATATGAATATATGTTGCTCGGTTGTACTGTACAAAAGGTATTCATGATCTCTTAGGGGGAGCAAGTGAGATTCCTCCTAAAAGGTGAGATTAAGGTATTATGATATATGAGGTATGCATTGTGTACCATCTAAGTGAACTTGCAAGTGTTTGTCTCTTGAATGCATTATGTCATCCATATATGATTTTTGTGGGTGACGATGAGCTTTAGGTCGGGAAAAAATGTAAAAAGTGATTTCTAGCTATGATAACAAGGTGAGTTACTCAAATTTGTGCTTATGGGAAAAAAATGGTGGTCTTAATTCCAAGGGGGTCATAAAATGCATGGCCAAGGTATGTATGTTCATCTAGTATTTGTCAAAAGTGATACAAAAGCTGAGAACGAAATGTCACTTAGGGATAATGACCTATATGTGGTATAAAGAGTAAGAAGGTGAATTGACATGCTAGACTCATGCCTAACAAGTTGGTATATGCTCATGGAAGTAGATATGGTATATTTTTATGCTTGTTCATGACATTTTGGCATTTTATTAGAATGTATGACTCAGTTATGGTCTATCTACTAATTGTTCAAATTAGGCTAAAATGGTTAAGGAGAAAATAGCTTGTTTTACATTCCTTGAAGGTGAAATATGATGTTTTGAATGAAAAAAGTAAGATAATTTCTCTTTTATGTTTTTGATAATGTTCAGATGTTGTAGATGTTTGGCCCCAAGGGGAACATGGGAAAAACAATTTTGAGTGCAAATTTCAAGGTCTTGAGCTTGTTTGAGATATTTGGTTGATGTTTCTAACCAAACCATGATGATATGAAGCTGAGAAAGATGAATATCATGCAACTATAGGTATTATTTTGTCATTAATGTAAAAAGGGGAGATGTTCAACTAGTTTTCCATCAATGACATAGGGGAGATTGTTGGTATGTGGTCTTATAGGTGTTTTCATTTAATAAAAACCACAGTAATGGAAAATTATATGATGGTGTAGGTCATATGATGATGTGGATTTTGTTGACATGATTGTTGAGGAAGTTATTGATGATACAGGAGATTCAGTGAGGATTCCTTTCTCGTACAAGCCCATACAGTGCCTTGGTGATGTTGCATGGTGGTATGATATTCTATATTTATTTAGAAGCATGTTAGAATGACGTATAGTAGGTTTGAGAGTGTTTGGGCACTCACATTAGTTGCAGGGTGCAAATACATGTGATTCACTATGTTTTAGGTGCTCATTTGGAGCAAGTATGGATGTTAGAAGGTATTATTTTGAGGTATGGAACCATATGAGATCATTTATGAATGTATGTAGGTGTATCATGGTGTACCAAGTATTTTGGGTCATTTTGAGTGCTTTCATGAAGTTTTATAGTGTTCTTCCAGTTGACCCTAACTTCTATAGTGTAAAACCCTAAGGGGTAGCTATGCAAGTCTTAGTGTCTGGAGAGTTTTAGGTATCGTGATTAAATTATGATAATTGGAGATGTTAGTATGATGTTTCATGGTGATTTGAGAAAATTTCAGGATGTTCTGATGTGAATTTTGCAAGATATTTTTATTTTTGGTGAGACAAGGTTAAGAACTAGTGCATTTCCAACTCGAATTGGAACTTTTGATGCTCACCCTGAATTGTATGATTTGTATGGGACCTTTTGGATTTAATTTATGTTTATAAATTTATTATATAAGGTTTCACAAAAATAATGAGGTCATTTTATCATCACATTTTTATAAATGAATGTTAAGAAGGTAAACAACTTTTTATGAGTGTGAAACCCTAGCTTGAAAGCGGTATGCAAGAATTATTTCCTATGTGGTAATTTTTGATTCATAGTACATGAATGATGATTATAACATGTAGAGGAATCCTTCATCTTTCTATAAGGGTATGGTAGAGGTCATGGTGATTAGTGGTCCCCGCTCAAACATGTCAATTTATGAAGAAGAGTGTTTTGGGACAAGGTTGTCCAAAGGTGTTACATGATAAATTGGAATTGTGGAATGTATGTGATTTTTATTTATTTCCAAAGAGGTTTCAGGAAATTTTGATGCAATTTCATGGTCAAATGAGCTCCATTTAGGTTGACTAGTCAAAGGGTAGTTTTGAGACAATAAAAAGCAACCTTCAATAAAGTGAGCATAACATGAGCTGCGCATGTGGAGTTAGGAGGTGATTAAAGTTGTGTTGGAAAGAGAATTCAGATATATTTATAGTGATATAATTTTTGTTACATTATGATGAGGCTTTTTATGGTTTGTAGGTTAGTGTTTTGGCAGAAATATTTTTTCCAATGCAAGACAAGACAAGATTTGTTGAAAGTTTTGAGTTGTTTGAAGAATGAGATGGATTAGGCAATGCTTTCTATCACCTAGAAATTTAATAGGGATAAATTTTTCATAAAATGAATCAATTTGTATGTATTTATTGTTCCTAGAAAGGTGTTGACAATCTGATATTTGAAAATAGCTTTTTGGGAAAATTTGATTTGGTGATTAAAGTGGTTTTGGTTTGAGAAGATGATTGTTTCAAGTCTTATAGCTTTCTTATAAGTTTTATAAAGGTAATGTAATTTCCATAAAGTGGTTACATGACATTTTTTTGATTTTTATAACTGATATAGTGTCCTAGAGACATTTTCGAGGTCTTGAAGGGTGTAGGAAACAATTGTTTTAACAAGTACAAAGAACACTAGGCCCATTAAATGAAATAATTTGATTGGTTGAGATAAATTTAGACCATGTACTATGTTTCAATGTTTATTTAAACATGTGTTGTGATTTATGGGTCATTACTAAGTATGTTTTTGATGTTAGGACATTGTTCTCTTTGTGCCCATGGGGATTTGAGTATTTTTGGAGCATGAAATGATGTTTTTGGCTAGGTCGGCCTCCTTGGGTCACTTATGACTATTATGATTAGAATTTGGTGTGTTTTTATGATTTATGGGTAGAACCAAAGGAGGGAAAAAAAAAATTTGAATTTGAAATGTAAAAGAGCTTATAAAAGCATTATTTTAGGTGCTTTTTTGAAGCTAGCTAGTGTGTGTGCAAAAGTGTGACCTAGATGAAATTGTTTTTAGGTGTGTGAGCATGAATTTAGGTCTAATAAGGTTTGTGACAGGTTAAGGAATATCAGAAAGCATGTTTGCAAGTGTTTGAAGGCTTGAGAAGTGAAGGAAGACCTAGTTTGTGAAGGATTGAATGCCTAGAGTTTGAGTGAGGGTTTGAAGAAGTGTAAGATGAATATTTTCTCTCCATCGGTTGTGGAAGAAAAAAATAAGAGATCACATCATCATAATGTGGTTGATTTGGTGCTTGATCATATTGGGGGGTTGTAGCCTTCTTGTGGAGTTAGTGCTTCACAAAATTAGTGGTTGGTGCTCCTTATAGGGTTGGTGCCTCACTAAATTTGAAACATATCAATATAAATATTATGTTTTAGTGGGTTTTCTGCCACTTTATGGTTTCCCACTTATGTCTTGTGTCTTTTGTTGATATATTTCTTATGGTTTCTTGCACGCATGATAATTGATTGTATGCACACATATATGGATGGTTGAATGTTTGTGAATATTTGAATAAGAAAATATGAAATCTGAATATGAATTTTTGTAAGGACTGATTCACCCCCCCTCAGTCCATTTTGCTTCTAACAATTGAGGCACCGAATAGGAGACACACATGAATTGACATACAATAGATGGATTTAAAGGGTCTACGGATATATCTAGGTTCGCATAACCATAAGGTAGTAATCCCTAAATCAGGTTAACTTATGGTTTTGAAGGCCCGTAGTTAAGATAGAGGAGGGTACCCTACTTATCTATCGATAAATGGGTGAAAAGAGGTATATATTAATGATAGATAAGGAAAACATGCATAATGTAACTAAAATTAAATAAATGAAAGCTAAAGAGCTGATAATGACTAAGAGAACTATGTTAGCTAATATCAAAGTACATATAACACTAAACTAACATAAAGTGATGGGAAAGGAAACAAACTAATCTATGAAAAATTAAAAAATATGGTTAGAGAACCTACTTGTACTTGTAAGGTGGTCAATGATGCATCTATCTCTCGAGAGAAGAAGACCGTTGAGAGAGAATAAATATTAGTTAGAGAAGGGGAACACCATTTCTATCCTAGACTCATTGTAGATGACCCAATATTGTGAGAAATCCAACCAAGAAGAAGAGTGTCCAATATAATCCAAGCCAATTGAATGATGAACCAAGAGCTAAGTTAGTAGATGTAAAGTTGGTGCAAAAGAGTAGAAAAAATATAAGTTCCTAATATTTGGGCTTCCTTCCCTTATTAATGTCAAGATTTTATGAGAATATATATGACGTCGTCACCTATGGGAAGTGGTGTCGGCCAAGAAAAACATAACATCAACACCACAGCCGTAGTAGATGGCATTGGCCGAGGATGGTAATGTGTCATGTAAGGCAAAAGCAAGTGTCGTAGATCAAGAACATAGATGAAAAAGTGCCAAAAGTGAGATGCAAACAAGACTTCGGTTGTTAAATGTGTATCAGACCTGAAGGTACAAGGATAACTAGTGCAAGGACAACTAAGGTTAGGACCACATAATGATATTCTCTCTGTGTAGTGTCTCTAACCCATAATGATTATGTGAATAACCATTCTCCATTCCCGAACGGCCTCTTAAGGCATTTGCTCAAGAAATAGATGCATCATTGACCCTTATCTAGACAAAGGAAATTGCTAGTAACAAATATGAAAAATGAAAAGTGAAAAATTAAGTGTATACATAATGATGGCCATTATTGACTCCCTTATGCTCACATATTTATGTAGCTAACCTTGATGTTATGTTACATTGAGGTTTATGCTCTTATAAGGGGATAGGAATGTAGGTCCTTGTATCATTATGCTTGATTGGTGATAGGAAAGAAACTTTCATGAAATGGGTTCTATTAGAAAACACCCTAGTTTTGTGTTTTAGTGTGGACTTACATTACAAGTTATTGGACACGGGATCAAATTACACTAAGAAAATGGCATGTCAATGTTGAGAAAGTACAAATCATCTCTTGATAAATATTTCGTAAGAAAATTGGTAAGTTCCTTTAGGGAGCCGTGTGTCAAGTTGGGTGTCATCTATAGGAACACAAATTTAACATGTGATTGCACTTATTCATGGTTTCAGAACTTTAATAATAATAAGTAACGATAATATAATTAATGATAATGATAATAAATTATTTATATAATAATTTAAAAAATGATTGTTAAAATAAAAAATTATACATATATATGATTTAAAATTATAAAATCGAATGATTATAAATAAATAATAATAAATAAAAATCCCCATAAGGGGGTGAGTTAGGAAAATGGGAGGCTAGGGTTTTCTCCATCTTTTGGGCTTGTTGAATCAGCCATGGAAAATTTAAAGTAAATGTTGTGGAAAATGTAAAGCCAAAATCCATAACCTTCCCAAGTGTCATCCCAACTGTGCCAAAATTAGATCTTTTGAGCAACAGGCATGAATGTCAATCAAAGCATATTAGACAGGTATTTTTTTAGATGTGGTAGTTGTGCACTAATGGAGTTGTATGTAAAAATTATAGGTGCTTTAAAGAAATGTGGTCTCATGGAACATATCATGACTGTGTATATCATGATATGTTGGTGTGTATTATTTTCCACATCATTAGGTGAGTCATCTCACTTAGGTGAGATCATAGGTCCCATGTCATTTAGGGTCATTATGAGATTCCCTTACGTTCGGGGTGTCATCAATGCGTGGTCAAGAACATATCATGGAACATATCATGGAACATATCATGGTGTATCATGATATGTTGGTGTGTATTATTTTCCACATCATTAGGTGAGTCATCTCACTTAGGTGAGATCGTAGGTCCACATGTCATTTAGGGGTCATTATGAGATTCCCTTCGTGTCAATATCTCGAGTGCGTCAAAGACGTTAGTGTGTTGCATCAAATCGTCATTGGGAGTTACACTTCTATTCTAGGAATGTAACTCCCCTCTCTACTCAATTGTCACAAAGACTGGGGTTACTCAACACCCTATATGTACACCCCATTTTGATCTATGAGATAGAGGAGAGTTTTATGGATTAACCAGTTTCTGCCCGTGTTTCAAATCTTTGCATGCACATTTGGTTGATGCTCGCTCCTCCCGAGATCTCTTCACACCGTTGTCATTCGCATGTCCGTTGATGTGCACGTTGTCCCTCGTGATCCTCGCTTGGGTTTTAAACCCTCTTTCATGGTATCAGAGCGGATCTTATGGATCCATGCACTCATCGCAGTGTTTAAGTGTGTTTTTAAAGCTTCGTGTGATATTCAGATCTCTTTCAGCATGTGTCGTAATGGAAATTCCGACCGTGCTCTACTTGCACTGATTTCGGGCTTCATACCTCCGTTTGGTTTTTGAGTGTTCATGGTTCGTTTTTGGGGTTTAACGGTTTTGCATCCTTGCATGTAGTTTTAGAGGTGTTTTTTTACATTCCAAGTTGCAGATCTATGTAACTTGTGCTAGTTTTTTTACGAGTTTGCTTGGTTCGACATTCATTTTCCTTGCATTGGGTTTATGCTTCGCAGTCTTGGACCATTCGGTTCTCCTCATTGCCTTATTGAAGCTTGTGCCCACTTTACTCGATGTGCTCCTCCGTTCTCGTGCTCTGCACCTCCTTGTCTCTACTTTGTTGGAGCCTTCAACCTACTCATGATCTCCTTGGATGTTCTGCATTGCTCTCGCAGCTATTGTCATTTTGTTATTTTCTATTTCATATCGATGTGCTCATGTTCTTGCAAACTCAAAGTTGTTGTTTGCTACTATTTTCTCGTGTTTAGTGCTTCCATCCAGCTCATTCATTTCCTCCAACGGTTCCTCCTTGCAAAGCTTTGTGGAGGTCTACATTTAAAAAAATGTTTTTTTTACCTCGCACACCCAAAGATATAGCCATTTTTTCAGCTTTTATGGCATTTTTGGTGGTTTGGGATCTCTACTGCTCTCCCATGTGCCTACAGCACCTTCCACTCACCAACACAAGATCTAGTGACCTCCAAATGACCTTCAAACCAGCTCCACATGCGTTGAAAAATGTTTTTTTGTTGCTCAGCATTGGAAAACCATTTTTTTGATTTGTTGTCTTCTGGGTGGTTACAACACCTTTGCATTGGTTACTATTCTTGCTAGCCTGGTAACGCGTCTCCTCCAACATCCTCCGTAGATCTCCCGACATCTTTCGCCTTTCGCAATGGCCTACCCACTCTCCACGTGGACACCACAACCACACAGCAACACGTGGCTTCCAACTCCCTTGAGAGAAGCTCTTTCCAAACGTGGGCCCCTCCTATCACCTTCTTTTTTAATGTTTTAGGGTGATTAAAAAACAAAACATTTCATTCATGGCATGTAATAATCATTTAGGCTATTTTTGGCTTGTAATTTAATCCCCTCCTATGAGTGTCGAAGACGGAGGGCGAGGTCCAGGTTGGCAGGAGGCTAACCCCCCTTGTAGTCAAAACAAACCCTACCTAAAATTTTCATGCCATTTCCAACGAGTACCCACACGATACCCTTTGCACCCATCTCGTGTACTTTTTTAATGCGTTTGCAACATCTAGTGTATTTTTCCATCAGTTGCGGGAATCGTTTTAATGCTATAACTTTTGACTCGCTGCTCATTTCTTAGTGCTTCCTTAGTCAAAGTTGCATGATTTTTCACACATTACGTGATGGGATTATCATTTTTGTAAATGCACTACTTTTATAAAGTGCCACATTCTAGGGGGTTGCTTGTACTCTTGGTTTTTGCACGTAGACACATTATCGGCCGAGTCCGACGTCTTGCTTTCGTGCACCTTGCATCTTTCATTTTTCATCATGGAGAGTGCTCTTTCTAGACTTGAGCATCGTAGGATCGCCTTACAGCCTCCGCCACTTCTCACCGGGAGAGGGAACTATTCAGCTTGGCATGCTTCCATGGAACGTTACTTCACCCACGAGGGTCTTTTACCCTTCTTGCTTGGGCTAGTTCCTACACCGCTGATCATCGTCATCTAGAGGACTTCCTTGACACTTGTGACCATGTCTTTGGTCACATGATGATGCATGTCTCTGATCTCTCTGGTTTCACGTGGCAGACTTAGATCCACCTCACCGTGTCTAGAGCATTCTTCAGTCCCTCTATGGAGACCCTTCACATACTGCCACCATTGTTGCTACTACTTGATTCAGTTGTCTCCTCCATTTCTTCGTGTGATGGCCATTCCACTGACATAGACTTGCTTGATTCTACTTCGATGACGAGGATCAGAGCACCCGGTTCTAATGTCGAGAGATTACAAAGGACTCTTCTCCTCTCTCTCACTATTCTAGAGAGTGTTGGCACTTCCCACATCTCATCGATATCGAGTAGTCTTTTACTCATCCTCATACCATCATCACACCCATCTCCTCTCCACTTCCAGTGTGTGAGGCCCATTCCACTCCTCTTACCTTCATTGGATGACTCACACCTATCTGACATCACTCTTCTATTTTTGAGCCCCCTCATTGGGATGAGTATCTACCTGACCTTAGTCATCTTTTCGCAGAGTCTACTTGTGATGCTCTACAGGTCCCTCATCCATCTACAAGTGTTTCAAAGGAGTTCATCATCTCTATTGTTGGGAGTGCCCCTTCCAGAATCATGTCACTTCCACATTTCCAGAGACCTTCATTGATCCACCCTCAGCTGTGGATCCCTTTTTTGTTGTGGAGGATGTTTTGTTCCCTTCACATCACTTGGACATCCTTTCTGTAGGTGTTCCTCTTTTTCACTCTGACAGTTCTACGCATGTGGCATTACCTTTGGTTCCTTGGCACTCACTCGCTAGACCTATGTCACACTTCCATGCACCAGACTCAGAGTTCTTCGTGTTGCTACCTTCAGTTTCCTTTGTGGAGTGGGCGGACTTCCAACACGTCATTTCTATCCTTCCTAAGGGTAGGCACATAGTTTAGTGTGGGTGGCTCTTCTTCAGTCCAGAGGTAGAGGATCTCATCATCGACATTCTTTTGGGAGACCTCCTAGAGCTACAGAGTTCAGATCCATCCATGGCATCTTCTGCACTTCTCTCTCATCTCCCTCTTCTTCTCTCTTCTTCTTTTTGAGAGATTGCCTCTTTGTACATGGGTACCTTTTCAGGATTGTCTAGAGTCTGGGACCCATATTTGGCATCTTTCTTAGATTAGAGAGTGTGTTTTTCTCTTGTGGTGGATGTTTTTCCCACTGGGTTTTCCTTCACTGCTTGGGACTTCTTTCTTGTACATGGGTACCTCATTAGGCTTTGTGCCGGGACCCATTTCTCATTTCTGACTTGTTGCCTCATCCTAAGTTATGATGAAGGGGGTGTTGGTGTGTATTATTTTCCACATCATTAGGTGAGTCATCTCACTTAGGTGAGATCGTAGGTCCATGTGTCATTTAGGGGTCATTATGAGATTCCCTTACACGTCAATGTGCGTGCATCAGTGCATCAAGTGCATCATATGCATCATTGGGAGTTACACTTCTATTCTGGGAATGTAACTCCCCTCTCTACTCGAGTTGTCATGATTGCAGCACTAGGGGTTACTCAGCACCTCCTATATGTACACCCCATTTTGATCTATGAGATAGAGGAGAGTTTTATGGCTTAACCAAGTTCTGCCCATGTTTCAAATCTTTGCATGCACATTCGGTTGATGCTCGCTCCTCCCAAGATCTCTTCACACTGCCATTCGCATGTCCATTGATGTGCATGTCATCCCTCGTGATCCTCACTTGCGGGTTTTAAACCCTCTTTAAGTGTAAGCTTCATTTTTGTTTTATTAGCATGTAGTCGTGTAGGTCTCGCTAATGAGGGTTTCCCATATTTCAATGTTGTGAGGGTTTTTATAGTGTGTGATTGACATTATTGGTCAAGCCGACTATCCTAAGGAAACTCTAATATCTATCATCAACATGCCAATTAAACTTGAGATGGGTATGTGGATGTGTTTAATTGGTTTTAAAGAGAACATAAGAATGTGCAATCACTATTATTATAGAATCTCTTATTTTGAGTTGGTTAATCAAGTTGAACTTATTTTATCTTGAAAAAATATATGTAGAAGTGGGAATGTGGGTTTCCATGTAAAATAAATGTACTTGATTTTTTTCATTTTCCAAGAAAATATTCTCCAACTTTCCATAGATCTCCAATGTTTGAGGAGGCTTGGAAAAGGCACACGAACTATTCAATAGAATTCCTTGAAAGAGGGGTGTCTTCATGAACTAGAATGGTTGTGAGAAATTCACAAATTTTGTTTGATAAAAATGTCATGGAACCCCAAGAAGATCAAATCGACACATATAATTTCAAATTCCACAACTCTTACTTTCGAGTCGATACAGACATGGATCCTCTCTCCCCTTCTTAATTCTTTTTCAAGTGCTTGTAATTTTAATATAAGGGGGAGAAAAACATTAAATGTGGTTCAATATGAAAAATTATTTCTTGATAATAAAATATAAATTTTTACCTCTATAAAGTATCTATTGTACATATCTTAACCAACCACGAATGAGTTTCTTTGAGAAGTGTGTTCAAACAGAAAACTCAAAGTACTCCTAAAAACCTATAATGTGTTCACCATTTCTCATGTTCTCTCGATATTAAAACTTGAATGATAAATGTGCGTTAAAATGTTAACTATACATTTTAAACAACCCTCCAATTGTGTCAAATGCCTTTTAAAAATGACACACAAAAAGTGTCTATAAACCCCCTTTCCTATTTTGAAATAATGTAACCTCTCCCGAGTCATATGATGAACTCATTTTAACAAAAAAACATTTCTAAAATAATTGGTGAACATGTTTATGAAGTGGGTTTCGAACTACTTATAAAAACTAGTTGTTGGAAGTAACCACTTTCTACGACCAAACCCTCCCAGAATCACCTCATTTTTGTGCCTATGGATTCCAAAAATAAAATATGACCTTGAAGACCTCTTCATTTCTATATAAATAATGGAATGGCATTTTTTTACCCATTCCATTCGAAAAATGCATTTGCACACCCATATTAGAACATAATTAGCTTAGTTTGTTGAAGGGAAAAAGGACGAATTCAACCAACTAACTCTGAAATGTTATTTCTAGTTTGTGATATGGTTACTAGTTTTAGACCCCATCGGTTTCACATGATTATTTTTATAGTATATAATAGGTTAGGACTAATAACCATCTCATTTGGAGGTTACATACTCTTTTTCAATCCCAATCCATGGCCACTTAGGCTAGCTTGTGCAACAAAGACAATTGGGAACCGTGGACCCGCATCAACCCTCATAGGATTCATTCAATGGATAAAACTGGAGAAATGTTTTTTTTTATTATAGGCAAATAGTTTTTTGAAAGGGACTATACCCTTGTACAGGAAGGCTCAAAAGCCAAGATTAAACATGGAAGCCCTATATCGAGAAAACAAACGGCTTTAAAAGTACCAACATCCAAAGAACAACTCAAAGAAAAAAATCGAAAAACAACAAACAATGCAAGAATAAAGCAAAGACCATGTCAGGTCCAAAAAAACCACAGTTCGGTAAAGACAAACCGAACACCAAAAGAGAGATGAATCATCGAGGTGGAGAAGTGTCATTCTTTAAAATAAACTTTTTCTTTTTACGGACAGTTATCCAACCTGATGATGCCTCCACGAATGGAGGGTTAGAAAAAGGAGAATTTTCCATAGTAGCAAAAGTTCCAACTGAAACAACATCATTGTTTTCATGAGACAATTTCTCCTTGCTGTCAACAACTAAATGAGACAAATTTGCTGCAATTTCCTTGCTATTGGCAATAGGATTTTCTGATAAAGGGGTTTCAGGGACAAAGTCAGATTCACCCTCAGGATTTGAAATTGCTTCAAGGTCCTCTTTTGCATTGAAAACCAAATGTTCCGGGCGGGCATCCTTCCACCAACTGCGTTTCTCATGTTGGGGTTTTTCCATCCCACAAGCAATAGAGGTATGACCAAGACAGAAACATCTTCTACATCGAAATGGAAGACCTTCGTAATCTAAAGGTTGTGACCAAGTTCTGCTTTGCACCCTGAGATCAATAGTTGCAGGGAGGTTTTTAGCCGTATCAAGTTCCACCAATATCCGAGCATAGGTAGTGTGGGTGTATTCAGCAGTTTAAAAATCTATAAAAAGAGTAGTTCCCAAGGTGTTTCCAATAGATTTCAAACATTCACTGCTCCAGAATTGGAGGGGTAGTTGGGGTAGTCGAATCCAAACAGGTTTACATGAAAAAGACTCAGTGAGCGGGTTAAAAGAGGGGAACCAGGGTTTAATGACCAGGTACTTAGATTGGCAAACCCAAAGCTTGGAAGCTATGGAGTTTTTATCAGCTATTGAAGAAAAAGTCACAATGAAGATACCTTTAGCACACGGATATAAGTCTAACCTCCCAGTGAGCAAAGGAGTCCAGTGCTTGGAAATCCATGCGTGTAGGTCAGGAAGGCTGGGCCAGAGTCCTCCGAATCTATAGATCAGAGCATGTTCCTGATAGTATTTTTCAGTTGTAATGACCTCCTCCCCAAATGTTATGCATGGGGTATTGTCTGCAGGCTTCAAAGGAGAATCCTTGCCCCTTAATGCTTCCTTGAAAGAGGTTACAGTGTGGCCTTGAATAGATGCACCTTGGCCAGTCCCGTCTAGAGCATGGTGAACTCCCAGCACAGTTGCCCCTTCCCCACCAGAGGGAGCCTGACCGGTAAATGTGCCGCCGTCCTCAGAGGATGCAAAAGCGAGATTAATCCAAGATAGGGTCGAGTCCCTGTGATCAGCCTCCAAAGTCTTGCCGCCTCCAACTGCAGGTTGAAAGGGTCGCATTGCAGTCTTACGCGCAGGAAATGAATCACGAGCCTGACCATCACCAGGGGAGGAAGGAGATCCACTGTCCACCCTGGCCCTGTCGCATCCCGTGAAACCCATATCCGCAGCCGCATTTCCATCCCGACCAGGCGCAGAGCCGCCGCCATGTACGCGGTTAGGGTTAGAACGCCGGGTAGCGACCATGGAGCAGTCGGGAGAAATGTTTGGAAACATGTATGATGAGTATAAATATGTGGTTTGGTTTACTTAAACATTTGGTTAATGAAAATTCATAATGTCTTGATATGACATCCCTCCTAATCCAACCTCTTTAGTGATAACAAAATGAGACATGTGTTGAAAATCGTAAAATTCTATATTACACTAAAAATGATAAGAATTGGAATGTTGTGAGTAAAATTTTATTTCATTATCTTATATCCCTATGTTGCATGAGAAATAAATTATTTTCTTGTGTGTAGGATAATGAATGTCTCTCTCTCTCTAAATCCTGGAAAACAATTTTGTTGTAAATATGAAAAATAGTAAATTTATTTTCTCTTTCTTGGAATTGATGTTATAATTCTTGATAGGGGATTAAATAGGAAGGTAAAGTCCATGGCATAAATTTCACTAACCCATGTTTACAAAATCTGACAGATTGTAGGTAACACAACGAGATTAAAATGACTAATGAAATCTAAGTTAAAGTTTTCTATAACATGAAAAATGTGTAATCTTCATGGAATAAGAAATGTATTTAATATAAGAATTTGTACTTGTATAATTTAAGGAAGAGAATTTATTAATATTATGTATGTGTGGTAATGAATGATATGATGAAGTTTTACATTGTACTTTATAGTTTAATTACATCGAAAAATGTGTACTTGGTTATTACGCTAAATTACCGTAATTTTGCATAAATGTGTGGTAATAAATTTAAACACTTAAATTATTCAAAACTAAATGATCTCTCTTAACCTATCCATCATGTTCATGATATCACTTGACCATGGTATACGAGGGAACATTTTGAAGCAATCCCCTTTGTTACGAAACTAGACCCTCAACATGTCTAGTACTCATGTCTCTCATGTTAGTGACCTTTCTAAACACTATAGGGAAGAGTGTGTATCTTGACAATAAAGAAGGAATATTGTTAGTTCAAGCAAATATATTTTGCGAGATAAAAATGCCTAATTGTCCCTAGTATTGATCCAATAGTGGGTTGTGGATGTTGTGTATTGAATAAACCCGTCCTTCGGTCATTTAAGTATGATTTGAATAAAATTAACCTAAAACATTTTAAGGGGTAATTTGTGGTTGGAGTTATGGAAACTATATTTGATGTCAACCACTAAAATTTTGTCCCTTGTGATAATATTGGAAATGGAAAGTGTTAACTAGACTTGCGAAGAGTAAATGTCATTAATTGTACAAATTTCTTGTGAGATAGATATATGTTATGTTTCTAGCTTTGACCCTATGGCGGGTTGTAGATGATGTGAATAACAAGTAAATGGATTTTTATTTTTATACTTGAATGAGAATTGAGTAGTATGTTAAATCGATAGTGTTCTTGTTTTTATCCTTAATGAATAATAAGATAACCTTAATATGTAAAGTTTTGGTGAAATGATATTAATGTGGTAACATTGATTTTGATCTCATGGTGAGGTCCAAGAGATGTAACTGGAGAAAAATCAATCCCAAGACCTCTTAGGAGGTTAGATGTGGGTAATTACCTTATAATTGACTCGAACTATCCATTTTTGTTTAATAAGATTTTGTGGAAGGTTTAATGACTCGAAGTTGTACTTTTAAAATTGACATTAGAATAAAAATATAATGAATGTTTTACATGGAAGAATGTATCTTGGTAACATAAATTCCATCTCAAAAACATATGGTAGGCGATATGTGTGTACCTTACGAATGATATAAACTAAATAGTTAAATGACATAACTTATTGTAACAAATGTGAAATTGAATTAAGAGTATCTTTAGTAAATAAAGGTTTTGAATGAAATGGGAAACTTACAAATTTTGAGATGAGAACATATGTTCTTGGTATACGTCAATTGTTGTATGATCAACTATGTAAAACATGTAGCCTTTTACCACTATCAAATGGTACCTAATAAGATGGATTCACAATGTAAAGTGAATTTTCTACATCTTATAATAGGTGGTCAATATCAAATTATTTAATAACAATTAAATAACGCATTCCCATGTTGGGACATGTCTCTTGAGAACATGAATTTCCTACTCGTAACAAGTGTTACATGACTTGTGTGAACTTTAAATGATATCAAAATGATTAAAATGATTAACATGATTGTAATATAAATGGAAGAAAATGAGTGTATTATTGGAAATCAAACATTATGATGGAGTGAAACTCATAATTTGTAAATGATAACATATGATTTTAATAAGCATTACATGTGGGATAATATAATGATTTAACACAAAGGAAATTTAGTAGCGATGAAAATTCAAATCATGGGACCTATGTACATGGTTGTTAAGGTCATTATTTATATCTTTTATAGTCCTATCATTGTATTGTGTTCGCTCATGTGAAGTGAATGTGGAATTGTTGATTGTTGTATCATTCATGAGATTGTGTGTATGTATGAATACTATTGTCATTTAAAAAATGCTTAATACAAAAGGAGTAAATTGTAATAAGATGTAAATCGATAATTATATGTATATGGTGGATAAATTCCTTATTCTACCTCTCCCTTGTGGTTTATGGTTATTGTTTTCATTTCACTCTTTTGGAGCCAATGTGAAATTGTTTTATTGTCATTTTTCTTGTGTGGATGTATGAAAGTATGGGGGTGGGGTACATCATTGTTTATGGAGGGATAAGTGTGATGCTAGTGAAGGGAGGAATATGGATTTGTTTATTCATATGGAGGAACCAAAGGAATTTGTGGCTATACTTAGTGGGGTGATAAGTGTTATCTAAAGTGGAGGGATAAGTGTGTATTTGTTATATTTTATTGCATGTTTAATAGGAGGAAACAAGGTCAGCGCCTAGTAGAGCGATAAGTGGTAGTTTGCAATGACGAGATATCCCTTTTGCAAATATCAAAAGAAGGCTTGTTAATGTTACTCATATTATTGATGAAATGTCATTTTCACACGCCATTGTTCTTAATGTTTTAGTGCTTATTGGATCATGTGTCTATTTATTATATGGTGGTTATATATGACATGCATGAGTATGTTTATGTATGTGTGTATGTTGGGGACTTGTATTACCATAGTGGAGGGATAAGTGTTATTATGGTGTATGAGTTTGCTTAATTTGTAGGAGAAACTAAAAGTTAGAGACACTCTCCTTAGTCGACGTGATAAGTGTGAAGGGATAAGATTGTTTTCATGCATGGTTGCATGATTTTCTTGGAGGAACCAAAAGCTAGTCTTCCTTCCTTATTGGAGGGATAAGTGGAAGTGGTGGCATAATTTTCCCCTTGATAATCCATTGGATAGATTTGTTGTACCATACATTTTATTTTTTGTTGATTTCTTGGCATCACCTTCTCCTTGTCTTGGAGGTAATTACAAAGTGATGCATGTCATGTTATGGTTCAGGCATTGTGTTGTTTTTATGTGGGCCTTAGTGATATTATTGATAAGAAAAAAATATTTACCCATATTTTGGTCATGTTCTAATTTGGGCGCTACACTTCATCTAAATATATTTTTGCACTCTTAATTGAGATAATACTTGTTACAATATTTTTAGTTATATTTTGACCTTTGTATACCTTCCCTTCCATGGTTATGCTTCTAATTTTGTATCCATTTATAATGTATATACAAAGGATAAAAACTTGTGTCCATCATTGAATGCTCTCAAGAAGGGTAACAAACATAGAATAAACCATTAAATTCTTTTCTTTTCTACACCCTTCAATATTTGATCAAAATATTTCATTTTCCCATCTACTTTCTGTAAAAAAATCCACATCTTATTGACACTTTATATAGGCATTTTAGGATAATAGTATTCCACCTTCAAGTATTTCTTAATTTCATCTCATGTTTTATTATGAGTTGAACTAATATTCATATATGAATTTAAAGTATCATCTATTGACATTCTTACAAAATCAAATAGTTTTTATTATGTATCTATAATGTTGTTTCTCTACTAATAATAATCCAAATTGAACAAAATATCCTTTGTGTATTTTTCAAACTATGTCATCACTTAGTTTACGTGGTTTGTTTGTACTAGTATTGAAATATATAGTATATTATTTGTACTAGAGTTGGTTCTTTCTTATTCTTTTCTATCTTTTAAATTAATTTCTAATAAAATATAGTTCTCCCTTTATCTCTCTTAAGCTTTTTCTAGAAGTAACTTATCTCTAACACTTTGTTAAAATTTCTTACAACCTCTTCTCTTATTCTACTATCTTATTTATTTTTTCATAAATATCCTTAAAAAATTATCCTCATATATATTCTTCTTCAATTATTTAAGTTTATGAAATGGCATGGGGATGGTGTTTGGTCTAGGGATTCATTTCCTCGAATTGTCTCTTCCAATTAGGGTGAAGCATCATTTCATATCTCCCTACTTTCTTCACTATTGTTTTCTTCTTCACTTTCTTTGTTAAAAATTCCCTTCCTTTAACTCACCTTAATTTTTTTCCTTTTGCATGATATCTAAGCTCTTCATCCTATAAATATATTCTTTCATAACTTATTTTTATTTTATTTTCTATAATTTATTCAACTAATCTATGTAAGAGTTGAACCAGATTTACAGAATAAAGTGCAAGGAATAATGATCTTCACATTAACTCATATCAGATCATTCTTCATATAATACAATTATATAGGAAAACTTCTCCTATGATCAAGGAGGTGGCTACAACCACTCCTCCATAAATATCTCTAAACTCACGTACACAACAAACTCCTAATATACATTATTGTTACATAACAATAATGTCACCAAATTACATTATAATATTACTATTATATTATCAACCATGGAGCACTAAATAATTGATTTCCTAACAATCTATCCATCGCTTTTAATTCATTAATATATTTTCCTAGTATTTCATATTGTTTTCCTCTTAATTCATGAGATACCATCCTCTATGTTGATTCTCTAACTCTATTATTGTTATCCTCATTACTCCCTCTACTTTCTTCCAATTTCATTCCATACCCATCTCTTCTCTTCATCTATTTCGAATGTTTACTTAAAATAAGTTTATCTAGGGACAATCAATCCCCTTGGTCTTTATTTGCAAGGTTCTTGGTATGACCATTCTTGAAATTCCTACCATTTTATTTACCGTCCTAAACATGCCATCTAATAGGTTTATACAATCATATGGGATTCTTGAATCCATATATTTTCTATTAATGCATTCCCTATTTATTACATGTTCTTATTTTCTTTTGGGGGATAGGTCAAAGCTAGTTGTCAAGTATCATCCAATTGCAAAATGATTGATTTGTTTGATGGTTATTCCAAATGCCACAATTCACTTGTTTCCAAATTCTCCAGCCCTATGAATCCTCTTTTTAATTTTGTGGGGATGTAACTATTTAACCCCACCTTCTATTTCTCTTTAGGATAATTTGTCTCATTTTTTATTTTATTTCTAACCTTTGTATTTCCGTTGTCTCTTTTAATTTCTCACTTTCTTCTACTAATCTAATCTTCTCTTCAAAAATACACATTCCTCTAATTCTACTCTATTTATTTTCTTTCCTTCTATTTTCTTTGTGGTATTCTATTTTTAATACTATAAATTCATCTTACTACTCTTAATTACTTGTCTCTTCCTTATCTTTCAAATTCTATTCATTAACTTCAAAAATATCGATCTTCTCTTCTAATCATTTTTTAAATCTCATATTTCCTCCCCTTTTTTATGTAGAGAAAATACTTCTCAAATACTCATAGCGCTATAATTGATTGAAAAATCAAATTATGCCCCTTATAGTCTTTTAAACTAGTTTTGTTCCACTATTTACACACCTTAAAATCAGGTAAATCCTTACTCTATTACCTTGTTACATCAATCCAACCTCTTCAACATGTTTTAGTCCCTCAACTATATTAATTAAACCTTAGAGTTAGATCAAAACAATAAAAATATCAATTACTTACCTCTTGCAAAGTTGTCCCTTTGTCCTTCTCAAACAATTGCCTTTAGACATTTCATGAAAGGAGTAATCTGAGGCAATCCTACACCAACCGTATGCTTTTTCCCATACCCTTTATGGAGCTTTTAATGTAGGAAAAATATTAAATATTAACTCCTTTTCTAAGTCCCTTTTTCTTCATAAGATCCTTCCTAGTTCAATTGGACGTAACTATCCCTCTATACAACCTTTTCCTACAATAACTTCGTTCAACGAGTTTAGTCAATGAACTATTGATACTTTTCAACACCCATTAGAGCCTTTTATTGGTGTACCAAGTTTTGGATTACCTTCCTTTGAAAATTTTTCCTAATAACATTGTTAAAGTCTTTTACTAGACTTAAACTAGGTCTTCACTGTCTTAAGAACAAACGGTGTGAGTCATAGATACTAGGAGGTTCCTTTAATCCTTCACCTTTTCATGATTTCATCCCAATTTATAAATTAGGTTTTGTACGCACCCAAATTTGCATGTGCTACATTGTCGAAAATGGTTACAAAAGGTCCCCAATGATGATTCATATCTTTTCAAAAGGTGTTTGAGCTCCTAAACCTACTTACAACTTATATTTGTAGCCTAGATTGCCTTACTTAGCCTTTGCATGCTTTTTCTTAGCTTCCCGCTTCCTTTTAGCCCTATTTTGACCTTTAGTGTCAAAACCGCCACCCTGCCTAGGCGGCGGTTTTGTAATCAGAACCCGTAGGGCGGCGGTTTGCAACCACCACCCCGGCAAGGTGGTGGTCCTATAATCACCACTATGTGAAGCGCAGTGGTCTTGTGCACATTTTCTAGAATGTTCCAATGTGACTTTAGATGTGTGTTGTTTCACTTAACTTCACTTTGCACGCACATTTCTTACCCATTTTGGCTGATTTCAAGCTTGACTACCTTGTGGCATTCTCTTCTTCACTTCTAATTTATGATTGATAGTTCAAAATCCCTCTTCACTATTGATGTGGCACCCTTTGGCTGCCAAATGGCTTGAACCATTTCCCAACCAACCTTCTATAAATTGATCGCTTGTTTTCAAGCAAATGGTCAGAGATCATTTTAAGCATTCTTGCAATTGCTAAAGTGCCTTCTCTCTTGTTGGAAACTGCATAGCCAATCTCAGTTTCATTATCTTTCTTCCACTTGCATTTTTCCTAGATTGCTAATTCAATCTTCCATTTCTCCAGCATTGCCTCTTTATTTTGTCACCGCATTCCCAACCTCTGGACTCATGTGGACACGAGATACTGAAAAGATAAATTGAGGGAACTAAGTACCACATAACCGGATTGCCACTATTCTATATTCTAGGTTGGAGTTATTGCTTTGTTCTTCTTCATTTATTCAAAATTTGTGTTTTTCGAATCGTATGCAAATGATCAAATAAAGTAGAAAAAGCATTTCAATCATAGCAATCATTCAATTATTACAGTAAAATCAATTTAATAGGAAATCCTCAATAGAAGTCTTCTTTGCTTGTCGAGGAAGTTATAGGGAAGAAAAGCTTCTAAGAATCTCTAATTTCTTCCCGTGCTTCTAAGGAAGGAATAGGAGGTTAGATTTACATTCATAGTTAGTGAAGCTTTCATTTAAAATAAAATAGATTTCCTCTCTACACAAATAAACAACCACATTCGGTTTTTATTTGTTTTAGGATTTAATTAGTTAGAAGCTTTATTGTTATTTCTTCATTTAAAATAGAAAAGAACAAAAATATTTTCTTTGTTAGATTAGTGGTTTTATTTGTTTATTCCATTAAAGTTCTTGAAAACACAAAAACATAAATAATTTCATTTCAATTAGATTAGTTGTATTTGTTTAATTAGATTAGATATTTCCAATTCATGACCATTAAATGTTCCAAACAAGAATGTACTTAAAATAAATAAATCTATGGGTACCACAACTAAACGGCCCCAAATTACTCACAGATACAGATACGGGACTTTTTCTTCTTGTCCTTAGAACAACGGCTCAATACGACGATAAAATCCAATAACTCAATGTGTTAAACATTATGGTTGATAAGGCCTACTAGTTCTTGACTGCCCTTGGCAATAGAATTTGACCATTCACATGACCATACAAGGGCCGCAACAACCGACAACATATGGTAGTGATCCTACTGTCCCACAACTAAATGCGCCAAATCTTATCACAAATATCGACATGAGTCTACGAAAATTGGTTTTCTGTACATCACCATTACTACCTAACATCGTATCACAATTGAATGTTCTAAACAAGGAAGCTCATTGAGCCCTCGCATTTTGGACCGCTCCCGCCAACCGGATCTAGGTTTCGTGAAACCAAGCCTCTCTCGCTCATTCCATGACCTTGTCTAGACATATTTACGAGGCTCCCATTAGTTTCCCACAAATTCCACAACCAGTAGAAAGGATATCCACAAAGCTCGATATTGACCTGGATTCTCCATGTTTTCATCCTTTCCAATCCATCCATCCAACCTGTTCAAGTTAGAGAGGAATTCTATGCACTAGACGAGAAGATACCATTATTGCATGTCGAAGACATTATTTTGCCTTGACAACTTGTCCATCCCATTTACGCACACTTTCATCCGCTACCACATTTCGCTATCATTTAGCTATCCATATTTCCACATCGGCTTCCTCACTTGACCTTGGGGATTCGAGTGCAGTTGAAGGTCGTGTGTTGATTTTCATCTATACAGTTCCATCTTCATAATATTTCCTTCCTTTTGACAATCTTATTCTTAGCCACAAATGGGCACCTACAGTTTTGTACTCAAATTGTCACTAACTCGCAATTAATCGAGCCTCAAAGTCATAATAAATCTTATTGGATATTGTTCTTCACTTAAAATAGGTACTAATGATCCATTTCTAAGGCCTAGATCCTTCTAGAATGGGCTTACAATCCTTCAAACCCTTGATATCTTGTCATGCAATACTAGAGGTTACAATCCTTCCATGATGACTCGTTATAAACAACAGATCCTAATGATTGATTAGGGTCTCAAGCTTTAAGATTCTAGTAGAGGAAGGTGTTTAGATAAATATCTCAATGTTTCATATCCTAAAACCTCCACTAAGACATTCAAACTAACCATTCTTACCAAACTCTAGATAGGGCTTCTCTCAAGCCCGATAAGCTTCATCTTCTCACTACTTTGTTTTTCATGTAACTCCAAGCTTCTAATTATTCTCAAAGGGATATGTTAATTCCTCAACCTTCCAATCACAATAGTGATGTTAAATTCTCCCTACTGTTGTTATGTCCTTCTAAGATCCCTATACCATGCCTCTAAGCATAGGTTTCTAATGCTTTTCCCAAACTATGCAACAAATGTGATCTTTCATCACACCGTGAGGGTTCCAATAGACTTAGTATAAGCTAAAACAACTTAAAATTTTCCTCCCAACTCCCAACCTTCATGACAATACTCCAAGATTTGTTCTACTTCTCTACCGCCTTGATTGTGTTCCAAAACTCACCCCGTTGCAAAGCTCTAAACTAGGGGATCACGACTTAGATCAAAATCATCTTTCAAAATCCTCAAATTAGTTAGCACAAAGAACAAAGAATCACAAAAACAGTGATACAACCTCTTCTATGAAGTTCAAGCTCCATTTACGGATATATTCTATACATGATGACTTTTGCATGACATTATGAATCCTTCAATCCAGATCGTATTCACAAATCTATTGAATTCTTGCAAGAATGAGTCTAAAATACATTCATCAAAAATAAGATTACCTCTCCACACAACTCTAAGACTAGAAAATCCTACATGCACACTAATACATTCAAGAATCATGCATAATTGTTACAAAACCAATTTCCTTCACAATGTTTCTCTTGAAGTTTTCTCATTTGTTTTTTATTCTCATTTGAATGGAATGAGGCGAGTTAGTTACATTTTCACATGTATATGTCTTCCATTAGTACATATCCGAATGCATACCCTTATCTCATTGGTCATATGAGTGACCTCGCTTTAACACCAAGTTGCTTAGCTCAAAGACCAAGTCCTAGACTTCTTGACTCATGTTATGATTTCTAGATCCTATGAGGACCTAAAACACTTAATTATACCTCATTTCATCCTCTTACAAGCTTGTAAACTTCAAGATTCCATTAAAATAACTATAACAAGCCAAAAAGGCCTCCAAGACTCATCTTGCACTTTTGGAGGGAAAGTGTATAATTTAAATTTTGAAACACCAAGGGTCAATCTAACACATCAAACTGGTTCACATAGACTCACTAAACCTACAACACAACTACATATCAAAATTTGATGACATCTTGAATTATTTACAAAGATGGAGTTGATGCTCCTGCATCACCTTTTTACCCCCCACCTCCCCATCACAATTTGATCTTGTTAACAATCACATATTTTATAACACCCTTATTATTTTGCATCATCTTATAAGTGCATACCCATAAATAAATGGACTACTATACTATATCAATCCCTACTCGATCAAGAGAACTCAAATAAATAATGAATTTATTTCTATAAATTGTCCATGCATTCCTTTAATAATATTGGCCTTCTTGCATCAAAACTCCTTTATGCTTGGATTTCCTACATAATGATAAATGAATCTCGTGTGGTTTCAAACCATCAATCAATAGTACAAGTCCGAGATTTATCTTACACTCCGAGATTTTGTACTTTTCCTTGGTTCACTTAATAGAATTTTTAATTGTAGTCTATAGTATTCATAGAAACCACGACCAAAATAAGTTATGGAAGGTCAATCAAAACTCCTTTTCTTATGAATGGAAGAATGCTCTGCGACTTTGTGTGTAAGTATATCTTTTCCTCCTCACTTCTCGTTGTAAGAATAATTTTAGCTTTTTTCCCACCATTTCTTTAGTTTAGCTATCATTTTCCTCTATAACAATATTTGTTATCCACATATGGACATTAATTAACTAAACCCAAGCTCAAACACCAAATGTTGGCATAAACTATGTGTTGTTTCTTATTTATCATGTTCTTTTGTTTTGATTAGAGTTGATACTACACATAGGTGAATAAATTACTTATTTAAACAACTAACACAATTACAAATTGATTTTGAAGTAGGTTTTGTTATTCAACATTCACAATACAATATGAATTTAAGTAAAAGATACTCAAATACAAATAATTCCATAGTCGAACTCCACTTTTCTTATATTTAATGTTCACTCGCTGATTATCTCATTGACCTCAATTTGGGTACCTCGACTAAGTGTTTGGGTATGGACTTACACTACAAATTGTTATTTTCTATGATTAAACTCCAACGAAAATGATGTAATTATGTTGATCCGGCTTGAACCCCACTTACAAGAGCTTTCATGAAGTCGAATTATAAGTGCCTTGGTCAGCACCCTTTTCAATGTTTAAAAAATAAATAAAAAAAATTGAATTACCCTTGGAGTTCTTTACCCGAAATAAATTCTTACACTATATGCATATAATTTAGATTTGTTAAAAAAGGAGGGGAGGAATTTAGGGTAATTTAAATAATAAAATAAAAAATAGGAGAGCAAGTATCTTGTGTAGTTAATGGTTTTGGTGAGATAGATGCGTTGACAATCCACTTTGCCAGCCTGCGTCAAAGAGCATGTTTTTCTGCCTTCTACTTTGGAGGATGGAACAACTTTTGTATTTCGTGGAAAATGCATTAAAATTTGGTGGTTGGTAAATATGAGATGACTCGGTCATGAAGTGATTTGACGCCTCAGTTAGTTATGGGGTTTGAAGCCGTAATAAGAAATCATATTCTGCATTTTGGGTGTTTTGGCACTCGGCATTAGTTGTGGTTGGCAATACATATGCGCTTCGGAGTTGGATTATGTGTGTGTGGTGGCATTTGGTGGATACATAGAAGGCTTGAAAAATAATGCATCGAGTTGGTATGTGGAATTTTAAGTGCTCCATTAAAATAATGTGTGCAAAATATTAATTTGACTCATCCTTGATTGGAAATTTGATCTTGATTTTGCACTTGCATATGGATGAACTTGGTGACTTGGCATGTGGACAAATGCGTGGGAATTAATAGTTGAACAGTTGAGTTGGTATTTGGTGAATGTGTCCCCAACATGCGCCGGTTCCGAACACCTCATTCACCGCCTCATTACTTAACATGAATGGTTTTCTTTCTCCTTCTAGCATGCTTCTCGTATTGTTAGTTTTCTCTTCATAATTGCATCAAATTTAAAAGAAAATGATTAATATGTTTTTGGTTAAATAAAATGACTTTGTTGTTTAAATTGTCAATAACTAAATTGTTACGCACAAACAAAAGATCATTTTGGAGTGTTTACCCCACTCACAAAATGTGTTTGAAACTAATTTAAAACCTAGATGACAAAGTTTTGGAAAGTGTAATCATTAATTGTGAATCAAACGCAAGATTTCGCACAATCACTTTACCGTTAAACACCTTGAAAATTTAATAAAACACACTTTAAAATGACATGCAAAACACCTTCCCGGTTGTTGTAGAGGAGATGTCAACATTTGACTGTGTTCAATAGTGACATGGAGTGTCACATCAACCCTTAAACCAACCTTGGATGATCATTTGATCATTTAATGATATGCATTTCGAGCCTAGTTATCTGCTTGTGACTTGGGACAACTGCCAAAAGTTAGAAATTCATTTTGGTTTTGGCTCATGGTTTGGGGATCTGTGTTGGGAAATAGATTTCTACCACCACATACCTCTAGAGTTTCACCATGAAAATTGTAATCAACCTTTAGTTTTGAGAAAACTACTTTAGAAACTAGATTTACAAGTGGTTTTTATAGGCCACTTATCATTCTACAATATTGGCGCATTTACAATATTCAGCTCCAAAAAGGTGATCACATATTGAACCTTGTTTTCTAGAAGTGAATTCCATCGATTCCAAGGGTATTTTTGTATATATGGGGAGTAGATGGGAGCTAACTAAATGTGTGTTTGAGTCTTAGATGTTGGTTTTTGAACTCAATTTTGTAGCCATGCCGGTTATTTTGGTCACTTTGTAAACTTGCAATAATAAGCTGGAAAACTAGCATGGGACCCCCTTTAAGCCTAATGACTATTGAGAGAATATAGTACACCTTCACATGACTATATGGAACCTCTATTAGTTACTTGCATTAAGAAATTAGCTTTTGGGCAATGGTCTCTCTCTAGATTGTAAATGAAATGAAATTGCAAATGTATTCCTTACCCTCATTATATTGCATGCAAACTATTTGGCATCATTGTGAATGGAAAAATATGCATACGTGAAATATGTTAGATTGTAGGAGATTGTGATGCGAGGTTCTCGGGTTGACCATGTTTTTGGTTATAAGTACCTTGGAAAAAGGATTAATTAACATTATTTTGTGATTTTGTAGTAGTATGTAATCTTTGGATGTAATGTATTGAAAAGGATAAATTTTTATTCTTGTTATGGTTGAAAATTTAATTATTGATTCCTATAAAAGCATGAAAATGTTAGTATCTTTGGGATGTTATGGGTATTTGACGTGGGCGTAATACTTATTCGGGTTATATGTTGATAAGGGCACATATGTATTACATAATTGAAATTGAAAATGCCATGTTTATAGCATGCTCATGTGTCGAATAATGAGTGGGTTCATTGGGTGATGCAATAATCATTACGAAATTATTAGTGCCTCTTGTGATGAAATGATAACAAGTGCTTGTTTGGAAATGTTGTTGAGTTGTATCTACTCATGCTTAGTATAGTAATTATAAGTTACTCATGGATAATATTGTAGTCTTATGACTTAATTGAAATGATCATGTTATTGTATAAAAAGTTCAATGGTAAAATGGTGGATGTATTCATTGTATGATCTACAATCCATTAGAGAACAAAAATAATAATGGTAAAGAAAGAGAAAATGGCATATTCTTATGAATAGTCAATACTTGTAATTTTTCATTGTAGTATAGACAACAAATGTTGTAAGAATACTCCTCGTTGTATTAGTACTTTTTAGCATCAATTAGTGTAGAGAGAATAAACAATGCAATGAATCACATGCCTTTTGAAGGTTAACTAAACGAGAAACATAATTAAAAACCCTTTGTTGTGATTGCAAAATGTTAAATCCCATTAGGATGATAGCCAAAATTCAACATGATGGCCCTAATATAGAAATCCTTGAGAAGGATATCTTTCAAATGCATGTTAATTGTATGTCATAATTCCTAAATGGAATCTAAGAGAAGTGGTTATCCATGAATGACAAAAAAAAAAAAAAAAAAAAAAAAAAAGTGACTTAATATTGAGTGACCTCGCTCAAGAACCCACAATTTACCTTGAGATATGTTATGAACACAATCTTCATATGTATTCCTAGAGACCTAGTGGTACTTGTATATGTATGTGTGTAAGTATGTATGACGCAAATTGTCAAATGTTATAGTTTTATTTTTGTAAACATGAGGAATGAAAGTGTCTAAACAACACAATTGAATGGCTAACTTTGGAAAACTAAGTTATAATGGAGGTGACTAAACAATGTAGTTGAATGGATTCATGTGAGAAATTAGAGTGAATATAATATTGTGAATTTGAAAAGTTACAAAACCAGCATTATTAACTATAAAAAGGAGGTTGAACCCTCGCGTTAATACATCAAAAAGGGAAATCCTTATTTTGAACTGCAAGCAACTAATTAAGACTTTTTATTTAAATAGAAATGAAGGTGTAGTACTTGTTTAAGTATGTTTAATTGTAATGTAAAATGGTCAATTATTTTATCGAGGCCTTCATCCTAAGATAAAAACAAGCAAGTAACGCCACTATTAGTGTAATAATGTGGCGAATCTTACCTTTCTAGGTTGAGACCAACATAGCTTTGTTGAAAGAGAGAGGTTAGTGAAACTATACCCTTTCTACTAGTGGTTTGAGGTGAGTTGCTTCCTTGGAACCACCATACGAATGGATTGTTGTATGAAATGACTAAATGATATTTTACCCTATGTTAGCTCTTGGCCTTGAGTGCTAGATGGACTATATTAAAAAATATGGTTGTAGAGATTAACTGAAAAGAGGAATATATGAGGAGTGACTTATGCCTTGTAAGTTTGGCTCTAGGATCATACATGTTGAACTTGCATGAAAACTTGTTTCTTGAGTGATTCTTGGTGTTGAGTGGATTGTTTGAAAACCAATGCCCGAACTATGAAATCATATAGAAATGGATAAGAGAATTTTAGGAAATTTTGTAAAGAGATCGATGGGGTTGGTAAACCCTCTTGCATGTTTAATCCCACTTAGTTTTGCCTTGTAAATTGGTTAAAGTGCAAACATAAACAATAAAGTATTATTACAACATTAGCAATTTGGATGTCATAAATAATCCGATAATTTCTGCGAATCATTCCTAGTATGAAACCCAACTTTTTGGGCTACTACAATAAATACCTATTGCTACATTTTCTTCTTGTGTAAGGCCTTGAACTAGTTTTGTGGTTGAATATAGTTAAGAAAAGGATTTGTGTTTAAGGTGTTCGTATCTCGTGTCTTCGTGATGTTAGCTATGCTTCTACAATATAATACTTATTGAGTAATGGAATACAATACATATGAAAGTAAACCATTAAGTATTGTGTTATTTTGGTTCATGAATATTGTGAGTGTTAGTGTATATGTGGTCCTAGTGTGGTGTGTGTCTTGTGATCATTGCAACGGTAGTAAGTCTTGTGTCAAACAATAACAAAAAAAGTCACTAGTTTTACTGTTGCCTTTTAGGTTGTGAATTTTGGAGCGTTACATCAAATATATCGGTGACACATATATTGTTCAAATTACAAGTATTTTTGAATACATATACTCTCGAATTCCACCTCACATCGTTACTCTACTCATATATCTATTTATCTACTCCATTACACACATATTCACACTTACATATATTTCACACCATATCTATCTATCTTACTCTCATATTTTAAAAATTATATCTAATACAATGATTTGTGATTATTACTCGCATCTACTAAAAACCCAGTCCATGGTGTATTCTAGAGCTTCTACGGTCAACATATTTTGATTCAAATGTAATTAATAACCTTGCCAATAGTTGTAAGAAAGGAAAAATTGAATATCATAACTTTCACTCTAACAATATGAGGAGGTACAATAATAGGTAGCCAAATATAGTCCATGGGGAGAATTTTTCTTTGTTTTTGTCCTTGATATGTGTTATTTGTAATTTTATGTTATCAGTAAAATACCGTAAGGATCTCATGAAGTATAAGGAAGTGACACATGTTCCTCAACCCTAATGTATGAGAACTCGCTTGAATTTCACGTTGTCAATCTTAAAGGAGATTAAAAGAAAAGGATCACCTGCTCGGAAGAGAATTTCACTAAGGATCATATAATAAATGGAAAAATGAAGAAACATATGTATCCATGATTAGATCATTTTGGATAGGATCTCTTCATATTTTTAAAATATACTCTCGTATGAACCATGAAAGAGGGATTTTCCCCAAAGATAATACCAATGGGATATTCGTGTTAAAGAGGTCTGGCATGAGACAATTACGATGTTTTGGAGAAGTTTGCAGAATTTAAAAGATGCGATTTTTCTTGGAAGGTTTAAAGTTTCGTAATTGGATCTCATTCCTCTAAGCTAGATTGTGAAATATTTAAACGAACACGATGATTTTATGTCAAAATTAGACCTGAACCGGGATCTTGTATTGGTTTGATTTTTAATTTCTTTCTAGAATTATATGGCCTCATCCATACAAGATAGCTGATGCACTAAAAAAATGGTATTTTACTTGTAAGAACATTGTGGCTAGTAATTTTGGGGATGGAAAATTATGAAACAAACAACATTAACGTTGTAGGTTTAGGATGGCATTGATTTGGAAAAAATTATCAGTTTTCAATGATTCATGAGTTTGTTCTAGGAAATTTTTATTTGTAGGGTAGATATGTGTATTCCTATATGTTTGAGGATGATAAAGGGGATATTCGAGAATCAATAATGGCTACGACTTGTTTCAAGGATTACATGCTAACCAAATTCTTCATTATTTCTAGATAGGGATTGTAAGTGGCTTCAATGGTATTGTTAGAAGAGGTGGATTTTTATTATCATTATTAGGTCCAGGTTTTCCTCAACCTGTGGAATAATTATGCAAGGTATCCCTATACATGTTAAGGATATCATTAGTATATGGACATCATCGCGATGATCGTATTTTTGTGCTTGTTCATGCACTTGAATTGCCTCATTATGTATTTCTTGAGCCATAACATCATGATATAAGTCATAGCCAAACTAGAAATTATAAGAGTGCTTTACAATTTTCATGGGAATGAGCTCGATCATCATGAAACCAACAAAAGCGACTCTTATCGTACCATGGAGTGAAGGGGAGGGGGAGGGGTTCATATGCTAAGAAAATGGCCTAGGTAGCCTACATATCTCTTCCATAGTGAGAGGCTAGTGACAATCCTTATGGGATGAAGATGGGGAAGTGAAAAAATAACCCCTTAAGTTGCGGAGGGTAGAAGCGATGTTATGTATGATTTTATGGAAATAATTGCTAGGACTAGGAGTGTTAGTTGTATACACCTAATTTTTCATGTTGTTACTAACAACTCTTTTGTGCAGATAAGGGTTGTTGATGCATCTATTTCTCGAGTGGGTGCCTTAAGGGGCCTATCGGGAATGGGGTATGACTATACACATGGTCATTATGGGATTAGAGACAATACACAAAGATACATACCGCTATGTAGCCCTAGCCTTAATTACCCTTGCCTTCATCAGTCCTTTTATGTTACACACACTAGCACTCCCGACACTTGCTTACATTTGAATTCATCATTAAAACTTATCTCGTCAAGACTTTCCCTTGATCCATGACACAGTTTTACCCCACTTTACATTAGGGTTGTCCTTGGCCAATGCCATTTCTCATGGGCAATGGTTTCGAGTGTTGGGTTTTCCTTCGTCGACACCATCGACCAAAGGCGATGGCATCGGGTATATATGCACATCACATCCTGACATCTCATGTAAGAAAGAAATGATATGCATGTATAACCATCTTCTCTACTCTTTTGCACCATCTTTGCATTTGATCACTCTACTCTTGGTCTATCTTGCATTTGATTTAGATTGGACACTCTTCTTGGTTGTTGGATTGTTTGCATGATTAGGTCATCTATAGTGAGTATAGGACATGAATGGTGTTCCCCTTCTCCACCCATAGTGATTCTCTCTTGACATACTATTTATGTGGAGAGATAGATGCATCAAGCGACCACTCCGCAGGTAAGTGCTCTAACCTTCTTTGTCATTTTGCATAGATTAGTTCATCTCCTTTCCCATTGCTTTATGTTAGCTTAGTATTGTATGTACATTGGTGCTAGTTAGCATATTGCTCTTACATGATCAACTCCTTAGCTTTCCTTCATTTACATTTTAGTTGTATAGATTGTGCATGTTTGTGTTATCTTTCTATCGATCTACATCTCTCCCCCATTAACCGATATCCTAGAAGGGTACCCTCCTTTATCTTGACCACGGGCCTTGGAAACCCTAGGTTGACCTAGTGTAGGGATCACTACCCTCTAGATATGTGACCTTAGTACTTGTTGTATCCACTTTTAAATCAATCAACTATGTGTTGGTCCATGTGTGTCTCCTCTTCGTTGCCTCATACCCTTGTAGAATGGAATACCTAGGAGTGCAAGCCATTGAGACACATTCTTGGCCTATCATACATTCTGGTGAACATGACGTGAATCCTACATAACTGAATGAGCACAACTCATTAAAATAATCCATCTCCAATTTTGACCTCATTTAAAATCACCAAAATTCAAAAAACCTAAAAAATAGCCTACCCAAATGCCATCACCCAAGGGCGATACTGTTTGTTCCTACAAATTTGTCCCTTGTGTAAATTTTCTTCGCACAATAGATAATGTCAAGTAAGTCCCATTTCATGACCTTTTCTTGGCTAGATGATCACTCCATCATGGAGTATCGAGCCTAGGATCTTTTGATTATGTTGTGCAAACATTTCTTGAAACCCTTCACCCTGAAACTGAATTCCCCTTCTACATAGATTGTTATGTCATAGGAGTCCCTAGAAATAAACCTCCCACCCACCACAATGGCCTATTTGAGGAGGAGGAAGAGGAAAATAAAAATAACAACACTTTTGATCACCCTCCTAAGATTCATAAATTCCTCATGCAATTTCCTCAGTACAAGGATGAATTAGAAGAAATGATCAGTAAATGTCTCCTTGAATTCATCTCCAAACAACTTGATGATAAGGAAAAAAGGGAAAGGTGCCAAAGCAGGTGCATGTAACATCCCGACTTAATACATTCGTTGAATTAGTAAGATCGTTATTACTTGACTAAGATAAGGAATGCTTGTTTTATCTAGTTGCTTTGGTACTTTTCAATAATGACATGTTTTTGATAATGTAATAAGTTCACACACACACACACACACACACACATGTATTTATATTAATATTGATACTCATGTTTTGTTTTCTTTTGGTAATATGACCACTTTGTGGGTTTATGTTGTTGGTTTGTAAGATGGTCAATGAGAATTTGAACCTAAGTCATTTGTTATGGAGTTAAGTTGGTTCGTGGAATTGTTTAAAAGGATGGTGAAGGTGGATATACAACCCACCATACAAGTTTATTGATTTTGTTAATTTTTGAATAAACTTAAGTTTAACTTAAGTCACTTGGAAAATTGGAATGAATATTGAGGTTTATGGTTTTTTTGGTTGAAGCCACGACATGGCATTGGAAATTAATGAGGAAGTAAACATTGCTCAGGTTCCTTTGGAACCGTTAGCTTCTTGGAGAAGCTAAGCATGCAAAGTAAACACATTGTTGTATTTTCATTTAGTTTTTTTAGCTCTGCATGGAGGTTTTGATGGAAACAATTTTGTGGATTGTGCATGGTGAATTTATTGTTAAACTATGTCAAACATGGAATTTTTTTAATTTAAATATGCTTTGGAATATTTGATGGGTGTTTGGGAAGCATTTGACTTGGAAACAATTTATAGGGAAGATTGAAGGCAAGAAAAAGGCAAGCATGGGTTCTAATTCTTACTCCTTGTTATTATTATAAAATACCCGAATATGTTTTGATTTTGTATATTTGATTGAAAACTAGAAAAAACACATTTTATTTAGGGATTTTGTTTGAAATATGGTTAACAAATGTGGTTGGTGTAAGAAATCTTGTAAATAAAAAGGAAATGAAATGGAAGTGTGCATTCGAGTTATTTGGTTCTGGTTATTATTTGAAGAAGGAAACATTTTGTTTTTATTTACAAAATATAGAAATAGAAACATATTGTTATTGTGTGAAGATGGAAAGATAATGGGGAAACAACTATATGTGTTTTGATTTTTAGATTATTATGTTGAAATATGAATATTTCTCTTTCGAGATATTGTAAAATCTAGAAATAAATGAGAAATGTGGAAGTAATACATTTTGGGTTTTGATTTTTTTATCATACTTGAAAAATAAATATGGAAGCGACTGAATGCGTTTTGGGTTTTATTTTATTATGAAATTTGGAAACATTATTGTGTTTTGGGTATGCTTATTTCAACAACTCCTATAGATTTTTGTTGTCTTGTTTGGTTTTAGCTCATCTTTGAGTTTTTCTGATATTATTGTTTTATAAATTTGTTGAAGAGCATGATTTTTATAAAAATCTCCTTGAACATGTTATGCTTCTAGTTATTATGTGAAAATCTAGGAAGGAAACACATTCTGATTTTTGGGTAATTATTAGGAACCTGAAAATGAATATGTTTTTGGGGATTTGTTTATTTGATGAAATATGGGCAAGGAAACAAGAATGTTAAAACTCTCTTTTAGAACATTATTGTTTTCAATCTCTCTCTTCATACGTTTTTGTATTTGGGATATTATGTGGAATTTGAAAATGAACACACTTGTTTGGTTTATTTGATAAAACTGGAAATAAATACATTTTGGTTTTGGTTAATTGTGAATTTAGAAAAATGAGAAAAGAGTTAGTAACAAATCCTTGAGAAATTATTGCTATCATTTTTTTTTTTATTTTTGTTTGATTATTTTGTCAAAATTAGGGAAGGAATATACGAATGTTACAACTCTCTTATAGTGATCCGAAAATAATCAAGTTTTTATCTACATGATCTCGGACCCTTGTAGGCTTTAAATATTTACCGACAATTTACTCCTTTTAAGTAATCAATTTAAAATTAATGCAAGACGATAAAGAAAATTACACAATGATTGATTACGGAATTCGACAATTGCCTACATCCCCGGGTTCTTTCGAACCGTTCCACTAGTCAAAACTTGTAAGTTACAATAGTACTTTCACAAGAAAACCTAATGGAAACTATTTAGAACCTGCTTAGAAGAATAAATAGACCTTTAGATGACGAGGGTGAAATATAGCACCGACTTCCCCTTTCCTGGTGTATTCGGCAAGCTCTATGGCACTAGCTCCACTGTTCAGAATCCTCTGGTTCTCAATCGGCCTTCCAGATGCTTTGTAACACCCTATGGCACTCTGGTCAATATTCCAGGATTCACAATAATTTGGTGTGGCGCTATGGGCCGGCTAGGTAGTATTAATAACTCCTAGTCACAATAATTTTAATTTACTATTGCCTAAAAAATAATAGGTCAATAATAATTAAAATAATAATGCCTAAATAAATTAGGTCTTCACACAACTATGTCATTGACATAATATCTAACTCTCCTCTTAGCTCAATCTCCGCCTTTCGAGCTCTAGGAATGAGCTTCCAAGTTGTGTGTCGTGTGTGTCCATTACAAAGAAATGGGTTCCCTATTTATACAAAAATAGGGCCCTTAAAATAATGTATTAAAAATTATCTTAAGGCTAATATTAGCCTTCCCCGTAGCATTTAGATGGGATTATATCCCATAGTGGGTGACATAAAATTTTAAGTGGGTTAAATCCCACATTTGGTGGGAAGGATAATGTTTAGGCTTTAATAAGCCTTTCCCACGCATGTTAAAGTGGTCAAAGGACCACTTGAGGCTTAACCGCCCCACCTCCTTCTCCTCTCCACATGGAAGCTTCCACGCATGGCTTGGTTTGCCCCCACCACCACTTACCACCACGTGGTCTTTGGCATGTATTAGGTTGGCAGATTTGTATGGTTGGCTGTATTAATGTTTGAACATTAATATGTGGAGGTGTGTGTGTGTGTGTGTGTGTGTGGGTGGGTGGTATGTGGCATAATGTGTGGCATTTGGAAATAATGTGTGGAAAATAATTACAAAGTAATATGAAATTCAACCCACATGAAATATGACAAATAAGACCACTGTTGACCCCAATCGAAAAATTGAACTCGTCGTGGAAAGCCATGTGGTGTCTTGTGGACCCCACCACATTGCGATAATACCATAGTCCACATGGCGACGGGCTCCCTCCATAACAAAAGTTGAGCCTTTTGTTCCGACGGGCTATTCCGTTTCACGATTGTCGAAGACTAGTGGTTAAAACCAAAAAATGACTCCCTTTTCCTTTTCACCACGTGTCATAGTGCCATTTGTCCATTATTGACCATCCGACTAGAGTTGACTTTCTCATTGATTGAACTTTGACCGGACATAACTAGAGCTCCCGATGTCTATTTTTCGTGTTCTCATAGTTGATGGAAAGATCTTGCAACGATCTTCTACATTGACATAGTTTAGGGATGTTTAGGGAAATTTTAACATAAAAATGATCCCCGATCATAGAGGGAATTATTGTTGTCATTCTCTCTCGGGATAAATTTATGGTTTGGATTATAGGATCGTAAAAAAAAATTAGAGATAATTTTATAGCTCCTACTTTAAGCTTGCTTTTATTATTTCTTATTTTAATAGAAAAATAGGTTCGATCTGAGATGTTTAAGCAAGACTGATTTGGATATGTCTCCTTCTATTGATTATTTTAAGTTATATAATATTATTGATGATTACTTGCATATTAACAATGGATTCTCTTTCCCATCTAGGGACTAGACATTGTGGTTAATTACTTTTTGAATGAATGTGTTCTTACATGGAATTAATGAAGTTCTGGTAATTAACGAGTATATCTACAATCATCTAAAAAGGTTCTCTAAAATAGAAAATACTTCTTTAGTTTGTAGTATTTAAGGTACTAGTTGAGCTTGAATGATTGTCATAACTTTGTGAAGTTTTACTCTGTTGACTAAGAGTTGCATAGATATCATTATTGATTGCATGCATTAGGAACTTTCTTGATGAATATTAATAACGGGAAATTTGAAAAATAATGTGATTTATTACAATTGTAATTGTTGCTTGTGTTACAGTTTATGATCCATGGTTGTCTATAGGATTAAGTCATTTTTGGTTGGTTACATATAATGATAGTGGACATGCTGATTTTATGTAATTATGAAGTCTCATGAATATGTGTTTATGTGATAGATTTCTTAATGTAAACTAGGGAGTTTATGATCATAACTCATTGATTAAGAATAATCTTAACTATATCTTATTTTATTATATCATTATAGTTATTGTTGGTCTTCAAACCCGCCTCGTGTCTCGGATCCGGGAGAGTGGAGCTGTTTGAGATCACAATGGAACCATCTTCAAGTTGAGGGACCTTGCACGTTTGAGATAGATCTCTAGAGAAGGTCGGTTCCTCTATCTATTTCTACTGCTACTATTACTCCTAGTGCTAAAAGAGGAAACTAAACTAATAAATGCCAAAGGACCAGGGATAAGAGGATAAAATGAAAATGAACTACACTAAAAGGTGATAGGACCGAGAAAAGAGGGATGAACACCATCTATTCTCAAAGTGGGAATGGTGATGCATGAAAGGAGGCTAGGCACGAGTAGCACAACTAAAAATGCATTTACCAGATCATTCTCATGGAACACAACTAAATAAGGAACTATAAGGGACATGAAGTGGCACAACAAACACGTAATGCAAAAGAAAAGGCAAGAAGAAGGAATGAAAACATGTTATGAAAAAGAATAGTCACAAAATGATGCTTCTATTCATTCCAAAAATGCATAGAGTTGTTACAATGGTAAAGAGGCTGATATCCACATACATGAGCCAGATCTAGAGGTCGATAACTCAAAATGCAAAAAATATGAAGTCCTTATCAAAAAAGCGTAAGGATTTAGAGTATCCCACCTTAATAATGAGCCGAACTCTTACATTTATCGATGAATCCATGGAAGGAGAAGAGAAGGAGGGAAAACCTGAATTTGAAATACAACCACCAACAAGAAGCATTTAATTCCTGCAAATCTATTAAATGTGCTTCCCAAGGTTTGTTTGGATTTTGGCGTGTTGGAGAAGGAAGGAGGGAAAATCATATCAAATTGGGTGGTTGAAGCAATCAGATCTATTCATTAATGCCCATAAAGATGTTTTCCCATTTCTCACCTATCGGGTCTACCAAAATTTAAATTTGAATATCTAGCATTGTGGCTGATGTCAACAAATCTCTGACAAGTCTAGGCATGCACCGATCGATCGAGATCTCGTAGCAAAATATATGGTTGTCGAGAGAATTTTAGAGCTTTTCGCACATGCAAGACACATGGTATGCGTGAATTGGCTGAAAGAATGGCCAAATGTCTAAAAATGTTTATCATTTCTACCACGTGTCACTCACTGATTTGTTGCAATGATTTGGTGCCCTGTTAACACACTTTAATCGGTTATGTGCAACACACTCAATCATGTTAGAAGATGACTTGACATAGAAGGGTGCAAAGGAGGGCACGAGGGAAGGGCATACGGAAGAAAACATAGGAATGCGAAAAGGAACATACACATGATGCATGTGAGGAAATGAGGTAAATTGGCGAGAAAAGAATGCATGGTCAAGGCACAACCATTACAAGATGATGTGCGGGTGCGTGCAATGGTGGATGGTGACCGGGAAGAAGGTGAATGTGCAGAAGATGCGCGTATGGGGAAGATGGAACAAAGAGGAAAAGGAAAGGAATGGAAGAAGGGGAAGCGCACAAGGGGGCACGAGGAAAATAAAGGAATGTGCCAAGGGAACTTGAGCGTGCATAATATTTCAATGAAGAGCTCAGAACTAGAAGATGTATATAAGTTATCCAAATCATTAGGAGAGTTATTTGGATAACATTTTGGAAACTTTCAGGGCCATTTTCCTACTAGATAAAGGAGATCAGTAGCCTAAAGAATCCATTGGAAATGGAGTCTACTATGTAATCATTTAAAGAACTCCCCTAAAGTCACTTGAAGGATCATTCTTGACTCGATTTTGAATCTTGCAACTGCTTTGAAAGAAGATCGTATTTTGGAAGCAAAAGAAGAGCACGCGCAGAAGCACACAAAATGAAAGAAGTATGTACAAACAAACAATGTGTGTGCAACGCACTTAGAGGAATTAAAACTACTCTAATATATATAGAATGATGCGAGAAAACTTAATGGAAGAATTTGAGATAGATCGCATTGGTCGGGATTTCTGACAAAGACGCCTCCATCAAGATGAATTAACTCAAAAGAGTTAGCTTCTTTTCATGAGGCCCGAATATGACTTATTAGTATATGGGGATGTTTTTGTAGTTATATCTTAGTAGGTTTGATGCATTTTCCTTGCTATAGTTTATGAAACCGATTATCACATGAACCTCCTACTAACTTTCTTTGTGAGATCAAATGTGATGATGTGTGCAGGAATGATGGAAGTTGTTGGTGGTTAAGGAGCCCGAGTTCAAGCATGCGGCTCAAGACTGTTTCCATCAAGTTGACCTATTAGCCTGGGCTTGATCCTAACGGCCCGTAGAGAATTTATGTGTTTTAATTAGAATTTGATGGACAATGTTTAATGCCACCTGATATGGTGGATCTTGTAACTAACAGTATCTATATGAAGACTTCATCTTCAGAACTTGGTAGTACCACTTTTTGATATACTGAAGGAGATTATCTGCATACAGTTCTTGATTATTTTTATTGTCTATGTTATGAACTTATTTTGAGTTAATGAAAGCCATGACATTTTGAGAATCAGAAGTTGTTAATCCCTCTATCCCGAGGAAGAGCAAGGGCCCACTCGACCGAGGAGATACGAGGTTATTTTGAGTTCATGCATATAGTTCTTTGATTAGATTTACTACAATTGTCATTTGATAAATCTTACATGCATGCTTTGATTAATTGTATCTACTTTCTCCATTACTGCTTTCACTTAGAATAGATGCTTTTGTTATGCAAATATAGTTAACGAATAGTCTTTCTTTCTGCTAAGTTTCCATTTATACAGTTGTGATTTCATTTGTTAAGAATAGTGTGTGTATTTCATTTTACAATAGAAGATTAGTTGTTAAATTTCCTTTCATCACAAATAGTTGAATTCTGTAGAACTGTATTTAATTTCCATAGATTTGAATTGCATTTCCATAGAATAGTCACTAAACTAAACAACCCCCAATAGACCCAATGTATAACTGGTTCTCCTAGACTCCATTGCATATACCTAGGACACAACCCTAGTTTAGAATGACACTGACAAAGATTATGTCAGTTAAATGATTGGAAGAATACAATGACCCATCATTTTTGGTGCCGTTTTCGAGGGACATAACCATAAGCTCCATTATTTTTATTCCATATGCTATGGGTGTTAATGGAGTTCATATAGAAACCAATAGTTCTCTCAGACCTCGATTTAAACCAACCAACCTGGATGCATAGGTCACGAGATAACCAAGGGAGATTTATAAACACAATATTCAACAAATCTCTCTAGACACTTCACAAGGAAGAAACACTGAGAGTGATACATAGATTCCAACTCAACACCTAGAACCTCTTTTGAGCATTCTGTATCCTCTTCACACCACTCGGCAATGGGGGACCTTGGGAATGCTGAAGACCAACCTTTAGGATGAACCTTTACATATCCCATTGTCCTCGATGCAGATGAGGATGCACCCATGAAAAACATCTCACCATCCATCCTCCCCTCTTTCGAGGAATGACCAAAGAAGACCCTGATCAGTTTTCTATTTGAATTTAAAATCCTATGTGCCGACATATGACTACCGAATTGACAATCAAAAACTCAAACTATTTCCCTCCACTCTCAAAGATTTTGCTATGAGATGGTTTATGGGGTTACCATCTAACTCCATTAATTCCTGGGAAGCCATGGAAACAACCTTCCTGGATAAGTACCAAGACTATTATAGGGGAAGGGATAGGAAGGAAGAGTTCTTCCAAATATGACAAAAGGAAGATGAGAATCTAGAGGATTATCTAGATAGATTCCTCTTTCTCCATAAACGCAGTGGGTATGAGTTACATGTGACATCACTAAAATAGTCTTTCTTAAAGGACTGGATGAGGAAACCAAGGATTCCCTCCATCTCATGGGAGGAGGAGACGTGCATAAACTCACCATGGAACAAATCACTGAGCTATGTAGAAGATATTCTAGAACACGTGGAGGAATATGAAGAAAACAAACATCCAAGTCTTTGGGTACCTCTGAACTTCTAGAAGAAATGGCCAACATGAAAATAGACATTCTGCTGCAATTAACATCCACCATAGATGGACTCAAGGCAAAATCCACCCCTGCTAAAGAACCATTGGACATGTATTGCCCTAAATGTCAGAAGAGACACCCCTTGAGAGAATGTCCTTTGGATGTCACAGACATGTGCTTAATCTATGAAGTTACTGACCATGACACTAAGCATTGCACACTTTTACCACAGTTGAAGGGAGGTTTGAATGCCATCTCTCAAACAAGTGCTGAATTAAATTTTGTCCAAAGACCAAACAATCAGGGTGGGTTCCCATCTAGACCAACTCAGAATCCCTGGAGAATGCCATGGCCGAATCAAGCCTCTCAGTCTTCTTGGGGACAACCTGAGTGGGAAAACTCAAACTAGATGACTTATCCATATCCACCACCTTGGAAAATCCCTACACTCAGCCGGGTTGGGCTCCACCACCCACAACCAATCCTTGGCACAATCAGCAGTGGGGTCCTCAACAAAATTTTAGCCAAAATCAGTCCTGGGCACCACCACAAAATGGTAATCAACAACGCAGGTTCCAACAGCCACAACAAGCTTTAATGCCTCCACCTCAAGCCTACCAAAATCAAGGACAAGAAACACAAACACAACTTCCGGCCCAGCCAGTATCCAATCCTAAAATCAACAAACACTTTGATTGATGATGACATAGACTAGGTAACACCATGCAGGTTAACACTATTGGTAATTTATGACTACGATCTGGAAAAATATTGAACCCTCCTGTTGTTATCACAGAACTACCGATGATGCCGATAAGGAAGAAAACCTTGAGGGTAATACTGGTTCTTCACCAATGCTAGATAAACAGATGATCAAATACCCAAATAGACTACAACCCCTTTTCCTGAGTGATTACAGGACACTCAAACTGCAGATGAAACAAAACTAGTTCAGGAATTGAAAAAAGTACATATTGAGGTCCCACTACTGTGCAATAAGGGACATCCCTGAACTAAACCAAACCATTAGAAATGAGTGTATAAAGACACTAGGAAGGAAAAAGAAATACCCAAAGACTGTCAGAGTCGAAGGGAATTTGGCTGATTTAGTTGTTGCACCCTTATCTCACCAAAATATGGGGATCCTGGGAGTCCTGTCATTACTATTTGTATAAACAACCAGTCAATATCTAATGTTTTGGTGGATCTTGGTGCTGCTATTAATGTCATCACAACATAAATGTTTAACCTATTATCCTTAATAGGACTTCAACCGACCAACACTATTCTGCAGTTAGCAGATCAATCCATTGTTATACCTGATGGTGTGGTTGAAGATATAATGGTCACTATTGAATCATGGGAGTACCAGTTGATTTCATGGTTTTTCAGCCTAAAGCTTGGAAGTTGGGATATCCTAGTCATCTTGGGAAGACCTTGGTTGGCTACGGTTGCTGCTTACATTGACTGTAGGTCAGGCAACATGACAATTCTAAATGGGTAGAAATCCAAACACATTTCATTATATCCTCCTGCCCAGCCTTATACGAACAATTGTGACTAGGTATGGGTGGATTCTTTGGATGCTAACTCTTTGAGTTCTTCTTTTCTGGCCACTATTGCAGTACACAATCATATGGTGGAAGTGGAGTCATATACACTGACTGATTCTAAGGACTCTGCGACTATGGAAATCAGCACTATTGCTACGGAATCTAGAATACCAGCATTAGACATCTCTTCTGCTATTTCTCTGGTAGACATTACCTCTACTGAGTCTGGTAGGAAACTCTATGCTTATAATTCCGAACATTTAGTTCCTGATTTCTATTGTCCTTTAACCAAGATTCTATCTTTTGACAACATATCCATCCTGCACATGCTTCAGCCCCATGTTTTCCCATTGAATTATTTTATCACTAGTACAGAGCTTGCTCTTGAATGATACCAAGCAGGTGCTTGTCAGTATGGGAAGAGAGCTGACCATAGGTAATGACTTGGAGGTCAATCAAGAAGCTAGGGTGCTTGAGGTTCTGAAGAAACATTCCCATGCTTTTTGCTTGGGATTACACTGATATGAAAGGAATTCATCCTAGCATCTGTACACATCATATTTACACCGATGATGTCAAACCTATAAGGTAGCCGCAATGAAGAATCAATCCAAGCATTGAGAGACATAGTCAAAACTGAGATCGAAAAACTCCTAAAGGTAGGTTTCATCTATCCTATATCTGATAGTCAGTGGGTTTCCCCATTAGTTATTGTTCCCAAGAAGAATGGTAAGTGGTGAATATGTGTTGATTACAGGGAACTTAACAAAGCCACCAAGAAGGATTATTTTCCCCTGCCTTTCATTGACCAAGTCCTAGACAATTTGGCTGGTAAGAAATATTTTTCTTTCTTGGATGGGTTTAGTGGGTATAATCAAATTAGTATTGCCCCTACTGATCAGGATAAGACTACTTTTACGTGCCCTTGGGGTACATTCACTTATAGAGTCTTACCTTTTGGGCTTTGTAATGCCCCTGCTATTTCAACGGGCAAGTCTTGGCCATTTTTGTAGATCTTGCTAATGACTGTGTTGAGGTTTACATGGATGATTTCACTATCCATGGATCCACTTTTGAAGAATCTTTGAATAATCTTGAGAAAGTACTCAGTCGATGTGAACAACACCAACTATCTCTGAGTCATGAAAAATGTCTAATGATGGTTGATCAAGGAATTGTCTTAGGTCACCATGTTTCAGCCCAAGGTATACAGGTGGATCCAAAAAGATATCAGTCATCACCCAATTACCTACACCAGCTAATCAGACTGACATCAAAAGTTTCCTTGGTCATGCAGGTTATTACCGCCGATTCATAAAAGATTTTAGCAAAATTTCCACCCCAATGTTTTCACTGCTAACCAAAGATTGTGTTTTTGAATGGTCTCCTCAGTGTCAACAGGCATTTGATTCTATCAAAGAAAAGCTGACAACAACCCCTATCTTACGTGGCCCTGACTGGGGACAACCTTTCCATATCCACACTGATGCTTCTAATACAGCCATGGGCTGTCCTTGGACAAAAAGACTTAAGATCATATGTATGCAATTTATTTTATCAACAAAAATCTGACTCCTACGGAAAAGAATTACACTACTATGGAAAAAGAGTTTTTGGTTATTGTCTATGCTTTGAATAAATTTCATCATTACATCACTGGATATAAAAATTTTGTTTACACTGACCACTCTGCCATTCGATATTTGATGAACAAACCAGTGGTTGGTGGAAGGCTTATTCATTGGTTACTCTTGTTGCAAGAATTCAATCTCACTATTATAGATAAGCCTGGGAAATCTAACGTTGTTGCTGATTTTATTTCTAGAATAAATGTTTCAGGTGATGATGAAGCAGTCCAAGACCAATTTCCCGATGAACACTTGTTTTCTATCTCGACTAAGACTCCTTGGTTCACTGATCTTGTGAATTATTTAACAACAGGGAAGTTTCCTGCCTATTTTACTCATAAGGAAAGAAGGTGATTGGTTAGAAATAGTGCAACATATAAATGGTGTAATGGATTCTTATTTAAATGTTGTCCTGACATGGTTCTTCACAGGTGTGTTCGAGAGGATGAGGTACATGACATACTGTGAGCTTGTCATGATGAGCCAGGAGGTGGACATTATTCAGTGAAATGAACAATTCACAAGATCCTTGGAGCAGGGTACTATTGGCCTTCCCTCCATAGGACTATCAAAAAGTATGTGTGGCAGTGTGATGCATGCCAACGAATGGGAAAACCTACACTTTCTATGGAAATGCCTCTGAATCCTCAGCTAGTTCTAGGACCATTTGAGAAATGGGGTATTGACTTTGTTGGACCATTTGATCCTCCATCTTTCGGGAAGGAGTATCTCTTGGTATGCATGGACTACGTCACCAAATGGGCTGAAGTTCAAGCATTGGCATCTGCCAATGAAGATGTTGTTGCTGATTTTTTCTACAATCGATATTGCTGCGATTTGGAGCACCAAGGGCCATTATATCTGATCAAGGTCCTCAATTTGTTTCAAATATGATTGAAGCTTTCTTGGAAATCTATAGAATCAGGCACCAAAATCATCACCATATCACCCCCAATCCAATGGGCAAGTGGAGGTAACCAATCGAGAACTCGAGAATATTCTAACTAAGGTGGTCAATGCCGATAGAAAGAATTGGGTACCAAAGCTTCCTGAGGCCGTCTGGGCCTACAACATGACCTGGAAAACAACTACTGGTTTTTCTCCCTATGAGCTGGTCTTTGGGAAGAAACCACTGTTACCTGTTGAGTTTGAATTGTGCACCTGGCAAACAACGTTGGAAGTTGGGATCGATTTGGATGAAGCACAACGTGAATGAGTGTCTGCAACTGAATGAATTAGATGAAATGGATGGAGGCACAACAACAAGACAGAAATTCTACAACATCAGTGGAAAACTTGGCATGATGCTCACATCAAAAAAAGGACATTTCATGAGGGACAATGGGTTTTACTCTTTGATTCCCACTATCAGTAGTTTAAAGGCAAGTTGTGTACACATGTTGGTTGGGTCCCTATCAGGTAAATCAAGTGTTTGATAATGGCTCTGTTTGATTGATACCTAATTGATGGAGACAAACAGACTCTTCTGGTGAATGGGCATAGGCTCCAAGTTTATCACCAACCACTGGATAAGAAGACTTTCACCGATGACATTCTGTTACGCATGCAGACATGCATGCTGAGGAGGCTCTTTACCTCTCAAGCATGGAGTAATCAATCTCTTGCAAATTCAATAAAGGAAGATGATCCTTCATTTGATCTTCTTCCCTTAGTTAGTAGTTTTTCTTATTGTTATTTCCAATAAATGTAGGAATTTTCATTATTTCTACAACCGCTAATCATGTTTCATCTCGAACTACAAGGCGTAGGAATCTATGGATATCACCGACTAAATGTGGCATGGGTAAGTGCATTTTAACTTGCTAATGATATTTCCATGCAAAACATTTCCCCATGTATGCATTTGTCATCATTACGCCATCATGAAATGATTGCTATGTCATTTCGGATCTCTTTCCAAATCGGCTCTATGAATGATGGCATAAAAGGAGTAATGGCTCATAATCACCACATGCCTTGATGTGTCACACTCTCCAAAGTCAGGATGGGTGGCGCTCACTCCTCAACCATGGGATATGTGCCGCAAAAATCTTAAACTCACACATGGGTGGCCGGTCTCATTCACTATTTTTCCACCGTCACCTTCGCTTGATTTTGTGCCACCCAAGGAATATGGTGCCATTTGAAATTTAATGCTTCTACAACTACTTCTTACCATTGTTGTATATGCACATCAAGCACATGATTGGTTTTATCAGTCACTAGATGGGAAGTGGAAGAGATGCTCTATTTCTATTTTTTTCTACTACCTAGTATTACTCACCTTTGGCTTCAGCATGGGACCACGAAAGACATCAGAACCTGATTCACCAGATGCCTTACTCTAGAATGCCACCCTTTCATAGGTATTTCATGATTTTGGATGGCTGGATTTCATTCGCCAATTTGAAGGTTTTGATGAGGGCATTGTGGAAGAATTCTTGAACAATTTTGAGTCCACCTGTTCACAAGTTGGTGGAAGATGAGTTGAAATTACAATCAGTCATTTTGACCTATCTGGCCTGCCAAACTTTGGTTTAAAGGTTATGATGAATGCTCCTTTACAAATCCTGATTGCTTTATTTCATGATGAAGGAGAGGCACTCCCTAAAGGTCATCCTGACTCCATTGGGTGTCCAGAAGGGTGTTAAGCAGACAAGTTTACCTAGAATCTGGAGTGAGATTGTGAAATGGGTCAACCAGTATTTCATATGCGATGGTCAGGCCTCTATTCTGGGTGGTGATGCACTTAAAATGCTCATCCACCTTAAAAAGGGACATGTCAACCAGGCCCTTTGGGTAAATCTACCTAGAATACCTCGTAGACTCCATCATTAAAGTTTTCTAGAAGCACCGGTCCTGGTGGAGGCAAGTCTATGATTAAACACCTGGGGTTGATTCATTTGTTGTGTTCACACCAAGTCTTCTTTAGACCAAAGCAGAGGCTCGAGGGACATGCTGGTGGTGAAGGGTCCAGCCAAAGCAATTAAAATCTGGTCTCTCTTCTACACCTCGGTCTACCCTTGCATCGGGCCCTTGCCCTTCACACAACCAAGCAGAGGCAAGCCGATGTTCCTGAGCATGTGGACATAGTTGGTACTCCTGAGGGTCCATCCCCTTCCATTTCTGATTCAAAAGGCAAGTGTGCCATGGCCCCATCTTCTTCCATGCAACTATGGTCTCCCGATGGCTTAGCTCATTTTTACAGACATAGGTGGTTCCCAATCAGAGTCCTTTCCTGATGATACCACCCACATTCGGGAGGAACTGCATAAGGAGGATGACCTGGCCACTCCATCATCTGCTATTCCGTCATCTACGGAAATTCACCCTGTGGTTCCTGAAATGCTTGACACCCAAGTGGTGCCTTCTCACAACTATCTGGAGGAAATCGTCGCTGAAATCTCAATTACAAGGTATGGAAGAAACAAACCTTTTATTACAAGCTGAATTTACACAAAAGATAGTAGAAAAAGTTTGGGAGATTTTTTTGCCCCTACAACTTGAAGTGAGTTGTTTAAAGTGACAGTGTGATAAGAGTCTTACCCTCTTGAGATAGTTTCCATCAGTTATCCCTTCAGGAAAGGGAATTGTGGAAGGAAAATCAAAAATTAAAAAAGGAAAAAGAATCTATAGAGGAGGAAAAACAAAAAGTAACATCTATTTTAGACTTTGTCTGTCCTTTGGCCCTCAAACTTCTGTCCTGTAGGAAACCCTCTTCAGTCTATAACATGTTTGTCCAAGAACAATTTTATTCTTGGTAGTTATTTCAATTGTGTTCTCAAGCCCCTCATGAAATTCCCAATGGCCCTAGTTTTTTATCAGTTTACAAGTGCAGTACTCAGAAATTCAAAATTTGCTTTGTGAATTTTATCTACATAACATGATAGTTACCAATGTCCCTGATTTCTTAATCAACCTATTTGTGGGTGATTTTCAAATTAAAGCCTTTCAGTCTGTATTGTGGAATCAGATAATTTGGGGGTCAAGCAAATAGACATTTTCAATCACACTACTTAGTCCATCAGATTTCACATCCACCCAACTCATCATACAGATGTAGCCCTATGGAAAAACTTTCGATCACTTTACTATCAGAAGGGGTTGGGGTGAATACTTCTCAGATTTTACTTCAGTGTGTCATTGATTTTGAAAATTATAGTCAAGAGAATTTTGGGACTAGCTTGGCAAGCTTGTGATAGGAGGTGGGATACTTTAAGTCTACCTTTGAAACATAGGGAGGTTCTCTCTCCCAAAACTTGAGCTGGAGCATGCGCAGGGGTGATGCCCTCATCACCATTATCAAACAAACCATAGAGAAAACCAGCCAATAGTACAATGATGAATGGGTAGGCCTCCAAGTATGTCCACCACTCCTCTTGAGCCCTCTCACTACCTGGCAGAACAATGCAACACAGTCCCATGACAGTTTCACTACATGGGTGGAAATTACCTCCAATACTCAGGGCTGCAAGAACACCACAAAGCAATACGCTGATCAATTCGAGGAGTATGACATGGCTGAACAACTTGGTAGGTGGGTAGGGATGCGAGATGAGTTGCATTGGGACATGCAACAGGTAAAGTCAGGGGGAAAATGATGAGTGCATTGTTTGGCTCATTAATATCATTTCTTCAAGCTGAAAATACTCTTTTTGATATGACTTATTAGTATATGGGGATGTTTTGTGTAGTTATATCTTAGTAGGTTTGATGCATTTTCCTTGCTATAGTTTATGAAAACCGATTATCACATGAACCTCCTACTAACTATCTTTGTGAGATCAAACGTGATGATGTGTGCAGGGAATGATGGAAGTTGCTGGTGGTTAAGGAGCCCGAGTTCAAGCATGGCTGAAGACTATTTCCATCAAGTTGACCTATTAGCCTGGGCTTGATCCTAATGGCCCATAGAATTTATGTGTTTTAATTAGAATTGATGGATAGTGTTTAATGCCACCTGATATGGCAGATCTTGTAACCAACATTATCTATATGAAGACTTCATCTTCAGAACTTGGTAGTACCACTTTTTGATATACTGAAGGAGATTATCTGCATACAGTTCTTGCTTATTTTTACTATCTATGTTATGAACTTATTTTGAGTTAATGAAAGCCATGGCATTTTGAGAATCAAAAGTTGTTAATCCCTCTATCCCGAGGAAGAGCAAGGGCCCACTCAACCGAGGAGATACGAGGTTATTTTGAGTTCATGCATACAGTTCTTTGATTAGATTTACTGCAATTGTCATTTGATAAATCTTACATGCATGCTTTGATTAACTGTATCTGCTTTCTCCATTACTACTTTCACTTAGAATAGATGCTTTTGTTATGCAAATATGGTTAACGAATAGTCTTGCTTTCTGCTAAGTTTCCATTTATACAGTTGTGATTTCATTTGTTAAGAATAGTGTGTGCATATTTCATTTTACAATAGAAGATTAGTTGTTAAATTTCCTTTCATCACAAATAGTTGAATTATGTAGAACCGAATTGCATTTTAGAATAATTTAAACAACCCCCAACAAACCCCACGCGTGCTTAGGATCTATATTTTCTCAAGCTCTATGCATGGAATACCTTCATCCATAAATAATGAAGTCTCATATTCATTCTACACATCCTCAAAGCAATCTACACCGTAAAGCATGCTATCTCTTACCAGTTTTTAGCTTTGATGGTCACATCATATTCCATGATTTTGGTCACCCATCGTGCTCTCTTTTCATTGATCTCTACTCCCATGATGAAGTCTCTAACATAAGAGTGGGATACTAATACCTTAATATGATTTGTGGCGAGCATACTTTTGAATTTCTTGAGTGTATGCATGATGGAAAAGACCTAATTCTCTATGTGATTGTATCTTAATTCGTAATCCTTGAAAGCCACCTTTGGTTGTTCTAGACCTTGTTCGAGTTTCTTATGTTAGGATAATAGAAACATTAGTATCATCACCATAAGCATAAAGGATGAAATCCTTGGAATAATCCAGGTTGATGAGTGTTGGTGCACAAGTAATTTCTGCTTGATTTTGTTGAAGCTCTCTCTTCCTTTTGTTGTACATCTGAAATTCGTATCCTTCTTGAGAATCAGGGTGATTAGCCTTACCAGTCCTACAAAGTTAGGAATAAAGTGCCTAACAAAGTTGATCTTTTCAAGGAAGGACTGCAAGGCTTTCTTTTGTGTCGGTAGGGAAAGAGCTAGGTTGGTTGAAACACACTCAGGATCAATTGTGATGCTACCCTTTGAAACTACATGGCTCAAGAGCTTTCCTTATGCCACAACAAAGTTGCACTTCTTGGGATTAAGAGACACCCTATACTTTCTACATCTCTCAAATACTTTCTCCAGGTGCGCCATATGATCTGCACTCTACTTTGAGAATACTTTTATGTCATCAAGGTAAACCAAGATGAACTCATTGATGTAACCTTTGAAGGCAATGTTCATGGTACGTTGGAAAGTTGTGCCTATGTTTGACAGACCAAAGGGCATTTTATGATACACATATGTTCCCCACTTGGTTGTAAATTCCATTTTGAATTGATCCTCTTCCTTGACCAAGATCTGATTGAAGCCTAAATATCCATCTAACATTGAAAATATTTGTGCACCATCCATAGTCTGAATATGCTCCATTAAAGGAAAAGGATAATGATCCTTTAAAGATGCCTTATTCAAATATCTAAAATCAACACAGAGTCTGATTTCACCATTCTTCTTGTGCAGTGGAACTAAATTCGCGACCCAAGTAGAGTACTTGATGGGAAAAATTATTTTTCCTCAACGAGTTTAGATAATTCCTTTCTCATGAGGGGCTCTATCTTTGGATTCGTTGGCCATTTGCTTCTTACATCTAATGGGCTTGACACCAGGATTAAGATCAATGGAGTGTTGAGAAATAATTAGATCAAAACCTTTGATGTCTTCATACTCCCATGAAAATATATCACTGTATTTTTGATAAAGAGAGATGAAGGACTACTTTTCATCATGTGTGCAAGCCTTGCTGAGCAAAGTTAACACCTTTTCGTGCATAATAATGATCTGCGGATCATTTTTCTTATACGCAGCATGCATATATTTTTCTTCACCTTTGAACTCATCATCAGGGCTAAATATTTTTCTAAGGTTACCATCCCTTTAAGCAACTTGTTTGTCTTCAGTTGTATTAGTTGGTAATTATAGCTATCATGCAAGTCAACTTGCATGCTTGATGAGAACTCAACTTCATTTTGGATGAACTAGATGATCTGCACATCACTATCAAACACTTGCCAGTTGGTATTATTTTATGGAATGGATGGCCTGATCACCATCTTAATGTGTTGAGTGTTTCCTTCGATAAATCCCTTAGTACGAGAGAAATGTGAACCCGGAGCGACCATTTGATCAACTTCCTTGTTCATTTGCACGGCACCACTTACGGGTTTAGTGCATCAAAGCTTTCAAGGAGGTCCCAAACTCCATGCTTATAAGCTTTGAGAAGCTTATTCTTTGTTAAGAACTTATTGGTAACCTAATAGATGACCAACTCTGTATCCCCAAATATTTGTAGTGCCTTAATCTTCTTCTTTTCAACAATCAGTAGACCATGTACCAACACCTCATATTTTGCCACATTGTTGGAGCATGCAAACTATATCCTATGTGTAAAGAATAATTTCTCATCCCTAGGGGAAATGATAACCACTCTGCTCGTGTGCCATTCTATTTACGGAACCATCAAAATATAACTTTCATAGACCAGGTTTAACTCTATCTTTCTTAGTGTGGGAAAGTAGCATTGTTTCTTCCTCAAGAATGCAGTAGGTACCAAGCCCAGTTTCATAAGATTCTAGTTCTTCAGTATATGGATCAAATCTATGGTGCCTCTCTTCCCATTCATCAAGTACTAGGTCAAGAACAGAGGGTGGAAGAGGCTTCTCTTCAGGAAATGAAGCTTGTTCTTGGATTAGACAATTGCCTTGGAGAGGGGATAGGACATATGGCTCTACATGATAGGAAAATATAGGCTCAACTTGTATGGTGAACTGGGTACCATACCTTATCTTGAGTAACATATAAGACCAATCGGAAGACAAGTAACTACCCATTTGAGCAGTGAAATATCTTGATAGACATAGGGAAAACAAAGGAGGTAAGTCAATGACTGACACATCTTGAGTAATTGTTAAACTTGGACATGCATGAAGGGTCAACTCAATATCTTTAATGAATCCTAAGGTGTTTACATTTGATTCGTCAAGTTCAAGACTCCTTTGGACAAGGGGTTATACCTAAGACCAAGGACATCAACTATTCTCTTGGGCATAACAGAGGTACTAGCGCTGAGTCTATCATGCAATTATGGACAAGATGTTCACCTACAATCAAGGACATATAGAAGGGTGGGGTTTTGACAACCTTACTTGCTTCTCATTTTCTTGGTAGATGTTGATAGAAACACACAACCTCTGTATGGTTGGATCAACACATGGGAGTTAGGCGGAGCTTCATGCAATAGATCCCGTTGAGATGGAATAGTTAGGGCATCCCAAATTGTGACATTTATATTTGTCTTCTTCATCTGGTCAAAAATGTTGATTGAAGAGCCGTTGACTTGTGCGGTTGACAAACAACATCCCTTTTTGAATTTGCGAGGCACGAAGCAAGAGTTTTAGCTAAAGCAGGAGCTTGACCTACCAAAGGAGGTGCGTGTGCTACTTGAAGCCTTACACAAGGCCTGTTGTGTAGGGACTTGAGCACCCTTACTACTAGATGCATTGGATGCTTCTTTCTACTTTTGAGGGTTGGTTTACGTTCTTAAGAGTGTGACCTACATGCCTAAATCCAACATTCTCTTCTTATATCTCATTTTGTCTGCAACTTGGGTGCATGGTATTCTTTTATCATTTGTTTCTTGGTTGATTGCATAGAATTCCTCAGCGCCAAATAACATCAAATTTTCCTCTTTAGGAGCTTCTGATATTCCTTGGTTTTTTGCTTGAGGCACTCGTTGAATTCTTGCAAGTGAAGCATTCTAGATCATGTAGGTTTGTGCGCTTGTAACATTAGCAAAATGATATTGAGTATGAGGCATATTGCAAGGGAAACACCATTCTGATTCTTATGCCAAATTATTCTGAACTGGAACAAGCAATTGACTTGTACTAGGTACTGGAAGAGAAGGTGCGGGAGGAAAAACTTGTAAGGAAAAATGCGTGTTAGCATGCTATCTATCATTTTGTTGGTTGGGTGCATATCTTTGGTTTCCATGTTGATTCCATCAAGGTTAATTGTTTTGGCTATGCACCTGATTAGAATTGCCTCTATAGGCTTGCACTTGTTGCTTTTCTAATGATATGAATTTGTTTGATAAATTTCTGATCAGATCCTTTAATTCTTCATCCTCCTTTGGCTATGCCAGAGAGTAGGATGTAGATACAACTAGTTACATGCATTATTTTTGAATAGGGAGAGGGGTCATAGGAGGTTCACGTGCTTGCAACATTTCTATGAACAAGGGCATAGGTGATCTAGGAGCTATCTTTCCCATTGAATAAGACTATTTTCTACCCTAGCTGCAATACTATAAGAAAATTTGGTAAGGTCCTACCTCCCATGGATTAAATCATGACTGAGATATCATTGTTTAGCACCTTTAGGTAATACTGAGAAAAATGTGCTAGGCTATAGGTCTCACCACAAAGGGATTCTATCCCAAGTATTTTGAAATTAGTCATATGCTCATTGGGTTCCCTCCTTGTTTTTGTCAATTGCTCCACTAGAGATAGGTGATTTGACTTATCTTTGAAGTAATTGCAAAGAGATGTTCCTAGCTCATCCTAGGTGGTAATAGATCCAAGTCTCAAGCCTCGATACCATTGAAGCACTTTACCTTTGAAAGAGGTTATAAGTAACCTTACTTCTACATCATCATGTGTGATCAAATAGAGTGAACACACATTTGTTACATCTTGGATATGCTTCTGAGGGGTGACTTGATTCTCACTAGTAAATTATGGAATACTTTTGAGCACACCATTTGGCATGTCATTTTGCACGGCCAACACCAAGGGACTCCCTCCTATGAAGTTGGAAAATTTCCTCAGTGGAGGAGGTGGCTGATGTGCCATTACAGGGTGTGTAGGTTGTCTATTTTTGAGGAGGAGTTGAATGGGAATGACATGTGGGAGATAGAGATGTGCGCATTCGCCTTATGGAATGGACTCTTCTTGGGGATAGTTAGAGGTACTCGAAAGAATCTTCAGTTGTTGCAATTCTTCTTATATGCACTCTTCTCATGAAAGGCACTTAGGAATGCTAAAATAGAGATCTGGAAATGTTGGGAGTCACCAGATGTGTTGAAATGAGCCTCCAAAGGCTGAAATACTAAGTCCACACACTAGAACTTAGCAATATGAAATTTAAGCTTTCATTGTTGCTCCCACCTGGGCATGCCAGAAACTATTGGTTTTCAAACTTGCACCCATGTCTCAAATCACGGGAGAGCCGAGCTATTTGAGATCACAATGGAACCATATCCCAAGTTGTGGGACCTTGTGTGCTTGAGATGGATTTTCGGAGAAGGTTGGTTCTTGTATATATTTATACTTCTACTATAACTCCTAGTCTTTGAAAGAGGAAACTAAACTAATAAATACTAAGGGACCAAGGATAAGAGGATAACATGAAAATGAACTACAGTAAAAGGTGATAGCTCTAGAAAAAGAGGGATGATCACCATACATTACGGCGGGAATGAAAAGGTGATGCGTGAAAGGAGGCTAGACACGAGTAACACGATTGAAAACACATTTACCGGATCATTCTCATGGAACAAAACTAAATAAGGAGCTGCGTAAGGGACATAAGGTGGCACAACAAACACACAATGCAAAAGAAAAGGCAAGAAGAAGGAATTTAAACATGTTATGACAAAGGATAGTCACAAAACGATGCTTCTATTACTTCAAAAAATGCACAAAGATGTTATAATGGTAAAGATGTCGATATCCACATGCATGAGTTAGATCTAGAGGTCAAAAAGTCAAAATGCGAGAAAATATTAAGTCCTTATCAAAATGCATAAGGATTCAAAATATCCCACCTTAATAATGAGCCCAACTCTTACATTTATAGATGAATCATTCAAGAAGCATTCAATGCCTATAAATCTATTAAATGCACTTCCCTAGGTCTGTTTGGATTTTGGTGTGTTGGAGAAGGAAGGAGGGTGGATCATATCAAATCAGGTGGTTAAAGCAATCAGATATGTTCATTAATGCCTAGAAAGATGTTTTCCCATTTCTCACCTACCAGTCCGCCAAAATTTGAATTTGAATGTCTAGCACTATGGCTGATGTCAGCAGCTCTCTGACAAGTCTAGGCACACATCAATCAGAGCTTTGTAGTAAAATATATGGTTGTCAAAGGTTGTAAGAGCTGTTTGTGCACGCAAGACACATGGCGCATGTGAATTGGTTGAAAGAATGACCAATTGTGTAAAAATGTTTGTCGTTTATACCACATGTCACTCACTGATTTGTTGTAATTATTTGGTGCCATGTTGGTGCATTTGATTGGTTGTGTGTGGCACACTCAGGCATGTTAGAAGATGAACTAGAACAAAAGGGCGCAAAGGAGGTCACAAGGAAGGGAACGAGAATAAAATAGAGGATCGCAAGTGCGACACAAGCAGGAAATGAGGAAAACTGGTGAGTAGAGAACGCATGGTCAAGGTGCAACCATTACAAGATGATGTGTGGGCACACGCAAGGGTGAATGACTGCTAGGAATAAGGTGAATTCACAAAATACGTGCATACGGGGATGATGGAGCAAAGAAGAAAAGGAAAGGAAGGGAAGAAGGGGAAGCGCACAAGGGGGCACGAGGAAAAGAAAAGAATGTGCAAGGGAACTTGAGCATGCATAATCTGCAATGAAGAGCTCGGAACCAAAATATGTATATAAGTTATCCAAATCACTAGGAGAGTCATTTGGATAATGATTCAACATAGACTAAGACTATGCAGATTCATGTCAATTCTTATGAACTAACTCATATCAATATCTCTCATATAGATTTGCAAGAAAGGACAACATACTTGAAGTGATTGTTTGGATTTGATTTGTAATTATTTTTATATCTTAATTTTATTGTGTTATAAATCCGAAAATGATTATCATAATCAAGTGATAATGATATTGAAATGTCATCACATCATATTAAGGGTGTTATGGCCCAATGTATTATTCTTGCTTATTGATGTAAATCATTATTAATGAAGATTAAGGTTTATCCTTATTTGAAATCAGATTTTATGACTTATCTGGTTTATGAATTATCTTGTTTGAATTGAAAATATGGATGTTCTACTTATACATATTAATTAATAATTAAGCTGATTTTGTTTAAGTTATGGTAATATTTCATATTCATTAGTAATTGAAAAGAGTAATCAAAGAAACCCAATAACAAGATATAATAAAGACTAAAAATGAAAATGAAATAAAGATATTGTTGTAACTTATGACCATTAAATGGACTAATCTTGACAAGAAATGTATTTAAATGGTTAGATAGGGAAAATGAATGATGAACCCACACCTAATGACAAATACTAAGTTGTGAAAGTACGATAAGAGGAACTAACAAAAGTAGTAACTCGTTGAGTTACTATGACCCTCTTATGATAATCTATTAAATATTTTGAAACAATACTTTTTAATGTGTCGTTAAGAAAGAAAAATTTACAATATTTAACTAAGGTAACCTATGAATATAAGAGGCACGGAAGTAAGTCCCTTCATCTTCTTGCTAGTATCATACTTTGTGCCAACTTAGGATGGCTATGGGAAGGGTAGTGAGGATGTAATGATGGAAATCATTATGTGGTCCCTATCTTTCCCATAGGGATCCTAAGATGGTACATATGGGATTCTCCTCCTATGGGAAGCGAGTCAATAATGGACTCTTCCTCTTCTTAACTAAATTTACTTCTTAAAAAACAATGAATCCAAATAGCTATATTGAGATGGTTGTGTGGTGATGGAAGACAAGTTTCGTCGACTAGGGTATAGTCTCAAAACTAAGCTCACAAAACTATTCTTGAAAAATTTGGCCAAATTAATGTAATAACTGGCTACATTGTCTATTCATCAATCCCCTAAATCAACAGTGTCGGATACCGGATGGAAGTTGCATAAATATCTTCTAGGTAGGCACTAAGGAGATGCACATGTTGTCATAACCTATAAAAGTTTTAACCAAGTATACAAATTATATGTACACTCGATGAGAGTAATTTAAGGGAGATCGTGGAGATCTAGATATTCCCTTACAACCACGCAAGGTTATTGTATTTCTCATATGGATTATGAATATTTAATAATGCTAGATTATTTATAATAAGATAAATAATAATTATAATCATTAATAACATTAGTTGAACATTAAGGATATGTTATAAATAAAATTCCCTTAATTTGGATGACCATAACTTGGGTGTTACAATTTTTTATTAGAGTTGTAGGTTAATCAACTCTTGGACTCAATGGGTTCATAATGCTAACGGACATTTTATCCTTTCATTAACGAGAATGCAATGATTAGAAGAAGGGTGAACCATGAAGATAGAACCGGTTCATCAAATGTTGAAGGTTGATGGATGAGAAATTAGATGAAATTATAAAAGTCCTTCAGGACACTAGTAACCATATAACTTCCTTGGAGCAAAAATAGTAGGATAAAATGAAGAGTAGGAGAAAATGAACAACCGAAACAACATAAGGAAAAAAACCAAAATAAAAATATGATAACAATGAACAAGGGATAAAAGAGATTTCTTGGATGTTGAGCTATTTAGGAACATAAAAGAATCAACCCACCCAAATATGATGGAAAATCCTTGGGAGATGGTGCTGAAAAATGGTTAAGTGAAATGGAGAGGTAATTTGAAATAAGGGAATTTTATGAGGAAAATAAAGTTTTTTATTAGATTAGGTAAGAAGCGGGGATTAGGGAACCCAAAACCTTATAATAAAATGCATTGTGAGCATAACCAAGGAGGAACAAAAAAGAAACATGACAAAAGGACTAAAACAAACTTATCCCAAATGTCATCCAACAAACTATTACAATACAAAACTCCAAGAAACAATAGGCTAGAGTGAACAAAACACAGGGGGTATAACCATCACAAGTGAAATAATCCGTAAAAATTCAAGAAAAATATCCAAGATCCAAGAGACTAATTAGTATTCAAATGCTTGTACACCTTCGGTTGGCTCTCTTCTCATCCTTTCATCTAATCATCTTACTCGTTCATAATAGGAATTCCATATTCAACCTATTTTTCATCATCCAAACTACTAATGTGGTGATTAAACCTGTGAGCTATGTGACCCTACTCTAGTTTGCCTACATGCTCCTGTAACTTCAAAACCTTGTTTTTGATCTCATCCATATCCACCCTGATAAAGTTTTGAGAGATGTAAATTTTCTTAGAGGTGTCTATACAATTCATGACATTGTTTCTCATATCCATTCCAACTTCACCTAAAGCTTCCATGTCCCTTTTGACCTGCCTAACCTTGAGAGTAATTTTTTCAAAATCCACATTCTAATCTAGCGACATTATCTCCTTCCCCTTAGACAAATCCCCTTTCATGTCAACTAGGGAAATAATAGCCCCAGTACTAATAATTCCCTTCCTTGGTAGGCCTTACCCTTCTTTCTCCTCAGTTTGTTCAAATAATCAACAAGAGAACAATTGTCATCAGAATCCCCATGACCGAGAACAATTGTTAAGACAATGAGGAAACTAAAGTAGTATGAGGTGGTTTCCAACTTTATGATGAAACATCTTCATGGTGGCATAATTGTAAGATGGAATTGGGAGTAGATATTGCCTCCATCACTTGGGAGTAATTTAAGGTATATTTTCATCAATGTTGGTTGCCTCAACTCTATTTTGATTAGAAAATGTCTAAATTTTAGAACTTAACTCAGGGTAAACTGAGTGTTGTGGAGTATTGGGAACATTTTACTAAGATGTTAAAATACATGCCCCAATACTAAAAGTAAAAAAAAATGGATCCATAAGTTTATCATGGGATTAAACCCAAACATAGGAGGTGAAGTAGATGTTCATGGACCATCTATAATGGAAGCAATGTTTGAAAAGGCCATAAGGAAAGAATAAAAATTACAAGCAATTTCATCCTTTAGGGATGAGAAACACAAGAAGAGTGTTAGCTCACCTGCACCACTTGCTCCTAGGAAAACTTGGTGGAAGAAAGAGGAAAAAAATCAAGATTTCCAGGAAAAATATAGCAACTAAACATGTTGTAAACACAAGAAAGAATGGACGAGAATAGTACTTGCTTTTGGGGAAAATAAATTTGAAAGAAAAGGGCCTGTTAGGGGATGTTTTAAATGTTACGTTGAGCACTATGAAAATAAATGTCCCCAAAATAATCAATGGAGTAACCACCAACATATAATTCATGCTACTGATGGGTAATCGCTAAGAAGGAAAAAAACAAGCTACCCCTATAGAAGTGCCATGTAAGCTTTATGGTTTTCTTGTTACTATTTTGTTTGACACCGAGCTACTAAGTGTTTCATTTCAAGTAAGTTAGGCTGGTAAATTGTCCAAGAGTGTGGATTTATGGAAAATTATTGGATTGTTCAATACAAGAATGATGATATCCATATGGTAGACCAATGTCTGTTTGATGTAGCATTGGAATTACCTAGTTTTACCACTAAACTAACCTTTATGTGACTCCCTTAGGGTCTTATGACATCATAATAGGAGTAAATTGGTTATCCAAACACAAAGAAACAATGGAATATTTTGAGAGATGTATTGAATGTCTTGATGATACATAGAAAATAACCATCCTTCGAGGAATTACGAGATATTTTGAAATTAGAAAAATCTCTTCTATGCAATTAAAAATCCAAAAACAAAGGCTACATGGTGTATGTTATTAAAATTTCAGATTTTAGTAAGGAAAACATTTTTGGAATATTTTCCACCTTTATATGAGTTTAAGGATGTCTTTATGGAAGAATTTCATGGACTTCCTCCTAAAAGAGAGTTTGATTTTATAATTGACATTAAACTTGGAACAAAACCAATATCAAAAGAACCTTATAGAATGACAAAAATAGAGCTAGTAGAATTGAAAGCACAACTACATGAACCCTTTTAAAAGGTTTGATCCAGCTTAGTGTGTCTCATTAGGGAGCACTGGTTATTTTGTTATTAAGAAAGATGGAACTTTAAGGTTGTGCATTGACTATCGTATGCTTAACAAAGCAATGATAAAGAATAGATATCATGTGCTAAGGATTAATGATCTTTTCAATTAGATGAGAGATGCACATGTTTATTATAAGATTGATTTACGATTTGGTATCATTAGTTAAGGATAATAGATTCACAAAACAACATCCAAAATATGATATGGGCATTATGAGTTCATTGTTTTTCCATTTGGACTCACTAATGCACTAGCAACATTTATGAACCTTATGAATAATATTTTTCAGGAATACTTAGATAAGTTTTTTCTAGTTTTTTTTGATGATATTTTAATTTACTCTAAGAACGTTGATGAACACAATGAACACTTAATAATAGTGTTAGAAGTGCTAAGAAAAAGGAAACTCTATGGTAAGATTTCAAAATGTTATTTTATCAAAGTAAAGTACAATATCTTGGTCATATCATAAACAAGAATGGAATTTATGTTAACCCATAAAAAATCAAAGCTATTATAAAGTGACCAACACCTAAAAATGTACATGAGATAAGAAGTTTTATGGGATTGACTAGGTATTACAAAAAAATTGATAGTGTCTTTTCAAGAGTGGTTTGACCAATTACTTCATTACGAGAGAAAAAGAAAAAAGTTTGTATGCAGACTGATAAATATAAGAATGCATTTAACTTGCTAAAAGTAAAACTTACATTTGCAACTATATTAAAGGTTTTGGATCCCGATGGAAACTTTTACCGTAATTACTGATGCCTCAGGTGAAGATTGGGTGGAATAATTCTTCAAAATTACCCCGTAATTTCTTACGAAAGTAGAAAACTGAAAGTGCATGAGAAGAACTATGATCCCTGCGACTTAGAGTTTACTTCCATAGCTCATTCCTTACAAATATAGAGGTATTATTTGTTAGGAAATCCATTTGAACTGAAAACAAGTCATTTCAAGTTGAAATACATTTTTGTAGTGATTTGAATGCAAGACAATGTTGGTGGATGAAATTTCTATCCCAATATGACCTTGATATTAGTCACATTAAAGGAAAATAAAATTGAGTGGATGATGCAATGAGCCACATGAATCATATTTCTACAATTGTGACCCTTAGAACTTAGTTTAAGGAAGAAGTGAGTAAACAACTTCAAGTTGATTTGTACTATCAACAAGTCAAAATGCATTATAAAAAATCTAAATGATAAACGATACAAGGGTTTTAAGTCGACATTGAAGGATTTTATGATTTAACAACAAAGTGTATGTGCCCTTTGGTAGTGATCTTAGAATGAAAGTCTCGCAATAATTTCATGATACACTGTATTCCAAGCATCCAGGGGTAACAAAGTTGTTGATTGATACGGAAGAGAAAGTTAAGCTCATTTGTGAGCATTTGAAATAAGTTGTTAATAGATGGAAAAGTTATGTTGATTTGAAAAGGATAGACATAAAATTTGAGCAAGGAGATAATGTATTTTTTAGGGTAAAACCCAAAAAGATCTCTATTTCATTTGGAAAAGCTTCCAAGTTATCACCTAAATATGTAGGACCTTTTTGAATTCCTAAAAGTGATAAGCTGTCCGATGGCTTATAGATTATATTTACCTCCCACATTGTCTAGGATGCACAATGTTTTTCATATATATTTTCTTAAAAGCATGTTTATGATATATCGGTTATTATCAATTGGAAGTCATTAGATTTTCAAGACTCATGAATCATCGTAGTTGAAATAATAAGAGTGCTGAAAAATCATAAATTACGTCTCGAAATCATGAAGTTTCTCATTGTAAGGTCCAATGGGACCAATAATATGAGAATAATGCAACTTGGGAGAATAGGGATGATATGATGAGTGGTTTTACTTTCTTGTTTCAGTGATCAAAACAAATGGTTTGACAATTTTGATGGATTTCATTAAAAAAAAATTTGATGCTTTTATAAATAAATGGAAATTTAAGTTATACTGAAAATATTTTTGGGAAGTAATTTGATGAGATGAGGATGATATAACTAATATTTGGAATTATGAATGGATAAATTATGGAAAATTATCAAATTATGAGAAAGTTAAATTGAATTCTTCAATGTAATGTTTAATGTTGCTTGTGATTGATATGTTAGAAATGGTTATAGTTAAATCATTGGGATGGTGATTCTTTCTAGAGGGAAAGTATGTAACATCCCAACTTAATACATTCATTGAATTAGTAATATTATTATCACTTGACTAAGATAAGGAATGATTGTTTTCTCTGGTTGCTTTGATACTTGTCAATAATGAATGTTTTTGATAGTATAATAATTTAATAACACACACGTGCACGTGTAGAAATATGTTTGAAAATGACGTAATAAATTAATAATAAATAAAATACACACACACACACACACACACACACACACACACACACACACACACACACACACACACACACACACACTCATGTTTTGTTTGTTATTGGTGATAAGACCACCGTGGGTTAATGTTGTTAGTTTGTAAGATGGTCAATGACCATTCAAACCTAAGTCATTTTTATGGAGTTAATTTAGTTCTTGGAATTGTTTAAAAGGATGGTGAAGGTGGATATACGACCCACCATGCAAGTTTATTGATTTTGTTAATTTTTGAATAAACTTAAGTTTAACTAAAGTCACTTGGAAAAATTGTAATGTTTATTGAGGTTTATGGTTAGGTTGGTTGAAGCCATGACATAGCATTGGTAATTAATGAGGAAGTAAGAGGTTGGTCGGGTTCCTTGGGAACCTTTATATTTTGGAGAAGCTAAGCATGCAAAGTTAACACATTGTTGTATTTTCATTTGGTTATTTTTGAGTTGTGCATGGAGGTTTTGATGGAATTGGTTTTGTGGACTGTTTATGGTGAATTTATGGTTGTTAAACTCCATCAAACAAGACATTTTTGTTTTTTATATGTTTTGTTGGAATATTTGATGGCTTTTGGGAAGTATTAGACTTGGAAATAGTTTTTAGGGAAGATTGGAGGAAAAAAAAAAGTAGACATAGGTTTCAAGTCTTACTCATTGTTGTTATTGTTATGAAATACTGAATACATTTTGGTTTTTATATTTGATTGAAAATTAGAAAAATAATGTATTTGATTTTGGGGATTTTGTTTAAAATCGAGTTAATAAATGCATTTGGTTTTTGAAATCTGGTAAATAAAAAGAAAATGAAATGGTTATGTGCAATCTAAGTTATTTGGTTATGGTTATTATTTTAAGAACAAAATGTTTTGTTTTTATTTACAAAATCAGGAAATAGAAACATATTGTTACGGTGTGAAGATGGAAAAAGAATGGGGAAATAGTTGTATGCATTTTGGGTTTTGATTATTGTGTTAAAATTTGAATACTTTTCTTTCGTTCATTGTGAAATATGGAAATAAATGAGAAATATGGAATTAATACGCTTATAGTTTTGATTTTTATATCATACATGGAAAATAAAGAAGGAAACAACTAAATTTGTTTTGGGTTTTGTTTTATTATGAAATCTAGAAAAATGCTTATGTTTTGTGTATAGTTATTTCAATGACTCTCTTATAGAGATTTTATATTTTGTTTGGTTTAAGCTTGTGCTTGAGATTTCTTTATATCATTGTTTTATAAAGCTCTTGAATAGCATGACTATTATTAAACTCTCCTTGAACATGTTATGCGTCGGTTATTATGTGAATGTTAACCTTAAGCCTCAACAATAGTGTGAGGGTTAAGAAGTTTGCATATCCCAACTAGAGCTAACATCACAAATAAGGGTAACTATATCTCTTATAAAATAAGTATTTATCCTTTATTAAACATGAATAAACATAATACTCAACACATCAATGGTTCAAACCACAAATATCACACACACACACACACACACACACAATTACATAAAATTCAGAAATATATGTTTAAATTGATTATATTCATATCCCTCACTTCTTACATTGATTTCTCTCTTTATTCTTCATGTTTATATTAACTCTTCTCACTCATTTTCATGATATCCTCTTCTCCCCTCATTTTACATCATTATATAGCCTTTAAAAGGCAAAATTTATGTCTTTCACTCATAATGACTCATGGTAACCATTGGTTAACTCTTATTTACATTATTAACTAGTAATTAGTGGATATTTACATATATATCATGGTATTTATGCATTTTACTTGTGTAAAATATTATATATTCTTCATTATTATCATTTTGATATGTTTCTAACTTCCACAATATATTATAATGCTCATATAAATACCGTAAACATCATAAAATAACTTCATAATATGAAGAACCATGTCAACATCATCCCAAACTCTAAACATTGTCTCATCCTTGAGAAAACCAAGTGATGAAGAATCATGTTACCATACACAAGTTTTTATGAATAAATCTCCTAGTTTTGAAGTCTAGATGATGTGCACTCTAGTGGCTCTCTTGAATATAAATTTGACAGGATCTACATCTGATTCATCTTCAGAATATTTGTCCCACAAAATATTCATAAGGTGTTTTTCTTTTCTAGTTCCTCTATTCCCTAAGAATTTTTTCTTGGTCCCTCTATTCTAGTATAATTTTGCTTCCTTTGGGTAACTAAATGAATCATTTTCTTCATTATCATCTTGTGGTACCCTTCTCAAGTATCCAACACATTTCTATGATTTATAAACATTAAAAATCCTCATCCTTTTTTCTTCCATCTTGTTCATTTTGTATTGTACCATTTTTTGACCTAACTATACTTTTCTTCTTCTCATTTATCACCTTTTCTTTTCTTTCTATTTCCTCTTGGTTTTCTTATTTTTCTTTCTCTACCTTTTCCTTCCTTTGTTTATGACATCCTCACACAATGTCACAGTTTCATTTTCTCCTTTAATACTTAACTTCCTTATCTCTTCTTTTTTTTCCATTTTTTGGTTTTCTATTTTATCTTCCATATGATTATTCTTTACTTGCCATGATTTTTCATATTGTGGTCTAAAAAATTCTATGGATGTAGATTTTTCATATGTTTCTATTATTTTGGTCTCCTTTTCTATCTGTGTCCCTTCCTCTTTATAAAATCTCTTTTCAATATGTATCTTATTCTCAAAATTCCATAGTATATGTCCTTTTTCCCATACCAATAACATGTTATTAACCATCTCAATTGACCATTTTTATGTTATTTTGATATTTTGTATCCCATCATTTATTGTAGTTATCACCTCCATAATAATGATGATATTTTCCTCTATTATAGTTATTTCCTTTATAACTACCATGATATCCTTTGCAGTATCCCCTTTCACTATCTCGATGGTATCCCATATGATATCAACTATCTCTCTTATACCCCAGATTATTATTCTCTTCCATTATCTCTTTGATATCCATCATGATATTCATTATCTCTTTCATATCTCTAAAGGTATCCTCTTCCATTGTTTTGGTGAAGCATTTGTCTCATTTATATTAATTCGTTATGCGTCTTCTCTAGATTTACTGTCATTTCACACTACCATCATACATGTCCTTCAGTTGATTCCTTGAATACCTAAAAGAATATAATACTCAAAGAGACATGAAATCCAGAGACAACTCAACACGTCCTCCCCAAAACATATAACACCTACAATAATAATTCAACAACCCCACCTGTTCAAGCTCAACAACACCGCCCCTCCATAATATCAAGGATATCAAGATGAAACAACCACATTATGGAGGAGGATACCAAGGAAATAAATACAACCGCAACTATCAAGGGTATAACAGTGGCGAATACATGGGAGGATATAGAGGAGGATACAAAGGTGGATTTAGGGGTGGATACAATAATTACCAAGGTGGTAGAGGATATCAAGGATATTAGGGATATAAAGGGAGAGAAAATCATAATAACTTAGGGGATGTATTTTAGAACAGAATAACAATACATTTCTATAAATGTGGAAAAGATGGACATTTAGCAAGAAATTATATAGAACCAGAACCTTGCAGATTTTTTCATGAATGTGGACATGATTCTTTCAATTTTCCTAAGGCTACACAATTCTATAGGAATGGAGGAACAAAAACTTAATCATTAGGGATGGATGCTCAAAATAATGTCCATCACCTCACTAAAATAACATGGGATGAAGTAGTACAAGAAGAGAAACAAATTAAATAAAGAGCATCTATCTCCAAAATAAAATCGAGATAAGGAGAAGAAAAAGGAAAAAGCTAAAGACAATTACTTTAGGATAAAAACTCATAAGAAAGTGAATAGTGCTAAAGAAGAACCAAAATATAAAGTTGTAGTCACAACAAAAAGTGCTATTAAGAAATAACATACACCTAGTAAAAATAAGTTATCAGATTACCTACAGAAGAAGATTCATCCATAAATGAATATTGGGACCCAAAAGAGATCATACCAGACTTACACGATAAATAAGTAGAAGAATGTAAGGCGATTACAAAGAAATCACAATCTCATGAGGATATAGAGAAAAATTATTTTATGGAAGATGAGATAACTACACTCAAAGAAATAGCCACACTAACCATTAAACACATATTATTTGATAAGTTGAAACAATTATGTAAATATTGGAATAAAGAAGAGAAGAGTTTACATGTCCAATAGATTTAGGCTGGCCATAACAAGAAAAAGAGAAATGTATTCATAACACAAATAACATGGCGCAAGTCCACCATATACTTGGATGTTGAAATATTTGATACAACAATCACACGCAGATACTTTCGAGATCTGCAGGTGCGGTGTGAATATAATGTCTAAAACAACTTGCAATAAACTTGGTATACCTCATTTAGAGTCCATAAGATATCATATTTCTTTGGTAGATGGATAAAAGAAAACCCCCATAGGTGTATTAAAGAACGTGGAAGTAAATTTTATGGGGATCAAAAATATTGTCAATTTTGAAGTAGAAGAGAATGTAGCTATAAAACCTACATATAATACCATTTTGGCCTTAGAATGGTTTTTATTGTAAAAAAACCTTGAATTTAGAAGAAGAATAACTCACATTAGAATTAAATGGAATTTTATTCCATGTACGACTACAGCGAGGGATGAGTGCCGTATGGTTAGAACAAGTTTGGCATGACATTGATGAGGAATATTTTGATGAAATACAAGGGATATATACTGAATTGGTTGACCAATACGGATAAATAATTCAAACCTAATTTCGATAGTGATATTTCAATAAAGAGTGAATCTACAAATGAGAGCTTATATACCATAGTAGAATCATGGGTATATGGTTTCCTTGAATCTAGAGTAAGGAAATTACATTATGCAAGAAGGTTACCATCCCACATAATTACTTTATATGATGATTTCTCTAAATCCATGGATGACACAAATAATTTTTGTTAGCTAGCACAGAACAATTTCAAAATAATGTGGGTACCATTCAGTTATAGAAGACCAAGATGAAAATCCAATCAAAAGAGTGTATATATTAAGTCATGAAAGCGTCCCTACATACCTTACAAAAATATTCAGGGTTTGGGGATCTCGAAGGTTATCTAGAGTAAATGGTAAGAATATTTCCCAATGATACAATCTCGTATGAAATAATTGGATGACAATCTAACAATCAATGTTGCAAGATGGTGGGTAACGCATAAAAATAATATCTCTCATTGGAATTCTTTAGTCACATTACTAAAAATAAGATATTTAGAAAGTGAAGCATACTATGTGGCTATGCCGAATACGCGAGAATAAGGAGATCCAAAAACACATTTAGATTTGTGAAAGACATTTGCATATATGTGGAGAAAATTCTCCCTTGGTTTGGACTCAATTGTTTGTATGGAAACTAGGACCTTTACCTAGGTCCTAGTATATGCATCAAGAAATTGGGAAGGAAATAAGAAATTGGGATCAAGTGGTTAAATAATTTTTCCATACTTTTAACTTCTAGGATGCAGATCTCAATACACTTCAAGCACCACAAAGGATAAGAAATTTCTTATTCTTAACTCTAGAAGAGACCGCAGATTGATTTCCACAACAGAAATCAGCCACACAAGAGGAACAAACACACCAACAAGAATAACCAGTAAAAATAAAAGAAATGGCATACTTTTTTAAGTAGAGAAGCAAGAAAGAGAGAAAAAAATTGATAAATTGAAATATAAAACAATGGAATGAGAAAGAGAGGTAATAAAAAACAATATAGAAGATAAATGTTTCTACAAACCTTAAAATTTGAGAAATGAAAACATTGGAATAAATGGAGAAGAAAAATTTACAAAAATAGGATATTATTGGTCGAGAGAAGAAGTATCAAGGTGGTAGAACTGCTCCAATAATTTCAAGATATATTCCCTAAATACTTCAAGGAATTATGAGGAATCAAAGAAGAGGTGGGAACCATGAAAATCCACATCAAAGATGGGTTCAAACCTCTAAAGAAAAGAACCTAGAGACTAAACCCGAAATTGAAAGTAAAGGTAAAAAATGAGATAGATAAAATGTAGATTGTGGATATAATCAAACCTACTAATGATGATGAATGGCTAAGCCCTATGGTAGTCTAAAAATAAGAAAACATGCAAAATTTGAATTTATGTTTGACTATAGAGAATTGAATTAAGCATGTGTGCAGAACCCATTCCCTACTCCATTCAAATAAGAGGTTCTAAAAATGTAGCAGGAAGATAGGTTTGAGCATTCACTTATGGGTTTTTTTGGCTACCATTAGGTCAGATTGCTCTCGAAGATCAACCCAAAACCACATGTTCTATAGAATGGGGTTTTTTTGTACATAAGTAATGCCATTTCGGATGAAGAATGCACCCATTGTTTTTAACATAATCATGATAAATGCCTTTAAAGAATTTATTCATGAATTTCTAGAGGTTTATTTGGATGATTGGACAGTTTATGGATTATTGAAAAATCATATATAAGTTCTTAGATGCATGTTTTAACGATGTAGAGCATTGCAAATATCATTGAACTTGAAGAAATGCATTTTTATGACTCTATTTGGCACATTGTTGGGCCACATAATTTATAAAGGACTCTTGATAGATCCAGTTAAAACTTCAGCAATTGTCACACTACCACCTCCAAAGACAAAAAATGAGGTCATAATAGTTTTGAGATACACTAGCTACCATAGGAATTTTATAAGAAACTATGTGGAGATTAGTACACCATTAGAAGAACTCTTGAAGAAAATGAAAAACAAAAATTGAGAATGGTTTAAATCATGTGTTGATGCTTTTGAGATCCTTAAAGAAAAAATTCTACATGCACCCATTTTAATCTTTCTATATTGGAAATTCCCTTTCATGTGCATGTAGATGCATCAGTATTGCTATTGGGGTAGTATTGGCACAACAAAGAGAAATATGGATCACCCAATAGCCTTTGCAATCCAAAAATTAGCTAAGGAATAGAAAATTTACTCTACCATGAAAGAGAAATATTAAGCATGGTGTACACATTGAATGAATTCAAACATTACATTTTAGCTACACCATTTTCTTTTACACAAACCATGAGCCTTTAAATTATTTGTTGAATAAGCCAATACCACAAGGAATAATATGTCGATGGATGATTATATTTGAATAGTTTGACTTTACTTTCTTTATGAAACAGAGTAATTAAAAATGGACCAAATTATTTATCCTTGATTAAAATAGGAGATGTTGTAGGATCTGTTATTGATGATGATTTTCAAGGTGCAAATCTATTCAAAATTGAGGCCATCCTAAGGAGTTTGATGAAATAACCCAACTATTAAAAATTGGATGATTTCTCATGGAGCATACAAAACAAAAAGGGGAAGAATTTTCTAAGCTAGGCCTTCACCTTTAATTTAATTCAAGGACAATTATACAAGAAATGACAAGATGAAGTCTTTAAAAGAGTAGTCATAAAACAAAAAGGAAGAATATCATGATAGAAGCCCATGAAGCAATAAAAGGGTTCCACAATGGAGGAGAAGCTATAGCATAAGGAAGTAATGATGGTGGGTTATGGTGGCCTACATTATTCAAAGATGCACATAAGCATACAAGGTCTTATGATATATGTCAATGGGTAGGAAAACCAAATACAAGAGATAAATTCCCTAAGACTGTACTAGCATTCTCTCCATTTGAGAAATGGTCCATATATTTTATTAGACCCATAAAACCATGTGCAAAACACTCTCGAGCCAAATATATAATCATAGGTACAAAGTACCTCACAAGATGGAAAAGGCCACCCTAAAAATACTACACTGCAAGAAGAACAACGTCCAAATTTATCTATGAAAATATCATCACTAGATTTGGATGTCCCCTAAGAATTACAAGTGATCAAGGAAAACATTTTGTTAATGCTAATATCAAAGAAATGCTAGAACATTTCTTAATAAATCATAAAATAATTACACCATACCCCCTCAAACAAATGGGATAGTCAAAGTGTTTAACAAGGTATTGGAAAAACTACCCACAAAGATATGTTCACTCCAAAAGACAGATTGGGACTTGAAAATACCTACAACATTATGGGTGTACCACACTACATACAAAAGGATGAAAAAAATTCTCCATTCCAATTGGTATATGGGCTTGAATTGTGGTACCAGTGGAATTTATACTTCCAAGTCTTAGGGTGACAATAGATTTTAGGATAAACAAAGATCCTTCAAAGTGCATGAAAGGCTCATTTAATTAGAGAAACTAGATGAAAAATGATTCATAGCCTGCATACAATCAAACTCGGGAAAAAAAGTAAGGAAGAAAGCATGGCATGATAGACACATAAAGAAGAACGAGTTTGACATAAGAGATCAAGTACTATTGTATAACAATAAGTGGAATAATATAGGATAGCTAAAAGTTCGATGGTTAGGACCACACATCATCAAATAAATATTATCATTAGGAGCTACCAAACTCCAAACTCTGCAAAAAAAAATATTTTTGGCTATGTCAATGGAGCGTGGCTAAGAAAATATCATACTATGGACTGAAGATATAGATCAAAAAATAAAAAAATAAAATCCGTCCTATTTGAAAGCTGGTAATTTGGTAGATAGGAAAGGGGAGGATGAAAACATGCAAGGGTGCTCTCTATCTACCAAAAATAAAGAAAAAAACAAAGAAGGAAGATACAAGAAGAAAGGAAATCAAGGAGTAAGGAAGAAAGGTAAAGAAAAATGAAAGAAAATAACAAAAATATACCATACAAATAAATAGATAAATCCACAAAGTAAGGAAAAGGAAAAGAACAATTTGAAAAAGAAAGAAAAAAATCCATAAAAGTTGTAGAGGGAAGAGATACCTATGTAATAAAGGAGAATCCATGAGAGGGAGGATACCTACACAACATAATCAAAATTCATGGAGGGAGGATACCCGCCCAACAAAATCAAAAGCAGCGGAGGGAAGAAAATACCTACACAACAAAATCAAAATCCACGCAGAGAAGAAAATATCTACGTAATAAAATCAAAATCCATGGAGAGGAAGAAATATCCACGTAATGAAATCAAAACCATGGAAGGAAGGAATAACCCATGTAATGAAAGAAAGCCACTACATGATGAAAATATATGCCTAACAAAGAGAAAGTTAACGAAACAAAGAAGAAACCACGAATGAAGAAACCCTGCTGGAACAAAGTGAAAATTGCAAAGAAGGAAGAATAAAGACCGCAAAATATAAGAAAACAGGAAAATCCAAAATACACTAAAGAAATCCGGGGAAAAGGAAGAAAACCCATGAATCAAAAGAAGTCACATGAATCCCCACAATAAAGAATACAATTTCCGCCTTAAAAACAATAAATGTAGAAGGTGATAATATAAAAATATAAAATCATAAGCTAACAAAGAAATAAGTTACAAAAGAAAAAAACACCGAGGATGAAGAAATAAAGTGTGAAACCAAGAACAAAAAAAGGAAGCTAGGGCATGGAAGGAATAGTAAAATACAGAGTAAAATAGTGACTCCCACCATTGTCATGCAAAAAGACCTCATGTAGTAGAAACATTCAATAAAATATACCAAGCATGATCCAATGGGAGTGTTTTCACACATCCCCTTTAAAGTCATGTATGCAAGCGATATTTAGAAATATATACACTCGACAATTGAAAAATATTATCACACTAGATTGGACATTAATAGGCAATTGTTACTCTAGCAAAATCCAACAACATGAGAGATAAAAAACAATAAGAATGTGAAATTTATAGCCAAATTGAAGTTGGATGCATGGAACAAAATTCCATTCTTCATTAGGGAAGACAATTCAATAAGAATTCTTCTCACTTACCTACACAATGAATTTTTTTATCTTGATCAACCATACCAAATCAATGTGATAGTAACAGAAAGAGTCACATGGTTCTTAGCAAAAGGAAGTTGGCATTAACAAAGAATAAGATGTCAATGAAACAGACAATAATATTGATGGATGTGATAATATAGAAAAGAGGCGTAAGGATTGGCGACATCAAAAATCATCCTTTAAGGTATGTCGTTAAGGCCATTTGATTGAAAATTTTACATACAAATAGAGAAGATGGCACACATGGATTAAGTGCCCAACTTCCCCTAGACATGGTGACCTCCCATTATGAGTATAATTTATAAGGTATTATCTTCCGAATTTCACAAAAAAATGAGGAAGATCAAGGAGGGTAAACACACATTCTACTATGGGTCCCTTTTACTATTCCTTGCTCTCATGTAATTTATAAATACCCTCCTAGCCAGAACAAAACTAGTACAATGGAGTCAAGACACACTAGTTGTGGAAAAAAAATTAAATCACATGAATACTATGAATTAAGGACAACAAATCACATGTTTAATAGGCTGGGTAGAAAATATAAGGAAGCTAGTGGCCAAAAAATTCACAATCTCATAGAAAACAACAACAAAATTTTAAAATTAAGTGGTTTTTATTACAGATATAGACAACATTTTCATAAGAACCTTCATTTCATGAGTTGTACATGTATCCCCATTACCTTATGAGGCATCAGATGAGTTAATAGCCACAACAATACATGTAATAAGAAACCTACCAGTGGACCCTAGCAAATAAGTACCCCCAAATATATATGATGTCATTATTGAAACATGGGAGGAATTAGAAACAAATACTCGGAAGAGCATGGGAAAGGAGAAACAAGTGAGGAAGGGCCAAAAACTTACAAAAGGAGAACTAAGAAAGAAAAATATTCTCCACAACCTACCTTGCCAAATGCTAAGATACAATGACTACAAATAAAATGCTCAAAGAGTCGAGAGATTAGTGAAGAAAAAGAGTACTTAGAGGTAGAACCGGTGGATAGATCAAATTCAAGAGAAGAAAAAAACTCCATCTTCTCCACTCTCACCTCCAGCCATAACACATGAAGAATCATGGCCACAATTCACCGAGGATGATGAATCTTGGGAATATTCATATTTATCCCACATTGCATACAAATTCTACAAAACATGTCTAACTCTTGGTAGGAAATCTCAAGTATCCCAAAGTATGAGGTGGGCATAGCCACAAAACATGTATCTATAGAAGAATCTATAATCTATTATATGAAAATATTTACATTGGTAATAGAAGGCATCATCCATCTCCTCCCACATGAGTTACTCAAATAAATATAGGCCCAAGTAGTCATGGAGGAAGAAATAATTATAGTATCCTCTAGGAAGGAAATCAAACAACTCAAACAACATAAAAATATTATTAAGGACAAAACCAAATTGAATAAATAGAAGAGTTGATACAAATAAGCGAGAAAGAGAAGAAATAAAAAAAAGAGGAAGAGGTAAGAAAAATGAAAGAAGGATACAAAAAAATTCAACAAAATAATAAGGAGGTTGAAAAATGTAAGGAAGAACAAGAGGATAAAAATAAACAAGAAGAAACAAGGAGGGAGTAATAGAAAAGAAAAAGAAGAATAAAATAATCGAGAAGAAGATAAGAAGCAAAAGGAGGTAGAAGATTATAAACATAAAAAGGAAGAGGAAGAAAAGAAGAAATAGGAGAAGGATAAGAAAATAAAGGAGGATGAGAAACAAAAGGTAGACAAAGAGAACAAAAATAAAGAATATGATATAAGGATAAAGGAAACACAAGATAAGGAGGAGGAAGACACTAAGAAGGAAAAGGGAGAAGAGGAAGAAAGAAAGAAGGATATAAAAGAAAAAAGGAGGAAGTAACAAGAGAAAAAGAAGCGGGAAGAAGATAGGAAGAAGAAGCAAGAAGAAGATGAAAATAAGGAGGAAGAGAAGAAGAAATAAGAAGAGAATAAGGAGGAAGAAGAGAAGAAAAAAGAATAAGAGAGGAAGAAAGAAGAGAAGAAAAATAAAAAATAAGAAGAAGAGAGGAAGAAGGAAGATGATAAGCGAGAAGAAGGAAGAAAATGACAACAATAAAGAAGAAGATAAGAAGAAGAAGGAAGAATAAGACAGAAAAGAAAAGAAACATAATTAAAACATAAATAAGTGCAAATACAGCCTCAAATTACTACCATAGAGAAAACCGAAGCAAGTCACAATATGGTGCCAAATCACTCTTTGTGGGATTCCTTGGAAAAAATCATACCAACATTTCAACAAAGGAGATAGGCACATGAAATACAACTACAATAGAGGGTGGTAGAGTAGAATCAAGAGGGATACATAATACATCTATACAATCTCTCACCCCTACAAAAGTCTACATGCGAGACATTTTTAGATCAAAGTCCCAAACAAGATTGGATGTAGAGGTGTATAGATATGGGTGAAGAAATGAACAAAATAGTGGCATCCATCGAAAAAAACCACATATTAATATTGAATCTATCCTCCCAATTCAAACATCAACTAAAAATAAGTGAAAGCAATGCTAGGTGACAGTTCCAAAATTCAAGAAAATTAGAAAGAAAAGATCAAAGATGAGGCAATTAAAGAATATAAGGAGAAAAACACACAACCTAAAGCTATAGAAAATCAAAGGAGGTTGAAGGATATGCAGACGTATCTCACCAATTTGTATGAATAAGTTACCGATGTTGCGGCACACTACTCCTACACTATGGGTTGGCCAAGTTTAACTTAAGAAGAGAAGGTAGAGTTGGAAAAATTAGAACAACTCAATAAGGAGTTTTCTGAATATGATATCACTACATATATTGATGGATCTCAATAAAGAAATTTTTTGAGCTTATGGAGCAATATCATAGAAAACAACAACAACAAATGGAAAAGATCCAAGATATGCAATAGTATAGCACTACAATGGACAGAGCCTTAGTGAGAATGCAACAAGATTTGGCATATGCAAAGAAAAGTTACAACCAACTTCAAATAAACCATCCTCCCATCGATATTCTTCTCCTAGCTCAAGAGAATACATAGCTACATGTATGGACATAATAAATAAAATATCAGTTAGATCAATGGTACTAATTTGAGAAAAATATCATTACTAAGTATGCAAAGTATATTCCACAAGCCACCACCTAAGAGGATACAGAGGAATTTTTTTTTTTGGGAAGCCTTTATGTCCTATAATCCGGTTAGGCGAGTAGAGTGGGAACACTTCGTTATGCTAGACATCCAAGTTTCTATTAAGGCGATGCTTTGGTTTTCCAAATAACAATTGGGAAGACAAATTATAGACACATTTTAAAGTTTCTAACAAAATACGGGTTTCTTTATATTTTTGTTGTCTTAAGGATGAGAAAACGTTTGAATTTTGAGGATGATGTTGATTGGGGTCTTCATCAAGTGTTGGAACAATCCGTGAAGTAAAGGAAAATCTGTGAGATACGGGAGAAGCCACGGATAGAATAAAAATATGCAAAAAAATAGGTTAAAGCCACAGAATTCTATCTAGAGTCATGTGAAATGAAGAAGACTAGAAATAGAGTGCGGCATAAGCCGACAGAGTCACGACCAAAAGAAGTGTCTTTTGGCTAATTTTTTAAGAATAGATATTTATTGTACTTAATCACTAATTGATAGATATGATATGAAGAACATATAGAAGTGTGCAAAATGGGGAATATAGAAGAGGATAGAGAGAGTATGTAATAGAGAAGAAGAGGAATATATGAAAAGTGTGTATGAGACTAATGTAATTTATCTTAAGATATGAATAAAGATTGATGGTTGATGCAAAGCGTATAATCTGTTATGTTACATTTCATTATTTCTGTTCATTTTTTGAATCTATTTTATATTTTCCAGTTGCACATCCTTTAAAAGTGCAAACTTATTAACCCTCATGTTATTGTTTAGGATTAAGGTCAACAATGAAAATCTAGGAAGGAAACAAGTTTTGATTTTTGGGTAATTATTAGGAACTTCAAAATGAATAAGTTTTTGGGGATTCATTTATTTGATGAAATATGGGCAAGGAAACAAAATGTTAAATCTCTCTTCTAGAACAAGTATTGTTCTCGATATCTCTCTGCATACATTTTTGTCTTTGGGATATTATGCAGAATTTGAAAATGAACATACTTGTTTTTTTTATTTGAGAAAATTGTAAATAAATAAATTTTGGTTTTGGTTAATTGTGAATTTGGAAAAATGATAAAAGAGTTAGTAATAACTCCTTCTTGAGAAATTATTGCTATCATTTTTTTATGTTTTAGGTTTGATTATTTTTTCAAAGTTGAGGAAAGGAAATAAGAATGTTACAACTCTCTTATAGGGCATTATTGTTGCTATTATCTCTTAGGATAAATTTATGGTTTGGATTATAGGTTATGTAAAAAAATTAGAGATAATTTTATAGCTCCTACTTTGAGCTTACTATTATTATTTCTTATTTTCGCATGAAAATAGGTTCGGATCCTGAGATGGTTAAGCAAGACCAATTTGGTTGTATTTTTCTATTTATTATTTTAAGTTATATAATATAGTTGATGATTACTCAAGTATTAGAAATGGATTCTCTTTCCCACCTTGGGACTAGACATTGTGGTTAATTACTTTTTCAAATGAATGAGTTATTGCATGGAATTAATGAAGTTATGGTAATTAATGAGTATATATAAAGTCATCTAAAAAGGTTCTCTAAAATATAAAATTCTTCATTAGTTTGCAATATTTAAGGTACTAGTTGTGCTTAAATGAATGTTGTAACTTTTTGAAGTTGTACTCTCTCGACTAAGAGTTGCATAACTATCATTATTGACCACTGCATTAAAAATTTTCTTGATAAATATTAATAATGGGAAAGTTGAAAAATATTGTAATTTATTAAAATGGTAATTTTTGGTTTTGTTACTGAGTTTATGATCCATTGTATGTCTATAGGATTAAGTCATTTTTGTTTGGTTACTTACGGTGAAAGTGGACATGTTGATTTTATGTAATTATGAAGTCTCATGAATATGTGTTTAGGTGATAGATTTATTAATGTGAACTAGGGAGTTTATGATGATAAATTATTTAGTAAGAATGATCTTAGCTATATCTTATTGTGTTATTTCATTATAGTTAAAAATAGATAAAGAGTATGCAAACTCATGTCAGTTCTTATAAATTGACCCATATCAATCTCTCTCTTACATATTTGCAGGAAAGGCCGACATAATTGAAGTGACTTTTTAGATTTCATTTACGATTTTCTTACATCTTAAGTTTGTTTTTTTATAAATATGAAAAGAATTATTGTAATCAATTGATATAATGTGATTGAAATGTTATCACATCATATTAAGGTTTATTATGACCTAATGTATTATTCTCAATTTGTAAATCATTATTAATGAAGATTAAGGTTTATCCTTATTTGAAATCAGATTTTATTAATTATCTTGTTTGAATTGAAAATATGGATGTTCTACTGATATAGCTGAATTAATAATTAAGTTGATTGTTTTTAAGTTGTGCGAATATTTCAGATTGCATTAATTCAAAAAGAGTAGTCAAAGTAATTGAATAACGACATATAAACAAATAGATAACAATGAAAATTAAATAAATATATTTTTGTAACTTATTATATTAAATGGACTAATATTGGGAAGAAATGTATTTAAATGGTTTGGTAGGGAAAATAAATGATGAACCCACGCCTAACAAAAAATTCTATGTTTTGAAAGTATGATAAGAGGAACTAACAAAAGTTAGTAACTCATTGAGTTATTATGACCCTCTTATGAGAATCTATTAAATATCATGAAACAATACTTTTTAACATGTCGTTAAGAAAGGCTTAGTTATTATATTTAACGAAGATAACCTATGAACAAGAATGCCATAGATGTAATATCCCTTTGTCTTCTCGCTAGTATATTTCTTTGTGCTAACTTAGGATGGCTACGAGAAGGGTAGTGAGGACATAATTATGGTAATCATTACATGGTCCTTATCTTTCCCATAGGGATCCTAAGATGGTATGGATGGGATTATCCTCATAAGGGAAATGAGCCAATAATGGACTCTCCCTCTTCTTAACTAAATTCCCTTCTTACAAAACAATGAATCCAGGATAACTATAATGAGATGGTTGTGTGGTGACATAATAAAAGTTCCATACTCTTCTTAACTAAATTCCCTTCTTAAAAAATGAATCCAAATAACTATAATGAGATGGTTGTGTGGTGATAGAAGAAAATTTTCATATGCTAGAGTACATTCTTGAAACTAATCCTGCAAAGTAATTCTTGACAACTTTGGCCAAAGTAATTTAATATATGACTACATTGTCTGTTCACCAATCCCCTAAATCAACAAAGTGTCGATCTTGAATGGAAATTGCATAAATATCTTCCAGGTAGACACTAAAGAGATGCACATATTCTCATAACCTATAAAAGGTTTAACCAAGTATACAAAGTATACACACTCGATGAGAGGGATTAAAGGGAGATCGTGAAGATATGAATATACCCTTATAATTGCACATGGTTATTTTAAGTTATTAAACATATTATGAATATTTAATAATGCTAGATTATTTAGCAACAAGATAAATAATAATGTTAATAATTAATAACATTAGTTGAACATTAAGGGTATGTTATAAAAAAATCCCTTAATTTGGATGAGCATAACATGGGTGTTAAAGTGAATATGATAATATCCCTAATTCTCACCCTACCAACCTTATCCTCTAACTCATTGATTGGATGAACCAACAAAAATCCACTACTACAGCTCAATTTCTTCAAATACAAGCCAACACAGATCAACTAGTCAATCACCCTTTAACGAGGATCTTGGAGCACCACGCCCCCTCCTTTACCAAGTGGGCCTAATGAGGTACCTATAACCTAACCCCTATCAAAAATAAATTCTTAAGAGAATTCCAACAAAATCCTCTAGTAGCTCACATTGATAGCATGGATATTGGGGGTATTTCTCCTTCCATCTCCTATGATGGGTCCACAAATCCATCCCTTTTCATTATGGACTTTTAAAACCTTTATAAGGAGTGGATCATAGCCAATTCTTATGCTACCACCAAGCTCTTAGCTAAAACCCTAACTAGGGATGCTTTGGATTGGTATCATACCTTACCTCCTAACTCCATAGTTAAGCTAGAGTCCTTGGTGACAACCTTAGTGAATGAATTTCAGTATCATGAATTACCTGAGAATAACATTAATGCCTTCATCAACTATAAACAATATAAAAATGAATCAAAATAATCCTTCATAAAATGTTAGAAAACCCTATCTACGTGAGTTGAATATAACATGCCTAGTGATAGCATTTTCCAACTTCTCCTACAAGCTCTTGAACCTCACCTTCAATATAAGGTGAGGTCCTTTCTCCCACCTCTCTAGAAGAAGCCTTAGAACAATTTGAAATGCAAGATTACCTCATGAGATAATTTGAGATAGTTACTCCTAAGACACAACCCAATAAACAAGTCCAAATCATCCAATGTCCTAAGAACAAGAATGCCACAAATGTTGGGGTCTTCAAAATTCTTCCTCTTTTCACTTCTTCAAATAAGACCATCTTCAACATTGACCAAAAAACTAACAACAAAATTCAGCCTAACTATCATCAACCATTCGGTTGGGAAGAGTTAAAATTTTGTTTACCTAGGTTCTTTAACATGATCTTAGATCCTTCTCGACCTATTCCTCAATGTTATGATGAAATTAAATTATTTTGATGTCATTCTAATTGGGTTCACTCGCATGAGAACTATCATGCATTACACACAACTGTCATCAAATTCTTCTTAGCTCCCAATTTTATCATGACACCATCACTTAGGAATGCTTGATTGAAGAGGTCAAAGAACATGTTGCAATGCAAAAAAATATCTTCATGAAGCAATTAACTAAGATAATGAGGTCTTCCCCAATCACATGCCTCACCTTAATATAGGCAAGAGTTCCAAAAATCAAGAACATTCTATGACTAATGTAGTTGAGACATAATATCCTCCTAAAAGAAAAATTTACATGAATGATGTTATGTGTTTCATAGTTTATATAGAACCCAAATATCACACATAATTATAGCCTCAAACTCATAAGGATGTGTAACCTTGTGTACCTCAAAATCAATCCTCCCAAGAAAAAATATCCCTCTTCTAGACACTATTTACCTCACAAAAATATCCTACATGGATGATGGAACCTAAAACTGCTTCCATAACTACAAATGCCATTAGTCCATGTGGAAACTCTCCTGTAGGGCTGATTAATCTAACATTGCTTCTACAAATAATATTGAACCTTGTCAAAATGAAACTTATAATGTTGAAAACATAGAAGATAGGAAAATATAGTTTCGAAGTCTCCCGATTACATCCGATTCTCATCACTCTATTCGTAGGGACTCCCATCATTGTTTTCCCACTACATAACTCATTCATGATGAGTGGGATTCTCTTAAAACACTTTCTTAAATTCTTGGCCAAATCCCTTTTCTAGAACTCATGCATATGTCACCTCGCCACCACGAACATCTCATAAAACCTTACTTGACATGAACATCCCCTTTCCTCCCACTTTGGGGTAGAGTCCCATATTACATGGCTCGAAAAGATGAAGAGTCCTTCAATTTGAGGAGCTCTCCATTCATACCGACCTTGCCATATGTTATCAATATTTCATCTAATTCCCTATAGCCTCCATGATCCTTGATTATCTCTTTCCCTATATAGATGACCCACATATTTTCATCTCATTCCATATTGTCCACAATATGGTCAAACGTGCTCTCATTAATGAAGGATCTAGGATGTGTGTTGGCTCATTAAAATTCATTAAGACTCTTGGCTACTCCATAGACAACCTAAAATCTACACATAGCACTTTCCAAGGGTATGACCACTAACAAATGCCTCCCATGGGATGTATTTAGTTACCCATCACCATTCCTCCTAGGATTTTCATGTTAAATTCATGATTTTCAACTTTCCCCTATCTTATAATATCCTCCTAGGGCGGCCTTAGACTCATCACATGTGTAAAATTGCTTCCTCTGCTTATCAATGTGTAAAATTTTCTCACCTAGGAGCTATTTATAAGATTCAAGGGGATCCTAATCCTTGGAACTATGAAAAAATCCAACAAAATGGGACATACAAACTCCGAACATTATATGATTTATCTATCATCTCCTTTCGGGAATATCAATGTTTCAACTATCTTATAGATTCTCTTCATGGAAATATAGGTAATCCTTAATTGGTTGGGTGTGCACCTCCCAACATCTTGGAGTTTGATGATGATGATCCCGATGATATCATGCTTCACATTAATACCTATGATCTTCTAGAACTTATCATATCTTAGTTACCTCCTTACTTGTAATCTCGTTCTTGTTAGAAGGTGCCCTTGGTTCCCGTTGTCATCTTACATACACTACAACCTCCATCATAGTATGTGGCACAAAAAGAGACTATATTTGACTCTTGTGTGGTGGATACCTCCACATAATACTATGACGATGATTATGATTTAGATGATCCCCACTTGGATAGTTATTCCTAGATTCATGAAATGGAAGTCTTGTGTTATGAGGAGATACTTTCGCCCACATGCTCATAAATTTCATCCTCATACAAGAAGATTCCTCGAGTATGGTTGATCCTTCTCCTAGCCATCTAGTGCTCAAGCCTCAGATCACTCCACCAACCTCTTTACCACATACTACCCCTCTATACTCTACCATCCATCTAGTTGACCCATCTCCCTTACAGAAGTGGATGACCACGTCACTATTTTTTACTACTGAAGCTAATTATTTCATGGGTGATGAACCCATCTACTACACCTCGATGAATGATCCATAAATTTCTCCATAAACATCATCTTCACTCATTGCATTGGTACCTTACCCACATATTATAAGTATCCCTCCACATCCTATGATACTTCCCTCCCTACCTCTTACCCTTATGGAACCTTGGTCCCCTACAACTGAGCCATATTGCACATGACACAAGGCCCCAGGACATGATGTTTCAGAATGTAGAGCTTATCAACGACACATGAAGAAGCTCGAAGTTGAGGTCAAATGAGACCAAACTAGGAAGGCTACACAACCTTCCGCTTTGGATCCCCTCTTTTGTTCTCACCACATGTATTACATGCATATTGATGTTGACTTTCAGATTATGCGTACAAAGCATCAGGTCCCCAAGTCCTCTTACCACAATAGGAAGCATCGAGTTAATTCCCCGAAGTACCGACCACCTTCCCTCAATTAATTATACCACAACCTACTTTTGGTTTGCTACCTCACCTAGATCCTTATCCCACTATGTATGATATTTTTGCATGACATTCTCACCGATTGGAGGATCGGATCAATGACACCCTATTTCCATGAGATTCAAAATTTATCGACAAGTCACTATTACATAACATGCCATAGAGGACCTCATGTCTCAAGCTAGAGATCACATCTTACACTAGGTTGACGACATCATCACTGACACCTTACAATATTTCACCCCTCATGGCTAGCTATCTATAGTACCTTAACTACACATTATTTCCTTCTTTAGTTTGAGCTCTTTCCTTCACTTGGGATCTTGTACCCCACTTGGTTTCTCACAAATTTCCTTGTATATTGCTTCATCTTTGCACCGGGATGACTTCCCTACTTGGATATGTCATCCCTTATGTGTTGGCTCCTCCTACCGTTGGAGTTTCACGGTCTTGATTCCACCTATTTTGGATTTTTTCACCTTGGTATTTTCCATTGGATCTTCACGGTATTATGTGCATCCTCACTTAGGATTATGGCCTTACTTGGATTTATGTACACGACAAAGTCTCGATATCCTATCATTAGATTTCATGGTCATTTTTCTCTACTTTTATGTATTTTTGACACCTTTCCATGACATTATGATATATCGACACTATGACATGACATACACCCCATGGCCCCTAGCTAGGTGATTTATGTCTTATTTTATTGATGATTCACTAGTATTTCTTTTCATTTTTCTTCTTAAGGGTTCTTGTAACATTGATTTCACCCGCATATGGAAAGGTGAGCAACACTATCAAGTACACATTGGTGGGTATATTTTATTTTAGTTAGTCCTTTATTACTTTCAACATTCCTTTTATGCACTTACTTTCAATATTTAATTTCAATTTTGGTGTTATGGACTATTTCATTCCATTGGCCACCTCATGTTTCACTATTGCAACATATGATGATAAAAGGTTAGGGTATATGTATACACCTAATTTTTATGCTATTATGAACAACTCTTTTGCGCAAATAAGGATCATTGATGCATCTATTTCTTAAGTGGGTGCCTTAAGGGGCTTGCAAAGAATGGGGTATGACTATACACATGGTCATTATGGGATTATAGACAATACACAGAGATACATAGCGCTATGTATCCCTAGGTTTGATTACCCTTACCTCTGTTAGTCATTTTATATTGCACACACTAGCACTCCTAACACTTACTTGCATTTAACTTTGTTGGTGACACTTATTCAACTGACTTACCCTTGACCCATTAAAATTTTTTACCTCACTTGACATTAGAGTTTTCCTTGACTGATGTCATTGATTGTGGGAAATGGATTTTCTGTTAGGTTTTTCCTTATCCGACACCATCACCCATGGGAGATGGAATTAGGTATATATGCACATCACACCTTGACATCTCATGGAAGAAAGGAATGACATGAACGAATAACCATTTTCTTTTCTCTTTTGCACCATCTTTGCATCTACTCACTCTGTTCTTGGTATATCTTGCATTTGATTTGGATTGGAAACTCTTCTTGGTTGTTGGATTTCTTACATGATTGGGTCATCTATAGTGAGTCTAGGACAAGAACAGTGTTCCCCTTCTCCACCCACAAGTGATTCTATCAACACACCATTTCTCTGGAGAGATAGATGCATCATTGACAACCCTATATGTAAGTACTCTAACCATCTTTATCATTTTTTATAGATTAGTTCATCTCCTTTATATTATCTTAGTATTGTATAAACATCAGTGGTAGTTAGCATATTTCTCTTACATGATCAACTCCTTATATTTCCTTCATTTACATTTCAGTTATATAGATTATGTATGCTTGTGTTATCTTTCTATCAATCTACATCTCCCCCATTAACCAATATCCTAGAGGGTTAGCCTCCTTTATCTTGATACGAGGCCTTAGAAACCCTAGGTTGACCTAGTGCATGGATCATTTCCCTCTAGATATATGACCTTAACACTCGTTGTATCTTCTTTTAAATCAATTAATTGTGTGTCATTCCACCCGTGTATCCTCTTCATTTACTCGAGACCATTATAGAACAAAATACCTAGCGGTGAAAGCTATTGAGACACATTCTTGTCCCGCCATACTTTAATGACTCTTTATTAATAGTATTATGATTATTAGTTCACATGAGCACTTGAAGAGTCTTTTGGGATTGTTGTTTGGTATGATATTTTTGAATTCACACATAAGGGAGTGTTAGCTCTTATCTTTCTCACTAGATTCCTCCAAAGTATATGGAGGAAATGACTTAACCTTATATTGAAGGAAAACTTATAAATTTGCAAGGAAAATCTAGTTGTTAGGAATGTTTGAACATTACATGGCATTGTGTAAGGCTTATTTCACACTAATTTTATTGTGTATTGTAGTAACTATCACATAATGTTTAGATTGCATAGAAGTGCACAATACATGGGTTGTGAAAATTGATGTAGTTTAGTTATAAGCATGTACACAAATGTGTGGGTACTTGACCATTATGGAATATTCTATGGCAATGTATAAGTGTAGTACAAACTATATATAATTGTGTGTGAACCATTATGTAGTGGGTGTTGTTTTATGGTATAGAAAAGAGTTTTTCAACATTAGATATAAAAATGAGGATAGTAATGGCTATAGATAGCTACTATTATGTGTTGTTAAGTATTTTTCATAAGACTAGAGATGTAGAGAATCATGCCAAGGATGACTAGGTGGTGGTTATATTGGGATTATTTGTTTGTCTAATCATTGGATTGTTGTGAAGCATGATTTTTAGCACACTTGATTCCTAGGAGTTAATCATTAAAATTATTTGTGACAAATATTTTGAAGATTTTGTTTTTATTATACATAACAATGAAATCTAGGATAAATGATAAACATAAGTATGTGATTTAGTGTATCGATCACATTAAGTGTTTAATAATGTAAGTTATTTAAAGAAATTAATGTAATTACACAAAAATTGTCTATGAGCTTGTGAAATATTGTGAGGAGAGCCTTGTTCAAATCTTTTTGTATTATTGGGTTGGATTAAATGCAATAAGAAATATGTTTATTATTAAATTTTTAACCGAAAGGGTTTTCATAGGATAAAATTGTTTCTAAATATTTTGAGCTTTATTATTTTATTTCTATGTTGTTTTAATACTAATGTAATTTGTCATATATTTTACATCGGATTTATTTACTTTTATTTGTTTTTTTTTTTGTGAAATTTTTTTGGACCATTTTCTTGACATATGGTATTAGAGGTTTTAGGGTTTAAGGTCTATTGAAACTTTAGAGATAGAGCTTGAAGATTTGTTTTAACAAATTTGTGAGAATCTTTCACAATGAAGGAAATATGTCTATAAGTACAAGAATAACAAGAGAAATTCAATGGAAATTTTTTGAGTTATGGAAAGTCAAAATGGAAGATCTCTTGAGTAATAGAGATAATTGGAGGGAAAGTTTTAAGACCCCTTACCAAAATCCAACTATAATTCTTTCAGTGAATTTGTAAAAATGGATTTCATGTTGATGGTCAATAAGAAAACAATGTATATAGTGATGCAGGAGAATAATTTTCCAGGAAATGGTGCACATGGAAGAAATCAGATGCACTAATTGTAGATGGGTGACCAAAAAACAAAATGTAGATGTTTCATTTGTACAAAGACTTGGTTAATTAGGCATTTGCATACATAGACACGTCATCTGTATGGAGGGTCAACCAGTTAGACATTTATATATGTAGATGCACCATCGTATGGAGGTTATAATAGTCAAGTATTTGTATATACAGACTCGACTACGCATGTGCCGAGGCATCTGCATATGCAGATGCCTAAGCTGTGTATGCAACTAAGAGGTTACATGCATTAGCACTTGGCTACACACGTAACCGGGTGGATAAATATGAGATGTCTAACTACACATGTAGTTGGGAAGCTACAAATGTAGATTCTCGGTTGCATGTGCGATTAGATGTCTATATATGTAGTCGCTTGGTTACATATACATTCATACATCAACACATGTAGTCATCTGAATACAAAAATCCATCTCATGCCACCACGTGTCCTCACTTGCTTATATATTTAGGCTTGGGGCCTCATTTTTCCTCATTTCTCTTAACATTTTCCTCTAAGCTCTGCACCAATTTCTACCTCCAAGATCATAAGGATATCAAACTAGGATCCAGACTCAACAAACAAGCTTGAAGCTGTGCATCTACAATCCAAAAATGGCATCCATTTCTACATCCTCTCAGTCTCAACCCAAAATTCAATTCTGAAACCTTATGTGCCCATAAATTTCCACCTTGCTCAAACTAAAGGACACATTCAGTGATTGGGTAGATAAATGTTTTTTTAGCACTAATTTACATGCCTCAATATCACATTGATGTTGGTTTACTGTAATTTCTTTTATCCAATTATGACAGATCCACATGTATCTTCACAATCAAGTTTCCATCATGAGAATTTTCTTTTGGAACATCTCTAGAAGATATCCACCACTTAACAAGGCTTCCACACGTGAATGTTAACCCTATGACAACAAAATCCTTACTCTTTGACACAGAAAAAAAGTATCTAGAGTCTAACTTCGGTGTATAAGTTGAAGGTAATAATCTATTTTTACATTTTTCTTTCTATTATTATCACAATAAGCTAATAACATGTTTTTTCTTTTGTGCAGGTATTGGTAACTCCTCTAAATCAAGAAGGGATTATCTGTGCAAGATGTTCCACACACATTTTTATAGGCCATGATTGAATTTTTTTCAAGCTAGGATAGTCTTGCAAGGAAGACAATATGACATCCCATACTGGGTTGTTGTCTACATCCTCTATTCTCTACGTATTAAGATCATATTTGTTGCTCATTGTATTAGTGACTCCTCTTCTTTCAGTAAGTGAAGTCCAAATGGAAAGTTCCCTTTCATAAGGAAATGCATCCATAGGATAATGTGAAACATACAATCTCAAACATGTCTCCATATTTTTATCCAATTTGTTTCAAAAAATTTATATAACAAAAGATAATGCACTAAATACTCGTTCATCTTCCATTGATCCTAAAATCAATGTTTGGAAAATTTCATATAATTGAAAATATTCACTAATATTTTATTGCATGAAACTACTAGGATAAAAAAATTCCATAGCCTTGTGATAGCTCCATTTTCCATTGGTTCATTTAGATAATCGATATTGATCAATAATTGTAATTCCAAAATGTTTTGATTGAGATGTTAGTAAAAAAATTCAAAATGCCTTTAATTTCAACTCCATTTATCTTTATGAACTTATTGAAATTCTTAATCAAAAAAATTGTATATTTAATAAATAGATTACTTACTAATTCTTCACTATGACCATCAACAATGTTCCAAAATATGGGATTCACTACTCCCATGGCCTCAAACAGGTCATCCCTTTTAAAATGATCTCAAATTTCTATGGATAAGCTTTGCGAAATATTTCTCAATTTATTTCATGTATCAGAAATAACAGTGTCATATAAAACATGCATTATAGGAACTTCTTCAATTTATGCTCCCATCAAATCAACTCTTTTTTGAAAAGTATGCATTGGTATCTCCTTCTCATTAATAATGATACAAAGATAATCCTTAATATTTAATTTCAAATAGAAATTAGGATCCTTAATATTTGTTAATATTTTCCAATTCTCAAATACATACCCTTAAAACTATCTTGGGACAGGTATAAAATATCTAAAGTTTGACATACACGTTTTCTCAACCATATGAAATCAACAATATATATGGACCTCTCTTGAGCATGTTTACTCAAATAATTGATTTCCTTCAACATGGGAATAATATCACTTAATGTAAGTAATGTTTCAAAATATGTTAAATGGTACAATGAATCTTTTGCGTTGTCAACTTATCTACGATATTTATACATTAAAACACGCAATTATAGATATTATTGAAAAACTTTGCATGCAAGTCCATACATGGAAATCCACCATGTATAAAAATATTTTTACCATCATTCACTCCAATTGTAAATTTATGGAACTCTATAAATATTTTCAGACTACTGGACATATATGCATGCAAGTCATGGATAAGCTCTTCAACTTTCACAACACTCTCAAATGTGCTAACTATTTTGTATGCAAGATTCATTCTATGAGCCATGCAATGAATTAGAATCATATATGGGGAAATAATGGTTTGTATTCGAATAAAAAGACCATTTCTATGCCCCTGCATTACTAATGCACCATTTGTACCAATGCACACTGCTTACTAGCAATAGTATAATCATCCATCCCAGCTATATCCCTCAAACTTGAAATAACCAACTTGTAAAGGTTATTGGCATTGCAATTTTATATCATTTTATGGAATGCTAATAAATGAGGTTTCCTTATATGGTTCTCAAAAGTATAAACATGAATGTAAACCCATGATGTGTTGTCAATTGTTGTGACCTCATCAATAGACAGTGAGATAAATCATGCATTTTTACTTTTTCTTTCAAATCCTTCTTCTCAATCATCGCTATACATTTTTCCATTTCCTATTAGCCATTGGGTCTCAAGCTTTTATTGATGTCAAAGGTAATTAATGGAAAATGGATTCAAGGTGTCATATGTGTCTCTATGAGGTGTAAATCAAAGTCAAACATGAAGGTTGATTAGTAGTGTCAAATCATGATGTCTTGCTATAGTGTCTGGAGCATGGTCTAGTGTGCATGGTTATAGTATGAGCTCTCCAGTGGTTTTTAAAGGATTTCATGAGATAAAATATGGTCAATATGATGTGTTAGATGTGTCTATGTTTTTGCAAGGAGTTTTCATGGTCAGTTCATGTGATTTCATGTGTTGTAGTAGTAATTCTAGGCCTAGTCTGGACCTAGTGCATGGTGTATGGTATGAAAGCATGAGATATGGAGCATGGAAATTATTTAAAATTATAGTAGGAGTTTTTTTATATTTCATATGATGCGTAGAAGGATTTTAAGTCATTAATCAAAGGTTTGATGATGTTTTAAGGTCCTTAAGAAGTAAGATAGTGAAGACTAGTCAAGAACACACAAGTGAGTCTTAGTGGATGGAGAGTTACAGATGTGTTTGAGAATGAATTATTATTAGAATGCATAGAGGAGGTATTCATGGTTCTTCATGTCCATTTTTGGGTCAAAGTTGTGAAATAATTGCAAGAAAAGTGGTTTTGGAAAAACTAAGTTCTAGAGAAGGAAAAACCATCTCGATATGGGATCTTTAGATGCTCACCCACTCACAAAAATATTACATGGGAGTATAAGGATTTGGGGGATGTTTTTCATAAATTCTATATGGTTTTTAAGAATAATGAGCTGATTTGGTAATCCCATATTTATGAACAATCGTTAAGAAGTCAAACTACTCTTAAACCCTAGTAAAACCCTCATAACGGATCAATGGAAGAAAGACAAGTTTTATGGACTCCAAATGGATTAGGAAGGATATTTTTATTACTAACAGGTGTATATAATTATGCAAGGATCATTTTTGTGGTGGTTTGATGTTCTAGCTATTTCAAGAAGTGAGAGAAAAACCCTAGTTTTTAGGATATTTATAGTTTCAGGGATGAGATGGAAGATTCGGGATGAAAAGTGAACTGTTCCAGAATCCTTGGGATTTTTTATAGGTATCAATGAAAATTTATGAGTAGGTACGATGAGGAAATTTGATGATACATTTCCTCAAAGTAGCATTACCGATTTTGGCCTTAAGGGCTAAAATCTAGTCTTCTAGTTTGAAGTGAGTTTGATTGTTTTGCATCATAGAGTAGAGGTTTTTGGTCATGTATAGTTTATATATACATGGTATGATGTGTTTGAATATTTGGTTTAATCTGGAGTGATGTTTTAATTTAAAGACTTAATGGCCTAGATAGCCTTATTTGGCATGTCAAGAAGGTTTGATGGAATAGGTATGAAGGCATGGTTTTATCCAAATGGCATATGATTTTAGTGCTTGAGCATGTTGGTAGAAGTTTCATTGAATTTTTATAGGTGATAATTGATATTGGAAGTGGTTTTAAGGTGATGAACCATGTTTCACTCAAGAATGGTTCTTGAGTCCATTTTGGTAGTTTGGACCAGTTTCAGAAATTAGCTTGGTTGAGTGCCTTGTTCTATGAGTTGGAGTTTTAAGCAAGTTATTATAGAAATAAGATTCATAAATATTTATAATGGTATACTAATTGAGCCTTGATGATTAGTTTTTCTATGAGAAGTTGGTCTTTTCTCGTGATTGAATTATGGGTGCTAGAAGACCTAGTTGTGCATGCTTTCTTCTTAAAGTGTGTCATGGAGAAGTTAAATGTTTTATTACTTCTTATTCTTGTTGGTGATACTATGTACTTATGCCTGAATTGTGTGGATTTTAATGTGCCTTGAAAAAGCTAGAGAATTTCCTTGATGATCATGATTCATTCATTGGTGCTTAAAGAGCTTGTTTTGAGCTAGTTTGAGTGTCTTGGTGCTTGTTGGAATTGTATTGACCCTTTCTGACCTACTTGGGTATTTTTATATTTTTATATGATGATATTGATATGTTTTTGTGTCACAATGACCAAATTATATGGTCATGGCTGACCTAGATGTTTTATGAGCTAGAGTTGTGTATATAAGCAAGTGTAATTGGCCATTTGTGACTAGTAGAGATGAAGGGGATGTAAGAAAGATAAAGGAGGAAGAAGAGAAGAATAGAGGGTTCAATGGAAATATTGAGAAGATATGAGAAATATGTATGCAAGGTCATTAGACTTAATTAGAAAATGAATGGGCATATTTGAGTGAGTCGGAGAAGAAAGAATTTTGAGAGAGTTTGATGTGCATGAAGCTGAATATTTGATCACAATCAGTTATGGAAGTGAAAATAATTAAGTGATCATCATATTCAGGTGTTTAGTGGGTTCTTTAGTACCTTATGGGGTGGTATCCTCCTTGTATAGTGGGTGTTATACTAAATAGGGGTGGGTGCTCCTTGTGAAGTGGGTGCTTCACTAAAAATATTTCTTGATATGTAATATTATTATAAATCCTTTGTTATGAGTAATATTGGTAGATTTTTTCAGTGGTTTTTCTTCCCCTTGAGTTTTCCCACTTACATCTGGTGTTCATGTGTTATCTTCTCTGTTTCATGTACTTGTGAATGGATGTTACACACCTAATAAGCTCATAATTGTATGTATGGTAAATGGTTGTTTTGAATAATGTTATAAGATATGGAAAATGAAATGAATGTTTTATAAGATGTGTTCACCCCTCCTCGATCTATGTTCTTACAATAATTGGTATCATAACAAGGTCATTGTGAAGCAAGTTTAACAACTTGGAGGAGATCCTTGAAGCATAGGTATGGTAGCTAGTCCAGTTCATGATGGAGTAACTCCTTTGGTTAGAATGAAAACATGTTTTAAATACTTGTTTGTCTACATATGGATTTTTATACTTGAGATAATCTATTCATTCTCCATATATTCATCTGTTAATGATGAAATGTCTCATGAGAAAGAAAAATTAGATTCTTGTGTTGACCACGATGTTGATTTCCCTACTGAAAAAAATGACAAAGATGTTGGGAAAGACCTAATAGTTGAACTTGAAGATAAAACCAATGTGTTTGAACATATAAAGGCATATGAAGCATGTCTTGAAGCCCTATCCTTGGATTCAATCTATGAAGAGGTAAAAATGATAATTTAAACTTATTTTACTGTACGTACAAATCAAATTAGCATGTTTGAGAGAGATGTTGTATCTAAAATGGCTGAAACTATGAGTATAACGATATATACAGATTTGAGATCCAATATTACATGGTGCGAGCCAATAATGGTATGGTTTTATTAACAAATAATTAAGATAGAATTTCTTAATTTATTCAAGAAAGGTATGAAATTTTACTCTATGAACATCTCTTCTTATCCAAACAATGTGATCGTATAATTGTTCAAAAATTGAAGGAAGAGAAAATGATAAGATCGGTGTTTCAAAATTACATCGGTTTTCTTAGAATTGTATGCTTTCTTAGGTCTATAAGGTTTCTAATAAATGTCTTATTACATCAAAGTGACTAAGACAATTGTGATGAACATATGAAGATGATCAAAATTATACTACAAGAGAATATCATGATGTCAAGAAGTGTCAAGGAGATAGAGTGTTTAAAGGGATTATCTTAGGTCCTTGGTCCGAATAATGTTTCTAAAGCTTGAAAATATGGGCACAAGTACTAAAAGCTGACATCAAGGGAATCAACTAAGACCGTAGCTTACAATAAGACCTAGCAAAGGTAAAAGAGGATAAAAAGATGAAATGATTTCCATTAATAAAAATATGTGACCAAGCTTAAGAATGTAGGTACAAATGCTTCAAGTGAACTTTTTTTTTGGTTGAAGGCTTAAACTTATAGTTCACTATGTTGAAGATTAAGGTATATGTTTGGAGAATTTGTGGAGAATGAAAATACAATTCAAAGGAAGGAAGAGTGTCTTAAGGGTTTGAAAGAAGACCCTACAATCATGAAGGATGAAAGACTTGGCTGAGCTTGTGAATGTGGATTAAGTCTTGAAGGTTTGGAACAATTTCCTAGAATTTATTACAAATCTATAAAGTTGAATCATCCTAGGGTAACATGAATGATCTCAAAGTATATGATAAAGGTTTTACAGGTGTTTTTTGGCTTCTACATGTATGAAAATATGAATATGGCTATTTATGACAAATATATCAAGAGTGTGCTCCTAGGGGGAGTCAAATCCTATGGTGATCTATAATGATTGAACGAATCCATAAAGATACTATAAAACATATGCATTTGGATAAGATCAAAATGTTGTCATATGTGTTTTAGTTGTGGATCGAGTTTGGAGGAGTCATATTATTGTTTGATTGAAGCATGAGGTTTACTGATATTTTAAGGTATGGATGTGTCTTACATTGCTCAATTTTATTCTTGATCATGTTGGATTGATCATTCATAATATATTCCATGTGATTTCTTAGAGCAGTGATTGGTCTTGAAGGTTTCTTGAAAAGAAATAAAAATATTAAGGTTTTTGGCAGTCTCTTGAAGAAGTCTTCTCTAAATTAAGAACTTGGATCTAAGTCAAATATATCACATTCATGTGTCAAAAGGTGTTTAGGATCTATGTATAAATTTTGGAGCCTAATAATGTGTTAATACCTTTCTTAAGTCTATATTTATCTACTCGGTTGTGCATAATGTTTCAAGATCTTAACACGGGTCTATGATGATTTAGATGGTTTAAGGTATGTTACATACCATTCATAAGGTTATGTGGCATGCCTTAAAATATTGGATGAAGAAGTACATCATACTTTTGATTTTGAGGTTTTTATCAAATAGTTTGAGCTTTTATGAGCATCAAAAGATAAGGTTGGCCTTATTATCCTGTTGTATCATGATATCATTCCATGTTTGGATCATTGTCTAGGTGAGAAAATTGTGTTTGAAGGTATGTTTGATATAAGAAAAGACTATTTTTTATAGAGTTTGAGATGGACCAAGAACTAGTGGATTTTAAAAAATTAGGAGTTTTCTTCATTAAGGATTGATAGTAGGGATACGGTAGGGACAAGATCAAGTGATGTATCTTTAGGCTTAGAATAAAGGTATCATGATGTAAAACTCAAGGGGATATTGATTAAGAAAATATTGAATAAATAGATGCTTAATTCTAATTATGTAACAACCCAATGATATAAATAATTAAGTACAAATTTGATCTAAGAAAATAAGAAATTTAAACTTAAAACCCTAGTTACAAATAAAAAGGAATTAAATACTTAGTTGATTTGCAATGATGCCGAAGGTGTGACAAGTTGGAAAATTACTAGAATAGAGAAGCAGGATGCCACAATCAAACCTAGAAAATTGCAAGAGTATAAGAACTACCGGTTATAGGGAGCCTATGGAGGGTCAAGGCACCAAAGACATGTTATGGGAACTGTGACTACTCGAGAAGATGCAAAACAAAAATTTTTAGGGTCGCAAGATGTTCATTGTCTTTTATTGCATGTCACTAGTATGACAAACTAAAGTTCAAAGATGTATCCTATAATCTGCAATGAAGAAATGACATGAAAAACCCCAAAGTGCATCACATCCTAAAAATAAAATAATGTAAATTAGGGGTCATATTGTCTTTGACTATTAAAAATTGAAATTAGGACTGAGTATTACACTACATCTTAGACCCAATGTAGTTTTATGTGGGTTTTTGAAATCATTCCTAGGTGGCTCTTGTGTGTGTTGCATTTGATAGTGAGCAATATCTAGATGTAGAAAATGTAGATAGATGTGTGCATGAAAGAATGAAATTCCCCTCCTATGAAGTGCACACAAAAAGTGCAGACCCTTTCCCTTGTGTGGATGTTTGAATTCTCTTATAAATTCCTTTGGATGCAACCTTAGGTGGTGATAGCTAATGCTTAGTGCTTGGTCCTTTGTTATGATCTCATAGATTTATATTTATATTATTCCTTGTTTTAATTTCATAATTAACCACTAAAAGGATGACTAGTAAAAATAAAGATGCCCAAATGGCTACAAAATACCCAAAAGATGTGAGCAAAGTACAAATATATTGGGGGCACCCAGAGGGGATGAGGTCACCTAGCACTAGCATCCTGGATAGGTGTTGGTGTCAGAATGAGAAATGTTGAAGTATGAAAAGATGGACTAGGAAAGAAGGAGTGTAAGACCAAAAGAGGAAACAGAAAGCAAAAATATGGCTAAAGATAGTGATCAATTAGTAATTTTCTCGCTTAGGAATCATATGAATATTAGTATGTGATCAGGACTAGATAGACACCCAAAGTACATGATTTAGTGACTACATTTTCCCCCACTTTATATTGTTGAGTGGATGCTCAATAATAGAAAGTAGATAAGACATGTGTTCTTGATAACCATGTAGATTGATGGAAAAAGTGTGCCAAGAGACAAGGAAAAGTGTAGAGTGATAAAAATGTGAAGTGTGGAAGCTATAGAAGAGGAAATAAAAAAGGTGATGATGATGATGACCCTAGGATGAGAGAATATATGTAGATGTTGATTTTTTACCTATTTTTTATATCACTTTGGATGTGTGTGATTAATGTGACTATTGCTTCCCATAAAGATGGACCTACAAAAGAGAAGAACGAAAAAGTAGTCAAATACTTGTTTATGATCAAAACGAATAAAAGGTGTGTAAAAATGAAAAAGGAACATGAGCACTTGATCGGTGATGAGTGAAAGAGATACAAAGGATCCTAAAGATGTTGAAGAAGAATGAATTTTTTTGGTGAACTCATGCTAGTTGCGTTGAATGTGATTTTTTGGGCGATCTCACGCCAAGAACAAAAGAAGTGTAGGGAGAAAATTATGGTGTCATCCTCCAATCTTTAAATATTTCACGAAGTATAAACACCAATGCAAATGGTGTGTAAAAATTTGATCCGGTTTGATCCAACGCAAAAGTAGGAAATAAGGTTTAGTGCATGCATGCTAAGTGATGAAGGATTGTTTGTCTGTAGAAGCAAATGTGTAAACTACGAAACTATGTTGAACTGAAAAATGTTGTGTAACTACCCCCTAGTCACGTGTCTAGGAAGGATTAGAGGTTACTATTTGGTATTGGGTGTTGGTGTTTGTGTTTTGCTAAAGATCTAAGTCAAATTCTAGGCCATTGATGAGACTAAAAATTATGTTGACTATGTGTTGAACTTTATTGAATTGTGACTATAGATTGTTGTATGGGGTGAGTGATTCACCCAATGATGCCCCCTCATTTGGGGTGCATGTGATGCCTCAAGGAGTATATGGCCCAAAGGAGGATTGGCACCTGAATTGAAATGGATGCCCTACAAGGGGAGGGATTGTGTTTGGTAGAAACCAAGGAACAAACAAGAAAGGTGGTTGGAAAACAAGTGTTAGTAAAAACAAGATAAACATGCATGTAGAAGAAAATATGTAAGCTAAATACACAAGAAGACAATGTATAAGCTAACATGCAAGAAGATAGTGTAGACCACAAAAAGTGGGTTGCAAACATGGGAAATCACTCATGTGGTCACAATACAATCGAAGATGACATGGCCAAAGGCATACGGTGTGCATAGAAGACAAAGGGAAAATCTTGTAAACAAAGGAAAATAATGGAAGACAAGAACAAATAGTAGAAATCAATTATATTAGATAACCATGGAAGAAAATAGACCTACAAAGTAAATGTTACACATGAATCACCCATTAACATGTTATAAATATAGAAAATATGTCAAAATGTGTATAATCCGATATAGTGTAGTGTGCTAGTATGAATAGGAAGTAGTATAAAACCAAAAATAACACTTGTGATGTGTATGAAAGTGGATGCCCTAGGAGTATGCTGCAAGACTTATAAGAGGTACAATGCCAAGCATTTGTGTTGTGTGTAATGATATGTGTAAATTCTACGATCACAACTAGAAGGAAAGTGAACACACATGTTTATATAGAAAATACATAAAATTATCTTTCTAACATGTGTAATAAAGTGTACATGTAAGCATAAGAAAACAAGAGTAAATGCGACCAAGATATGCAATATGCTATGGATGAAATGGAATGGAATGCAAAGTGAATAATAGGATTAACATTCCCCTTGTGTGAAGGATAATGAGTATGCATGAGATGAGATTCATTTATACATGCCCCCTCAACAAAGATAAAGAATGAACCATTGAACACAAGTGTATCATCGGGAAATGGTTTGAATTTTGTGTTAGAAAGATACGATCATCAAAGTGTAGAGTGTAGAGAGTGTATGATTTATTTGGTGGGGTTCATTTTAGATTGAAACCCTAAACATTCAAGTATGAATCATGGAATTGTAGTACTTCATAGGGTAATGAGCACAACATGTAGAATTAGAAGAAATAAATGTGTATTGTGAATGTGTAAAGTGTGCAAAGTGTGTATGATGTGTGATACATGATTGTGTAGAAAGATATGTCATGAATGTGTGATGTGTGAATTGTGTAATGTTTGAGGTTCATGTGTATAATATACCCTTAATACAGTCAAGTATAACCGTAGCACAAGAGTGTGCCATCAGTGATGACAATACAAATGTATCAAGATGTGTATGATATGTGTGGAAGGCTAGATGTGATGTGTGTAGTATGGAAGAAAAATGATGGTGTTAGGGAATGGGAGATAAATAGGTTTTCCCCAAGTTTGAAATGATGAGAATAATCAAGTGATATTGTCTAATAGATCATCATTTTCCTAATCGAAGCCAAATGGGGATGCATCAAAACACTGGTAAGCAATAGTGTGTGGGGGTTCATATAAGGAGACATTACGATGTAAATTATACATGTGTATTGCATACTCTTCATCGGTGAAAGGTGTTGGTGGACATCTATATGCATACCAATGAGTGAGATTCTATGAATAGCAGAGAGATGAATCGGTGCGAGATAGAAACACTACCAAATGACATAAGTAATGCAATACTAGTATGATTAAGGTCCAAACTGAACCCAATATAATCAAGCCAAGATTGCCCTGGTGTTAGTGGAGAAATGTGAGGGGCATGTGCAATGAATCTTTGTTAGATGGAAGACACAAAGACCATAGGAATCCGTAATATAGAAACATCCATGATAGAGATGGGGTGAATGAGGCGGTAGTAAGATATCATTGAGTGTAAAGCCAAGCCGAGTCAAGGCATTATATCTGAAAATAGTATCAGAGAAATTAAGATCCAACGGAATATGATTCTAATAAGATTTATACATGAAAATCATGCATGTGAACGGAGGAAGTGCAAATATATTTTTCCCGTAAGAAGGTGAAATGATGTCCAAAGTATGGACAGACCCCAGATCAAGTACCATAGAATTAGTAGAAGAAAGGGGTGTTCTGAATTGATATTCACCATGGCCTACAAGTGATTAAAGTATCATTGAAATATGAATCATCTACCTTAATAGGAGTAAAATTAAGTTAGCATAATTTTTCATCATAAGTTTAATGGTATCATCCTTGTCATTAGAATCATCAATGCTGGAATTTTCATGCTCGATAGAAATATTAAGGATATTGGTAGGAGGTGCACTAGATGTAGGTGTGAGAGAAGTCTCAATGACCAAAGTGAGTACTGTTTATAGGAGAAGACACTATAGGTTAAATGATAGCAGTGGTATGAGAGGAAACAACCAGAGTGTTTGGAGCAGCGAAAAAAGACAGTGAAGCACTAGATTTCTTGATATCATATGTATCAAGATTGCTATATGGAAAAGGCTGCAATGGAGTAATAGGCATAGCAGTAATAAGATCTATGTGAAAAAATTTAAATGGCTCAAGGTCCGCAACAATGGTGTGTTCATAACCATCATGTAGGAATTTGACACATTGTTGAATAGTGGATGGAACTGCATGCATTGTATGAATCCAGGGCTGCTAAACAAAATATTGAATTGAAACAAGGTATCAATAAAGAAGAATTGTGTAGGTAAAATTTTAGGTCAAAATTGTATAGGTAATGTGATAGTGCCCAAGCATGTGTGAGTAGTTGAATCATAGCCATGAATAAGAGTGGAATTCTTAGAAATTATATTGTTTGTGATGCCAATTTGTTTTAAAAGGGAATGGGCACATAAATTAATGGAAGATCCATTGTCAATGAGTACACGCTTGATACAAATGGTGCCAATGATAACAATGATAAGAAAAGGTGCACATGGATTTTCAATAGCCGATGGTGATATGTCCTCATCAGTAAATGATATAGCACACGATTTTTTTGAGAGACTAGATGAGGTGTGTGAATGCCACCAAAGAATTATCACTTTCAATGTGAATAGAACAAAGGGAAACTTCTAATGTATGAAAAAATCAGGCACATTACACAATCAGATCATAAAGAGATATTTTTTCCAAGTATATTCTTAAGTTACTTGATGATATCATATCCCTTAGAAGTATTAAGAGGAGTCGTAGAAGTGATAGGTGATGGGATAGAAATGGGTGGAGCCGTAGGAGGGCCGGTGTGGTGAGTAGTTGTTACTTTGATAGTAGGATAATCCATATGCGTAGTAAAAGTGAGGAGGATGCTGAGTACAAACTTGCATGAAATCAACAATAGTAGTAACCATGCTAGAAACCTTAGTTGGAGTAAAAGAAGGATAAGAAGATTGATCCATGACTCGATAAGGAAAAAACATACTCAAAAGGAAGGGTCTGAATAGTTGGGTCAATCAAATGATTAATAAAATATTGAATAAATAGATTCCTAATTATAAATATGTAACAATGTAATGATATAAATAATTAAGTACAAATTTGATCCAAATAAGGAAGAAATTTAAATTTGAAACCCTAATTAGAAATGAAAAGAATAAAATACTTAGTTGATTCACAATGATGTTGAAGGTGTGTTGAGTTGGAAAACTACTAGAGTAGAGAAGAAGGATGTCGCAATCAGACCCATAAAATTGTAGGAGTATCAGAATTTCCAAGACCAGGAACCTATGGAGGGTCGGGGCACTGGGAACCGAGAAACCTATTATGGGTGCTTTTGACTTCTCGGAAGCTACGAAACACAATTTCGCATGGTCGTAAGATGATTTTTTGTCCTTCACTTCTTGTTGTTAGTATGTCACACCAAGTTCATAGATGTCACATGTAACCTATAATGAATAAATGACCTGCAAAACCCCAAAGCACATCAAATCCTAAAAAGAAAATAATGCAAATGAGGGGTTGGACTGTCATCGGTTGTCGACAAATTGAACTTACGACCGAGTGTTGCACTACATCTCAGACCCAATGTAGTTATATGTGTGTGTGATGAAATCGTGCCCTAGGTGGCTCTTATGCGTGTCACACTTGATAGTGAGAAATAGCTAGATGTAAAAAATGTAGATATATGTGTGCATGAAAGAATGAACTTCCCCTCTTATGAAGTGTATGCAGAAAAATGTAGTCCCTTTCCCTTGTGTGGATGCTAGATGAATGCTTAAATGCTTTTGTAAATTCCTTAGGATGCAACCTTAGGTGGTGATAGCTAATTCTTAGTTCTCTTTCCTTTATTACGATCACATAAATGTATATTTATATGATCCCCTTGTTTGTATTTTGTAATTAAACACTAAAAGGCTATAAAATACCAAAAAGATGCGAGCTAAGTAAGAAGAGGTCGAGGGGCACGGTATTGGTGTCTGGTTAGGTCTAGTGTCCAGAATGAGAAATGATGAAGTATGAAAAGATAGACTAGGCAAGGAGTGTAAGACCAAAAGAGGTAACAAAAAGCAAGAAAAGATGGCTAAAGATAGTGATCAATTAGTAATTTTCTCGCTTAGGAATCATATGAATAGTAATATGTGATCAGGACTAGATAGATACCCAAAGTGCGTGATTTAGTGTCTACAAAAACTACATGATTTTTTAAAGGTCATCCAAGGTAGAGTAAAGTGTTGAAATTTATGGTTATCACAAAATCAAAGCATGATCATCAGTAAAGGAAAAGTAAAGTCTTTAAAGGAGCGGTGACCTATGTTGACATATTGAAAGAAGAATATGACTCCATGAGTAAAATATGAGGGAAAGACATAAATGAAGAAATGAAAAGACTCTAAATACACGAGCTATGAAGTTTCTATGTGACTATGTGTTCTCCCTGCAATAAGAGGTTCCAAGAAGATTTGAGAATCCTGAGAATCATTAAAAGTAGAGGTATGTTTTATAATCTTCTTGTTTTTGATTGAATAAAATCTGAGTTTGCATCTAGGTGAGTTTACACTACTTGAAGGTATGATATAATTTGCAAGGTAGATTTATATGAAGATGTTTGGGTTCTTAGGATAAAGACATTAAGATTGTAGGGTACAATATTCTTGTGTATGTTGCGAGGTATGGTAGTGATGATCTACAATTGTCTCAAGATGAAAAAAAGATAGATGATATGGATCTAGCATTAAGTGTTTAAGGTGTAAAAGAGCGTGTTAGGAAAAAATTGTTGATTTTTGAAGGAACATTGAAAGGTGAAGGTTGTCATATGGCCAAGTATGCTGAGATATCATGAAAAGAAGACTTAATTCACTATAACATTTCTTCAAGAAAGATATTTTTATTTGATCCATTTCCATGACTTTTAGTAAAGGTACATGCTTTTGATTAGGCTTAGATATTTGGAAGATGATGGAATGATGACAGAGGATTCATTAGATGGTGTTTCATGAGTTGATTATTATGCTACAACAATAAGAATTTTGATAAATTTGGACTGAAGATGTGCTTTAGGGCTCTTAGTTCTAAAAGACGATATGATAAGTCTAGAGGCAAAGTTAGTGATTTTGGCATAAAAGCAGACCTAGAAGAAGATGTATAGTAATTATAGATCTAAAATATGAAGAATATACTCTTATGGGGAGCTATGTGGATGCTCATTTCAGGTCCTTAGATCTTTTATTTTTATTGTTGAAGTCAAGAAGATAAAGTACAGTCCAAGCGGGTGTCTTATAACCAAGTAATTTTGAGTCCATACATTATTTTCATTATAAGTTTTCATTTTTATCATTTTGAGTTATTATATGTCATTTTCATAGATTTCAAAGGGGAGAGTAGCATCAAAAACATGAAAAAGTGAGTCATGTAGGTGTTTGGTCTTGAATTTTCCATCAATGTTTCTAAAGGTGGTTACCATCAATGACAAAGGGGGATATTTTTGGCCATTATCTATCAAGTTTTCATTGATGGCATAGGGTGTCAAGGTTTCATATGTGTCTCCACGAGGTGTAAATCAAATTCAAACATTAAGGTTTATTAGTAGTGTCAAATCATGATGTCTTGATATAGTGTCTTGGAGCATGGTCATAATATGATATATCTAGTGGTTGTTGAAGGATTTCATGAGGTCATGCATGGTTAATATGATGTGTTAGAGGTTTCTAAGTGTATGTAAGAAGCTATCTTGGTCAATTCATGTGATTTCATTTGTTGTAGTAGTAATTCTAGGCCTAGTCCTAGACCTAGTACATGGTGTATGGTATGAAGGCATGATATATAGAGTAAAGAAGTTGTGTAAAATCATATTAGGAGTGTTTTGATATTGCATGTGATGCATTGAATGAGTTTCAAGTCATGAATCAAAGGTTTGATGATGTGCCAAGGTCTTTGTGAAGCAAGATAGTGAAGACTAGTCAAGAACACAAAAGTAAGTCTTAGTGGATGGAGATTTGAAAATGTGTTTGAGAATGGATGAGTATTGGAATTCATATAGGAGGTAGTCATGGTGCTTTAGGTAAAGTTTCGGGTCAAAGTTGTGAAATAATTGTAAGAAAAGTGGTTTTTGGCAAAATAGAGTTCTAGCGAAGGAAAAATCAGCTCAATATGGGATCTTTAGATGCTCACCCACTCACACACACTTTTCATTGGAGTCAAGGATTTGGGAAATGTTTTTCATAAAGTCTAGATGGTTTTGCAAAAACAATGAGTTGATTTGGTCATCCCATATTTATGACATATTGTTAAGAAGTCATCTGCTCTTAAACCCTAGTGAAACCCTCATAAGAGAGCAATGGATGAAAGATATTTTTTTGGACTCCAAATGGATTGGGAAATATAGTTTGATGACTCAAGGGTGTAGAGAATTATTTAAGGCTCATTTTGGTGGCGGTTTGATGTTCCATATATTTCAAGAAGTGAGAGAAAACCCTAGTTTTGAGGAGATTTGTGGTTTCAAGGCTAAGATGGAATCTTTAAGATGAAAAGTGAACCATCTAGAATCGTTGGGATTTTTGATAGATGTAAATGAAAAATTATGAGTAGGTACGGTGAGGAAATTTGATGACTACCGATTTTGGCCTTAAGGGCTAAAATCTAGTCTTCTTGTTTGAAGTGAGTTTGATTATTTTGCATCATGGAGTAGTGGTTTTTGGTCATGGATAGTTAATAGACACCTAGTATGATGTTTTTCATCTTTGGTTTAATATGGAGTGATGTTTTAAGTTGAGTACTTGATGGCCTAGGTAGCCCTATTTGGCCTTTTAAGAAGGTGTGATGGAACAAATATGAAGGCATGGTTTTCTCCAAATAGCATATGCTTCTTAGTGATTGAGCATGTTCATAAAAGTTTCCTTGAATCTTTTTAGGTGGTGTTTAAGATTGGAAGTGATTTTAAAGCTGATGAAGTATGCTTCACTCAAGACCTGGTTCTTGAGTCTATTGTAGTAGTTTGGACCAGTTTCGAGAGATTGGTTTGGTCAAGTGCCTTGTGTTATGATTTGGAGCTTGAAGTGAGGTGCTATATAAAGTAGGTTGGAGAGATTTACAATGGTATACTACTTGATAATTTACGATGACTTTTTCTTTGACAAGTTGGTCATTTTCTATGACTGAATTCTTGGTTCTTGAAGACCTAGTTGTGCATGCTTTCTTCTTGGAGTGTTTCATGGAGAAGTTGGATGTTTTAGTACTTCGTATTCTTTTTAGTGATGTTGGAATTATGCATGACTTGTGTGGAGTTTCTTGTGTCTTGAAAAATCTAGAGTATACCCTTTATTATCATGACTCATTCGTTGGTGCTTGAAGAGCTTGTTTTGAGCTTGTTTGAGTGTCTTGGTGCTTTTTGGAGTTGTCTTGACCCTTTCCAACCTAATTGGATATTTTGAGATGTTTTATATGATGATATTGATATTTTTTGTTGGGATGACCGACCTATATGTTTATGGCCACCTAGAGGTGTTATGAGCTAGTGTTATGTATATAAGCAAGTGTAATTGGTCATTTATGACTATAGAGATGAAGGGGATGTGAGCAAGCTAAAGGAGGAAGAAGAGAAATGTAGAGGGGTCAAGGGTAGAATTGAGAAGAGTCATGAAGTGTTGAGAAACATGTATGCAAGGTCATTAGACCTAATCATCAAATGAATGGGAAGATTTGAGCAAGTTGGAGAAGAAAGAATTTTGAGAGAGTTTGATGTGTATGGAGCTAGATTTGATCACAATCGGGTTTGGAAGAAACAATAAATAAGTGATCATCATCCATGTGGTTTGGGTGATTAATCACCTTATGGGGTGGTATCTGTAGACACCTAAAATATGCTTACACTTAGCATTTCATCTAATTCAACCGATTGATTATTCTTGAAAACACCTTCTTGGTCGTATTCTTCCTCCTATAATCATCTTATTTGGCTAAATTTAAACATTCCTCCTTTCGACCATTCAGAACACTCCCTAGTTCTCTCTAGACCACTTCTATTGGCTTTCCTATAGGCTATCTCTTATTATCATTCCTCAATTGGTTATCAGACCCTCCCGACTCTCGATGAGTCTCTAATCACTTGCTAATCAAGTTTAACTAGCCTAAACCCTAGTTAACTAGCCTAAACCAAGCTTATCTAAGCCTAAAGCATGTTTATCCTAATCTAATCCTAAAGTTCTTTTTGAGATTTAGTCCCACATGCACCCAAATTCCAAATTCTTCCAAACCAAAAACTATAAATACAAGGCTAAGCCTACCCATTCAAAACAAACAACTTTACATAACACAAAGACAAAACAAGCCTAAGAAAGCTTAAGAGCTCATTTGCATTAGCCAAGCTAATAAGGCATTTGATCTTGGGTCATCCACCATTAAAATAGATTCATCTTGCACCCATGTTAGGTTAGTAATGGAATAGCTAAACTTGGCCATGTAGCCATTTAGTGAGATTCATTCACCCTCATGGAGTAAACAACAAAACTGATTGCTTAGATCCTCTTAGGTTCATTATTTCAAGCTTTCAAAGAATAGAGGTTAATGTCTATTTGTTAGATTTCTTGCTTATTTCAAGTTTTAAACACATGTAAATAGGATTCCTTTCTCATTTCTTATCATATGGTCCATTGAGGGTCTTTTGCACAAAGCTTTGGGGTCTTACCCCATATCCATAGCTCTTTGCAAAATCTTTCATTGAACACATTTGGCATGCCGGTGGGACACTTATGTCCATCCTCCATTAATGGAGGTATTTTGAGTTCTTCAAAGTTCATTTTCAAGTTTTTTGGATCAAATCACTTGTTATTTCCTCATTTTTATTTCTAACACTAGATAAATGACCTTCATTTGCATGTATTTTGTGGGTTTGATATAGAAATAGGCTTCTTTGACTAACCTTTAACCTGTTTGCTTTTGAAAATTTTCAAATTCCGTGATTTTTTACAAGTTTTACAGGGGGTGCATGTAGGTGTCATTTTGGGCACGTCTGCGTTGAAATAGGGTGTACATGTCAGTAAAGGGGTGCGTATGCGTCGAACTGCATTCACCACCAATCTTCTGGAGGCCATAACTTTTGCTCCCGAGCTCGAAACAACTCCATTTTGTTGCGTTGGAAAGGTATTAAAGAGAACTACACAATGGAATCATAAAATTAGGATTTTGACTTATAAAAATTATGGTTTACATTATTAAGTAAATAGTCATTTTTTAATGTGTCTTAAAGTCTAAAAAATTGTCTTATTGGCCATTCTAACACTTTGAAAGGTTTTGTGGCACTAATCAGTTGTTTGTAGGGTTATTTTGGTCTTATTTTTTACTAAATTAGTTAAGTGTTCCATTTCTTAGTTGATAGAGGTTTTTTGAAGTGTGTATGCTCTTCCCTCGCACCTTCTAGGTGATCTTGGGAACCAAAAACACTTCCAAAACCCTCTTATTGCTTTCAAAAACACTTAAATTACGCTTCCTAATGGATGAACATTTCAAAGTTGGTTAAAAATAAACTCTATCTTTTACAAGGCACACTTAATGTATTTTTTCATAAAACTTGTTTTAGTTGAGTTTTCGTGTTGTGTATGCTCTTCCTTCACACCTTTTTGGTGATCTTAGGAATCAAAAGCAACACACAAACTCTATTTTGATATCATGATATTTTGTGGAAAAATACTAACTCCTTGCATATAGGACCTAATGATTGTCAAAGAAAGGAGGAGCTAAGACAAAACACAAAAACTTCTAATACACGTGTTTTATGCAGGTTGCCAAATGGTGTGCTACTTAAAACCACATTAAAGTTAAGAAAGATAAAAAAACACACCATATTCAAAACATTGTATTGCAGGTTTTGGAAAAGGGTACGTCCTATCCACTCAACTAGAACATAACCCCTTTGGCATAACGCCTTAAGCTATAACAATGGGGGTGGTTACCAGGAACCCTAAAGTAATCCACCATTTGAGTAACCTCGTGGATGAAATAGGAAGCACTTCGCTTACCCACTTGACTAGTTTTCCTTGTGAGTTAGTGTTACAAGTTGTCCTATATGTGACCCTTTTAAGTACATGATGGATGCATTTTTCCCTTTGTGCTTGAAGGGGGTAAAAAATATGAGATACTCCCAAACTAGTCATTGTGACTTTTTGGGTAAATCACCCAACTCTTAAGATAAACTTTGTAACACCTAGTTGAGAGAACTTATTAGGAAAGCCATTTTGTCTTGGAGCCCACTTTACTAGTCCTTTGTTGTGTCTTGGCCATCACGAAGTGATAACTTGTTTGGATTCAGAACCTTGTTTTTGAACAAGGAAAAGAATCCACTTAAGTTGGATCTAAGTGCCTTTCATCATGGAAATTAGATGACGTTTTTCACTTAGCTTAGCTTCTTTCTTCCTTCGGATGAGGTGAAGCTCTACCCAAGTGGTGCTTAGTTTATTTTCATCTTTTGATCTACACCTTTGCATTCTTGTTGCCCATTTGGGGCAACTAGAAGGCATCTTTCGGGAGTGTTGTCATAGATAGTGTTCACCACTTTTTTTTGTCCATTTACGCTCATCCATGTTTGTGGCTGAGTTGTTAAACATCTAAAGTGTGTGGATGCATCCTTATATCTTTGATGGCCACTTGATCTTGATTTCAAGATCATCATCATAGTTAGGATTGATTCATCATTTGATCTCCCTTTGACGTGTTACCTTGTTTGCATTATCTCAACATAATTAAGATACTTATGTCATGTTTTTCATAAACGTGATCTAAGTATCCACATTGTGGTGTTACGCTACACACATTTTAACACATCCTCAGTATACCTTGACTTGGTTTTACTTCAAACATTGTCCAAAATCTTGAAGAGTGTCACTTACTTTGTTTATGTCATTTTGATACCACTTTGGCACTAATATCTCACTTCTCATGAAGCTTGATAGACGTGTCCAATTGGTGTGGTTACGTGGCTTACATTTGTAAACCTCACCCTTTAACATTTTGGCCTTGTTGGTTGTTGAACTTGCATCATTGTATCCTTTGATTGGGAGTCACATCTACCCTTTGTTAATATTTACGCCTTGTTCATTTCAAGCTTGACGTAAATATTGACATTGTGTTGATCATCTTTGCATTGAACTATCACTTTGCACATGCATTTACATAGGGTGTATTTCCTTGTTGATTGGATTTTTGTGTTTCACACTTGCATGATTGTTCCTTGTGATTATTCATCTAGAAAAATCTTGTTTTCTAGGACAAATCCTTTTTGATCTCATCGAGATTGCATCATCACAATGTCTATTTTCCTTAGACCTTCTTTGGAAAATCACACACGCATCTCCATACTTACAAAATGTCTAGTTGGTTTGCCATTATGCTTCCTTGAATCGACATGTAACTTCCTTCCCTTTGAAGGTTTTCCATCACACTATCTAGGTCTAGACATTTGTGCTTAAAAACAATGCCAAAAATGACTGACTATCACGTGGTTTCTCACATTTACAACAATATGGAACCTAGGTTTAGCAATTCAAATCAAAATATTCCCATTACAACTAAACCTTGTTTGGTTCTTCATGCGTTTAGAGGGCCCACTTGGGTACCTTGTTCCCCACCTTCACTCATAGTCGGTGGTATGGTTTGGATGCTTCTGATCCAAATTATTATTTAGGTTCCCCCACTCTTCTTCTGATTCAGATCCAAACTACCATTTGATTCCCACTCTTCTTCTGAAGATTTGGATCCCAACTATTATTCGGATACCCCTAGATCAAATTGAATCATGGTCCTCCCTTCCTTCGAAGGACCTTTATTCCAAATCACCTCAACGATGTCTTCCTCCTTTGAAGACTCGTGTGACTCCAAGTTCCATCGATCGAACATCTAATTTGGTCTTGAGTCACGGTCCTCCCTTTCTTCACAGGACCTCCTTCATCAGTCATCTCAAATGACCTCTTCCTCCGTCGAAGAGTTCCATGACTTGGATTCCCTCTAGTCAATCATCTAATTTGACTCCTATGTCGCAACTTAACGGATGGCTATGTGATCCTATTTTCTCTCCTACATTACATCGTCTTCTAGAAAAAGAAATCTAGGTCAAATCAAATCATCCATTCATGAGATGCTTACCACCAATCCTACTTCCTCTCTTGAGTCATCTTCTTCTATCAATCAAATTCCCCCTTATCGGACTATTTCTTCTATTCAACCTTTATGACTAAAAAAAACAACAACCTCTCTTGATTGATTTCTCTCGAGAATGAAGAAACAATTAGACTACATGATGATATCCCTCTAGAGGATTGCAAACAAGGATTCTTTCTAGAACTTGATATGCTCAAATATGGGGAAAGAATTTTGATCCTTTTTCATAATAACATAGAGGAAAATCCTAAGGTCATGGAAATTGATTCTTCTTCTATTCCATCTTCACCTTCCTTTGATCATGATGAGATGTTGGGGTCTAGCATTGATCCATAGCCTATCTTCTCATTCCCAAATCATTCATTATCTATCATCATTCCTAATCAAAATCTCTCTCTTGGGTCACCATTGAGTATCCCATCCATCTTCTTCTATCTTGGGCCACACCCCACGTAGTCCTCCATTTCTCTCTTGTGGGTCACCTCTTGGTAGCCTATTACCTTCTATTCTTTCTAGTAGCCCTTCATCATCTTCTATCTATGGGATCACCTCTTGGTAGTCCCCATTCTTCTATTCTTGGGCCACGTCCTAGTATCCCTTCATCATCTTTTTATCTATGGGATGCCTCAAGTAGTCCCTCTCTTCTATTCTTGGGCCATGGCCCTTCATCATCTTCCTATAGGATGCCTTCGAGTCCCTCCTCATCTATACTTGGGCCACGTCCTAGTATCCCTTCATCATCATTCTTCTTATTCTTGGGCCCATGTCCTCATAGCCCAACTTCTTCCATCTTAGGGCCATATCCTAGTAGCCCTTCATCATCTTCTATTAGTGGCTCACCTCTTGGTAGCCCATCCTCTTCAATTCTTGGACCGTATCCTTTTCATCCATCACATATTTCTTCTATCAATGGTTGTGGCAAGCCCACCATCATTTTCTCATTCCTTATCATCAATCATAAACATGTCGCGTTCTCTTTCTTCTCCTTCTCGGGGGAGAAAAGTCACACATCAGCTTATAAGAAACCCAAACAGGTTCATTATCAAGCTCAGATCAAAACTTCAAAGAGCTCTAAAGCTCCCAACAAATCAAACGATCTTAAGGTTAAAAATCAAACATGATTCAAGAACGCACATCAACGTAACCATCAAGTATGGCACAAAGTGCATAAACCTGGATAGGGAACTCAATCTCCCCATATGAAATCCTTGTTTAAGGATAAATCACGAGTCATTTGTTGAGTATGAGCTCACCACGATCATCGAGATGGGGATAACATAACTCTTGATAAACAAATGCACCTAGTCTCCCTTATCAAGGAAGTCACAAACATCGTTGTTGGATCCTATCACATGGAGTGACATTTTTTGGTCCCAACTTTCCAAAAACTATCAAAAATCTAAAAATAAAAAAAAATTCAAAAATACAAAAACATTGAGAAAACACAAGAAAAATCAAAGGTACAAAGATCAAACATTGCAATCAGGTATTGCGTACACATGGATGTTTCTTTCTTCCCTTTCTTATCATTCTTTTGCAAGTCTTCCTACCATTTTCATCCCTTTGGTGATATTTGGTTAGCCTTTTCACACACATTTTGTGACATTTATCTCTATGGTATCTGTTTGACCCTGGTATTTTATCACCTTGGTAAATTAAAGAACGAATTGACCTCTTAGAGATCTATCACATTCAACATCTAATAAACTTGTTGCGAAGAAATTTTGGACATATTTGTTGACACTAGCCAATGTCATCATCACAATCACTTCCACCTCCTTCCATCAAGCCATATGTGGTTCTTAACCCCTTGTCAAACAAGAGAGCTGAAATAAGTTTTCAAAAAGAAAAAGAATCAAAATCAATCAAAAATCAAAAGCTAAAAGCTAAAAAAAAAGCAAATTGATATATTACTCTCTCTTGGGGTATTTCCAATAATCTCTATCGGGGCTATGGACACTTGACTGACTAGTAGTAGAGAAATGTTGTGATTAGAATCAAATGCATCTCCGTCGGGGCTATGGATGTTGGCTGGTAGCGGAGTAATGTACGGCTATCCTTCCACCATCCAAATCACCTATCACCTATCAAAATCAATCATTCCTACACATTGGCTAGGGTGTCTTCACTTGTTGTCTATTAAATCTTCCCTTCAAGAGGTAATTAAATTCCACGTGCACACATTGGATCTCTATGAGTAAGCGTAGGATTAGTATGTTACCAAGTGTCTTTTTTTGGACCTTGTTCAGACTCTTACTCTAGTCCATATCTTGTCTCATGATTTGTGCCTTTGGCTAATCACTTCTTCATCGCGAGGCTTCTAAGCTACATTCATATCATTCACATCATTCTTCTACTTCATTCAAAACATCCATGTGTATAAGATTACTTTTTTGCCATGTTTTGGACACCTTTGTCCCCTTTCACAAAAACAATCTTCTCCTTCCTTTCTATCATGTGCTTTTAGGCCAACTTATGCTTTAGGGCATCCTTGCTTCTTCCCAGCACTTCATTGGTTTATGTTCATCATCATGTTGAACCTATCCATAATGGCCTTGGGTCCCCTTCTACACTGTGAAGAGTTTGCCTTTGAATACTCCCACCTAATTGTTGGGGCATTTTTGCATCTTCACCTTTCTTATACGCACGTGGCCTTATGCCCTTACATTGTACATCCCATCTATCTCTAGGGCATCCACACTTCCTCATCTTCTTGTACATAGTTTAGAAAAATAAAAATTTCAAAAATTAAAAATAAAAAACATTCAAATATGTTAGAAAAATCAAAAAAACATTCAAATATGTTTAAAAAAAACATTTAAAAAAATATAAATCATCCTACAAAATGTCACTCTTTGGTTCTCACATGTTCATGTGTGTGACGTGGATCATCTTGATCTACCTCCATCAACAAAAGCTAGGTTGCTTACTTCATTTGTACTCTGGGGCACAATGAGTTGCCTAGTATTGTTTCATAGTGCACATTGCTTTTCATAGGACCCAAGTGTCCTTCATTATTCCCCTTGCATGTATCCTTTCTTGGGGCACCATCATTAACCCTTGTCGTTAATTCAATAGGTTGGAATTGAAGCTTGATAACAAAAACATTACATTTTGTTTCTCTGTTAGTTTAGCTTGTTTACTTTCTCGTATTGCATTGCATTATGTATGTTGCATGGAGTTAGGCATATTTTACTTTCTGTATTGCATTGCATTTTGTATGTTGCATGGAGTTGGTGTTTTTAGCAATGGACATTTGTTTGTATATGGCTTTTCATGTCATACTACACTTTTGTTCATTCTTTTTAATAAGGACCGATGATGAAGATCTCTAGCAATATGATGAAAATAAAGTTGTTTAAAAGGCATTGGATGGATGTTAGCTCATTCCCTCTTCCTCATACTCCTTTTTCTTCTATATCCCCTTTCTTTCTTTCACACTATTCTTTCTTCTATTCTCTTTCTTTCATCTTTTCGATCGTCGATCGAGTTCTTCTATCACCCCATTAACAATCGAGGGGCATCCTCCATTCTACTCATTTTTCTTCTATCCCTTCAAAATTTTCTACTTGTTTATGCTTGTCTACTTTCTTTGAAGTGACGTCACTTACGCCACCTCAAAGAGGGGAAAATGTAGACACCTAAAATATGCTTACACTTAGCATTTCATCCAATTCAACCAATTGATGACATTTTGTTAATCAACCCCATTCTTCGCTCCATTCTCGGATGCCCATTCACGACACCTTTTGGTCGTATTCCTCCTATAATCAACTTATTTGGCTAATATCTCTCTTATTAGCTAAACATTCCTCCTTTCGACCATTTAGAACCTCCCTAGTTCTCTCTAGACCACTTCTATTGGCTTCGTAGGCTATCTATCAGTCATAATTGGTTATCCAGACCCCTCCCAACTCTCAATGAGTCTCTAATCACTTGCTAATCAAGTTTAACTAGCCTAAACCCTAGTTAACTAGCCTAAACCAAGCTTAACTAAGCCTAAAGCATGTTTATCCTAATCTAATCCTAAAGTGTTTTTTGAGCTTTAGTCCCACATGCACCCAAATTCCAAATTCTTCCAAACCAAAAACTATAAATACAAGGCTAAGCCTACCCATTCAAAGACACAACTTTACATAACACATAAGCTAAAGCCAAAACAAGCCTAAGAAAGCTTAAGAGCTCATTTGCATTAGCCAAGCTAATAAGGCATTTGATCTTGGGTCATCCACCATTAAAATAGCTTCATCTTGCACCCATGTTAGGTTAGTAATGGAATAGCTAAACTTGGCCATGTAGCCATTTAGTGAGATTCATTCACCCTCATGGAGTAAAACAACAAAATTGATTGCTTAGATCTCTAGTAGGTTCATTATTTCAAGCTTTCAAAGAATAGAGGTTAATGCTATTTGTTTTATTTCTTGCTTATTTCAAGTTTTAAACACATGCAAATAGGATTCCTTGCTCATTTCTTATCATATGGTCCATTGAGGGTCTTTTGCACAAAGCTTTGGGGTTTTACCCCATATCCATAGCTCTTTGCAAAATCTTTTGAGAAGCGTATATTTTGGAATGTATGTTAGACTCAACAACTTTTCCTAAATAATTTGTAATTATTCCTCCTTTCTCAACAAGATTTTGTAGCCGTTTTTGTTCATTTTCATACTCTGCTGCATATCTTACATGCATGCATTCTTTTGTATTTTTCCATCTTTTTGTTTGTTTTATTTTACCATATTTTTACTTAACCAACACATATATTTTACCACAATGTTTCTCAATTGGGTATAGCTTGAGTCGCATTTTGTGTCCCTTTCCAAACTTCTAGCTACAAATTATACATTTACATTTTGTTGGAGTATCATTACCTTTTTCTAGCTATATTGGTTCAATGAAAGGATACTTAGCTTCCCAATTGAACTTAAAATACCTTCCAATAGTCCATCTAATAATCTTTCTTCACACAATTTTTTGTGTTATATTATCACCTGAAATAGGTGTTTGATCACTATGTGTAGAAATATCTTTTGTTTGGTGGATCTCATCATCGAGAATGTCATCTATTCTCTTCCTTTTCAAATAATTGATAGTAGAATTTCCAGTTGAAGTTGGTGTTTAATGATATGAAATTTCTTCTACTTGTTGCATATCATTACCATGAGTAAGATTTACATACAATGTAGGCACATAATAAGGATTGTCCTCAAGTGGAGGCATGTCTTCTTCTTATTGCATATCATAATCATGAATGTCGTCTAATGTAGGCACATAATAAGGATTGTCCTCAAGTGGAGGCATGTCATCATCAATAATATTCTGAGGTGGTGACAAGTTATTGTGATTAATTATTTCATGTGGAATATCACTATCAGTGGGTTCTACATAAAAAGAGTTTTGAAATTTGTATTATTAAGTATATTATTGCAATTTTTAATTTGAAAATAAATAAGAAGGATTAATTATTTAGTTAATACATAGTACATGTATTTGGTGTGGATGTTGGTTGCATCTACATGACCCCTTTTGTGGATGGATAAAATAAGATAAAAGATTCTATTTTTTTATGATTGGCTCGTCAAGGACACCACATTTTTATTCTCATTCAAACTTGGGTGAGTGCTTGATGATCATCTAAATTATTGGGAAGGTGTCTACATTTTTGGGAAGGCATACGGATTGTAGACGATTAGGTGTTTAGATTATATGGTCGGAGCATATAAACTCTACGATCATGCATCTAGGATATGTGGTCAAGTGTCTGCAGAGATACTTATGATAGGCATTTGAAGTATGTTTTTGGTGTTCGAATCATGTGGTGGCATTTATGAAACACAATGAGGTGTCTAGACTATGTATTCATACGTTTATACTATGTGGTTGATCGTCGGGTGTCTTTTATGCAAGTGGTGATGGAATTTTAATTTGGCATAATCTTAGATTTTTTATTAGTATATATTGGCAAATGTACCCGATTTTTGTTTTGAGGAAACGATGATATACATGCATAAATATGCAATTTATTTTAAACACCGGGTGAGCCAACCCAAAAACTAACTTGCATCCCGAAATTTTAGGAAAAATGTTTCTCTGTAAGAATCCTCAAAATTGCCAAGTGCGAATTTGAAAATTCTAAATATTTGTGAATTAGCAAAAATTTGCCACTAAAATTTACCCGGGATCATTGAGTCACTATGTCAACTATTAGACTTGTAGGGTTGAAGTAAGAATGGGATAAATTTGATAGGAAATCAAGGAGTTCTATTGAAAGTTTTATATCATATTTAGTTCTACTAAATGTATATAATTAAAAGACAATGAGAATATTTATGGGAGAAGTTACAAAATTTATAGCATGCCAAATTTTTGGTTAACAAACTATTTATGCAATGGCAGATGTATTATGTGAGAATGAAATATGGTGAATCATTTATAGAGAATTTGAATTCCTCAACAACATTTTTAGTTAGTTACTATCTAGTTATTTTAAGATAGATGTATTATTACACTTCTATGTTATTTACCAACTTCTTGGGATAACTTTGTGATGGCAATCACTAGCACTTCCACCAATCTCAAGATGGATGATATAGACGTAGCCTTATTATTTGAAGAAGTAAAGAATAAATACATTTAGGATCACCAAGGTGATGCTTTCATGGTGCATGGAAGAGCATAGGAAAAAGGAAAGAAAATACAGGAGAAATGTGCAAAGTCTAGAGGTATGTCTAGAACTTTGGACAAACCCTCTTCGAAAAAGTGTTGGAAGCTAGAAAGTTAGAAAAAATAAAGGACTACAAGGTATTGGTGAACAAGGGAAAACCACCTAATGGTACATATTATGATGAAAAATCCATTTATCATGGTGGTGATATGTACTTGGTATCTTTAAGTGTGAATTCATGAAATGAAGCATGATTGGATGACTTTGGTGCATCATACCATATGAATTATTATATAAACTAGTTCTATAAGTAAGAGAAGTATGATGGAGGTAATGAAGTTTTGGGATATGAATCCACTCACTAAATTATGGATTGAGGAAAATTAAACTAGGTTCAAATATGAGTAGATTAAGACTATCCACGGTGTTCTACACATTCCTGGTCTCATGATAAATCAAGTTTTGGTTAGCAAGATATGTGATGCTAGAGTGGAGGTGTAATTCACAAAGGATGGATATAAAATCATGCATAAAGAAATTGTATTTTATAGAGGAGTGTACACTACTCAACTGGATGCGAGTATAATTATTATCACTTACGACAACACAATTATTCCCGAGGCCAATGAGGTACAGGGATAAAACAAGCATGGCTCTTGTAGAGAATATAATTTTATGGCATAATAGGGTAGGTCATATTAGAAAAGGGGATTTCACACACTAAAATACAAAATAATGGAGAAAGAGTTTGATGAGGGTCCCTTAAAATTTAATTTCTACAAACATTGTGTTTACAATAATAAAAATAAAGTAAATACTACCAATAGCACTATACATGCAAAAGGGATCTTGCAGGTGTTAGAGAGTGATTTTATTAGATTGGTAGACATTGTATCACTTGGAAAAACCATGTAATATGTTACTTTTGTAGAAGAAATTTTGATACAAACAGGTATATTTTCTCTTGAATAAATATGAAGTTTTCAAGAAATGCAAGGAGTTCAAAGCTCTTGTGATTTTTTTCTAAAGAATTCAATGAATTCTATAAAGTGTGTAGAATTGAAAGATAAAATGAGAATCCATATACAAAAAAATGAAATGTATTTACAAATAAGATGAATAATATTGTAGTTCCCTCTTTCTTGTTTCATAACCAACCCCACTGGTGAGCACTCTGTTTTTGTGTGTTGGTGCGGATGTACATTTGTAAGTAATCGACTCAAATATTCCCCTACTTGAGAGAGGTGAGAATAAGTCATAATTACCTTACTAGGATTGGGATGATTTTTTTTTGCCAAATCTCGTTAGGAGATTATCATCAAGTAATAAAAAAACTTATGTGCCTCACTAAGCATTGGTTTAGTGTTTTGGTGTACATTTTTATATGAGTATTAAAACCCATGAATTGTGTTGTTTAATAATTATTATCATTATAATAAACTAAAATGGACATGTTAATGGATTTCATGATTATGTTTATCAATAGGAAGAACTCATTATTCTTGTTTGTGTCATTAGTGGGGCTAGTGAGACGTTTAGTCAAGAAGATAATTAAGATGATCAATAATAATAAAATTTGTAATAAAAAATTAAAATTAATTAAATAAATAAAACAATCATAAATAAAGAATTAATCAATCACATCGGGAAGAGTGCATTTTGGAAAATTAAGAAGTTAACGAGGTTGGTAGGGCATGTGCACCATTACATCACACTTGAAAAGGTAATTTTTGTCATGTGTTGTAGTTATAGCTACACAAGACATGAATTTGTGGAAAAAGATTAGGGAGTCCAACCTCACACCTAGAATTTGCATTTTCATAAAATATTTAGAGAATTCTAAGAAAAACCATTTTGTGCATATCCTACAATCATGACATTCAATATGGATGTATCTAGTTGAGGTGATTCTTTTAAAATCCTTTGGTATAGATTGAGATTATATTGGAAAAGATGAATTGCTTGTTTAAACAATGTCAATGTTTCGTGAGGATACCCATGTATTATGTAACTTACAAGTGAAATATGATATTCCAAGAGAAGAGGCTATAGTTAGTCTTTTGGAAATATTACAAGCATCCACTAAACTTCTTGCTTTTTCTAGCATGCTTAGAGGGTTATTTTCAAAAATTTGACCATGAAAACTCAAAATCCTTCTTATTGATGTGGAAGTGAATCACTTATCCTTTAAAATGTATTTCTTCGAAATGTGGGTATGAAATGGTTGAAGATATGTAGAAGGGTTCATAGGGAGTTGTGTGTAGTAAGGAGAATGTGTGGAACAATTCAACCCTTCTACCTAAGGTTGTGGGATGGAGATTGGTGATGGAAGAAATTGGCATTTAATGATTTAATTGAAGCACTTGAACAACATATTTTTTCATATAAACATATCTTTATTTCTCTACCTTGACTAATTAGATGATAATTTTAAATGCACCAATGACCTAACTATTTAGGTCCGTTTTGATTATATTGTTTATGTGGTTGACCTTCATGATCGAGAGTTGGCTACGTTGAAGACACTATAAAAATTATCATCATTTATTTTAAGTATGGAGGATATGTGGATGAAGTTGTTGAGTTCTTGTAAAAACATGAACCATTGGTTAGTACCTTTGGTATGTTGTCTTATGGCATGTATGGATAATTGGACATGCATGAAGAGTTAACCATATAACATCTCAACTTGTGACATTGTCACTTTGCTTGTATCTAGTCATTGATTTATCCTATCATTCTTACTGAATATCGTATTCATTTCTTGTTTATTTGAATGAAGTGTTATGGGTTAAGTGATATGAGTAAATGGAATTAACTAAGAAAAAATTAGCTACCTATATTAAACCATGAAATGATGTTCTTACATATATGCAACCAATTTATATAATGCTTTTCTCACTATCCCAAAATCAACCTATGAAGCACTATGTAACCTTTCAAATTTTGTTTGATACTTTTTGAAGAGGGTTTTGAGGACACTTTAAAGAGTTGGTTGCGATAGGTGACCACTTGATGTTGCGAAACCATTTTGAAATCTTCATGTATTTAATGCTTTTTAGTCGATAAATTGGGTTTTATGGCCTCAAACCCCCTTACTACCACATTGAAATTTGTTTTTCATATTTGGTTTCATCTTATTCCCTTAAGAATAAATTTTCAACATCCATTTTTGAGCCGCCTTGGCTTGTGGTGCTCAAGCGCAAACTATTAAATTTCAAGAACTAGATCTAGAAATGTGCTTATAAAATGAGTGCCAGTTATTAGTTTCTAGTTTTGTTTGTTTCTTTGTACTCTCACAACATATTAGAATAGGTTAGAATTCAGATATTCCTTAGTTAGGTGTCCAATGAACTTTTTATAAGGCTATTCTATAGCCACTTAGGCTAGTTTAAATGTTAGTGTGAGTAAACCTTATCGACCAAACTTTGACATTTTGATATACTCTTGTAGGGTATGAGTAAATTGATGTTTAGGAGTAGGTTTATTATCTATAAATAACCCCTATTAACACTTCTAACCAATTCTAAATGAAAATTTTTGATTGCATGCAAAATGTTGCGCTCCTCATTTAAACCTTCCGAGTTGCAATGAAATTGAAAGCTATGCGAAGAAGTTGTAAACTCCTTTCTTTCTCTTAAACTCTAAAATCTGATTAGACTTTTAAATAGTGCAAAAATATTGATTGTTATCTCCTAACTCATACTTGATAATGCAAATATATTGGTTACTTAAGTGAAGAAAATGAATGTTGTTCTTTCTCTCCCAAACCTAGGAAAGTGATTATAATATAAAATTTTGTGGAAAATATTGATCTCATTCTCTCTCTCTAAATTATGAATTTGATTGTTCGATAGAATTTTAGAAAGGATAATTGGAATCCATATCAGCTTTGTGTTGAGTCCTTTTTATTGCAGGTGGTAGAAGATGCAACAAAAATGCAAATAATTAGTTTCACTTAAGATTGAATTGAAGTCTCCTTCCAATCACTATCTTTCTGCCCTACTGAGGAGTTAAAAAAGAGAAATGATTCCCGGTTGGGCAGGAATAATTACATATAGGGGTCCTTACTTACAGCATAGGTATTTTTGGAAGCTTAGGTAAGAAAGAAAAAGGATTCACATGGGTAGATGTAGTCAAAAGCGTTATCCCAATCACGGTTGGAGTCAGGGGCCACGATTCTTAAAGAAGATATTCGTTTTCATAGAGACGTAAATGGTGAGTTTCATTTTGCTAGGTATTCTTGAATCGATCCTTAGTGAGATGATTTAAAAACTCTTTGGCGCTCATTGGAATGTTTCTAGGAGATGGGTACTGAGGAAATGGGATCCTAAGGGGAGCATGGAAATATCCCTTATGACAAAAAGTCTTCTTTCTTATTCACTTCTCTCTGCAAGAGGACTACTCGAAGGCTCTTCTTGGGGAATGTGGATCCTTGGCAATATGGGACTTTATTTTAAAATTTGGGCCCCGGGATTCAATCCGGATAAATAAAACATGAAGGACATGCCCATTTGGGTTAGATTTTGGAGCCCCCTTTGGAATTCTGAGAGGAATCACTGATTTTTGGAATAACAAAGTTGTTGGGCATGCTGATAGAGCTATAAAGGATAAAACCCATTTGGTAGTAGCTCAATTTTGCATCAGTGTGAATGAGTATCATGAGTTTCCTGATAGTGTTAATCTATACTCCTCCTTAAGCATCTGGAAACAAACTCTTGAATACGAGGATTATAAGATGAGGTGTAAGAACTACTCTAAACTTGGACATCGCTACTGCTCCTCGGGTGTGGTTAAATATAAAAAACCACCTGAAGCTAAAAAGAGGATGATCTAGAAACCAAAAACACATGCTAACTCTATTTTGGGGGATGTGGTAGATCCTGAGAATATTCTTAAGATCCTTACAGAACTTCAACCTCTTGCCAACTCTCAACAAACTACTAAAAATATGAAGGCAAATGTTCTTTATGAACTTTCTCTTGAGAAACTGGAAACAGAGATACTCCACTCTCCTTCACTCCAAGAACCAAATCATGAACCTGTAGTAGGTCAACTAGAGGAAGGTGAATTGTCTACCTCAGATCTGGAGAGAGAAAAGATCCACATTTCTATCATGGAGGAATGCCTTCAGTGTCTAGATGAAGGTAAGCCTTCCCAAAATGCTATTTCTACCCTAAAAAAGAAAATCCGGGTGAGAGATCTGGAGCTTCCTGTTCAAGACCCCGACAAGGTCTCGAGTAAGAGTGGATATAGGAAGCACTAAGAAGAAAGGCATGAATATTGTGGGAGAACAAAGAAAAAAATCCATTAAAGAGAAATTGTAGATGGAACTCAAACAACTTTGGATTCCAAAGTTGCTAGAAACATTTCTTCTAAATATTCTAAATGAAGTTAATCTTATGAAATGTTAGAGGTCTGAACAACAGTAACAAACACAGAATTTTGAAGGATTTCAGGAAGTGTAACAGGCCTCATATTTTGGCTATTCAGGAAACTGAGATGCACAATTCCATGGTTAAAGATATTTAAAAGGACTTTTTGAAACAAAGATGAGGTGAGAAATATTAACTCGACAGGGGATTTTGGGGGTATTGCCACCTTGTGGGATGATTATTGGGTGAAAGGTACAATGATTTTTGAATCCTCTCAGCGCCTTTCTATTCTTTTCTCTTTGTCAAGGACAATACTAGTTTTTAGATCCTCTCAAATATTTATGCCCCAAATATCAAAAGGGAAGAAAAAGGCTTTGGGCTAAACTAAAAGCCTTTCATAATACTTAAATAACTTTAAGTGGTTGATTATGGGAGACTTCAACACTCCCATGTCTCCTTTAGAGAAGAAACGTGTGAGACATGATTTCACGACCAGCATGGAAGATTTTGCAGATTTGTTTTCAATTAATAACCTCATTAATATATAACTTGGAGGAGCTAAGTTCACTGGAGAAATAGAATAATGGGATTCGGGAGAGGCTTTGATTCAAGTTAGGTTGGTTGGGCTCTTGTTTTGAGACTAGATTTTGTTTTAGGATTCCAAGCTCTCTACTCTTCCTAAAATTAGTTATGATAAAAATCTTAATGTGCTTAATATGATGGACAACAATGGTTAAACTCATTCCCCTTGAGATTTAAAAATATGTGGATGTCTCATCGGATCTCTTCGATAGAATAAAGGATTAGTGGAACATACGAGGTTAGAGGATCTGATATGTATGTGTTAGTTTAGAAGTTGAAGAACATCAAGATAGATGTTAGAAAATGGAATAAAGAATTCTTTAGTAATATCTTCATGAGAGAAAAATATCAAGGAGGAACTTAATAGGTTCGAAAGTAAAATTACTAATAAAGGTATGGATGTTAATGACTATTATTTAGAAAATGAACTACTTGTTAGAGCTTCATACTATTAATTCTCGGAGGAAGTTTATTGGAGGAAAAAATCTAGGGCCCTATTTTTGAAAGGAGATGCAACACCAAATAATTCCATATGACTACTCCCAACACATATGTCATAATAAAATCATTGAAGTTACTACTAAGGATGAAGGAGTGAGCATTAAGAGTGCCACCATAAAGGAGAAGTAAATATCTTACTACAAAAACTTATTAAATGGAGGGGTTGCTCATGAGGGAGGTTATTCTAACTAGCTTTATTGAAGTTATTCCTTCTAATTTGGTTGGCATAACAATTTTAGGGAGATAACTTCTTGGGTTAATCTTGATGAGCTCCATAAGATTGTTTTCATGATGGAGGGTGACAAGTCACTGACTGGATAGATTTCTGCGAGCTTCTTCCAAAATTACTAGGAAATCTACAAGGATGATCTTCTCCGTGCAACTAATGAATTCTTTAGAACAAAGAATCTTCTTAAGGAGATTAATAACAATTTTATGTACTCATTCCCAAAAATAATGGAGATAAGGACTTCAAATATTTCATATCGATCAACCTCTCTAATGTCCTTTACAATCTTTTTATGAAAAATCTTGCCACTCGACTTCAACCTCTCTTACCTTTCCTTGTTTCACATTAGCATGGTGGATTTCTTAAGGGTAAGATCACACAAGATGGAATTATTCTTGTTCATAAGGCCATTCATTCTATGGATAAAAGTAAACATGTAGGCATGATCATCAAATTGGACATGAATAAAACATTTGTGAGAGTCTTTTAGAGCTTTCGGATAAAAATCTTGGAAAAATTAGGTTTGATAAACATTTTAGGAAGGTTATAAGGAATTGCAGATCCACTCCTATGTTCTCCATTCTCATTAATGGATCCCCTACTAGTTATTTCAGCAATAATAGGGGAATTAGACAAGGGGACCCACTTTCCCCTCTTCTCTTCATTTTTATGGATGAGAGCTTGAGTAAAAACATTGTAAATGTTGTGAGAAATGGATACCTTAGAGGTTTTAATCCTACCTATAAGGATTTCAAGATCTCTAATTAGCATTTTGTTGATGATTTCTTTGGTGGTGGAGGCTAGAAGATTGAAATATTTCCATTTTGGTTATGATTGAGTTTTTGGGAAGCTAATAAAATTTGAAAAAATCTCTATGATTTTTATCAACACCCCTTAGAATAGGCATTAAGATCTAAAAAATATTGGGTTGTAGTATCTCGCAATCTTCATTCTTCCTACCTTGGTATGCCTCTCTTATCCGGAAAGGTATCGCCTGATGTTTGGAATTCTTTATTGGAGAATTTCCAAAGGATGTTAGTTGGTTAGAAAGGAGTTATCCTCTCCCAAGTGATAAGTGTTTCGATCAAGAATATTTTAACTCGGGGACATTGAAATGCAAGGGGAAATAGAGAACATCATCTTTCTCATGGGCGAGCTTACCAAATTATTTTTAAAATGGACAATAGAGTCACTTCTTTCACTACAAACACTAGTGACGAACACACACACAACGGAAAACCAAATGAACACTTAAAACATAGAAAGGAAACACACTAAACTGAAATAAATCACACAACTAAAAGGGAAATTATAGTATATGGGGGCGGGGGGGGGAATTATGAAGTGGTAGAAGAATGTACACACACCGGTAATAGGTTGAGAGAAGTATGTACCATCATGGAACAATGGGATGAATTCATACTTCCGAAGCTCGAAGATAATCATTTGATCATGTCATGCTATTGTGATGTCTCTACATGGTTTGAGAAGAAGGAGAGAGACCAAGTTTTCATCTTGGTACTCATATTACATAGAAAACCCTCTCGCATCCACTGATTGATTTGTTACCCGTTTGAAAGTTTTGTGTTCGGTAGTATCATCTTGAGGCCTTGTGACCATGAGAAGCCATTCCTCCATGTTTTCAAAAATGGAGTCTATTTTCTCAACATGAAGGAATTCATCATCACTAAGTGGAGGTTACAACATGGGTTCATGTTTAAAATCAGCATGGTCTTTGGAAATGGTGAAAACAAGTTGATTTTGACTCCATTCACAAGACTCTTGCATATTCTCATTCATTTGTTCTAAATGATTTCTCTTTATGCCTATCAACTCATCACTGACCTTGATATCACTTTCTATGATGGAGGTGATATCTTCATGACTGAAGACATCCATAAGAGATTCAATAATTTCATTTCCCTATAGTTTATCATGAACGCAATATTATTCATAAAATGGGAAAGGGGAATACTTACCTTGACATTCATGATCATCCACTAAGGATTCAAAGAGAACATATATCTTACATTTTTTCCATCTCATTGTTTAACATTTGTGCATCAAAAGAAGGATAAAAAATGGAATCATACTTATCTTGCATATTCATGACACATGTCAAGATCTTAAGACTAAGTTAAGGGTCTTCAATTTCTTGGCAATCTTCAAGATGTCTTGCACATATTTTGTGAGAAAATGCGAGAATGAGAATCAAGTGGGATAATGCGCACATCAATCAAGTTGCACTCAAACGGTAGCATGATGGAGTTCCATGAGGAAGTAAAAATTCAACCATGAAGTGTGCGTGCAAAATAAAAGGGTCTACTCATTCTCATATATATGAAAAAGGGGTACAATTAGGAGTGTTGTCTAACTCCTAATGCAATACCATCATAACTCCACAAGGGAGAAGAGTAGTTACATTATTTAAATGGAAAGTAAATATTTTATGACACATAGATGCACATTGACGCGTATGACGAAGTCTATGCCAAAAATTTCATACCCTTAAGACACCTAAGACCTATGACCTCACATAAGTGAGATGACTCACCATGTGATGTAGAAAATGTTGAGAGGCGATAGGGATATTACAAACACAAACACCCCCTTCATCATAACTTAGGACGAGGAAAAAAATTTAGAAATGAGAAATGGGTCCCAACAATTATTCCTGATGAGGTACTTGATGTACACTAAGGATCTTAAGTAATGGAGGAAAACCCAGTGAGAAAAACATCCACTTACAAGAGATAAAAGACTCCCTATTATTTAAAAAATATTGAAATATAAATGTTAAATTCTAATTAAGTTACAACACAAATATATGTTCAATAAAGTACAAATTTTGACACAAGCAAAGTAAGATGGAAAATATGAAACACTAGTTGCAATAGAGGAGATTAAATACTTAGTTGTTTCACAATAAATATGAAGTTGTCTCGAGATGGAAAAATGATGAAGAAGGAAAGAAGAGTGTCGCAACCAATCCTAGAAAATTATGTGAATGATAGAAATGTCGGGACTAGGGCATCTGGATAGGGTCAAGGGCACCGAGGCACTATAATCCTTCTTTGGGCTCCTGTGACTACTCAAAACCTTAGAAAACCAATTCCATAGGGTCATGAGATGTTTGTTTGACGTCTCCTTATTACCTATACTTCTTTGTTTGATCGTTGAATTCACTTGAAACCCACAAATAGAAAAAGCACATGCAAAACCCCAAAACAAATCAAATCCTAAACACAAAAAGATGCAAATAGGGAGTCGAATTAACCCGGTGGTCATCCAACTAAGTGAACTTACGATCTTGGTATTACACAACATTTCAGACTCCATGTTTTTATGCATGCATGTGTTGTGTGTGTGTGTAGAATCATGCCCTAGGTGGCTCTTGTGTAAGTTACACTTGATAGCAATCAATAGCTAAATGTAGCAAATGTAAGTAGGTGTGTGCATGGAAAAATAAACTTCCCTCCTATGAAGTGTATGTAGAAGAATGCAATCCCTTGTCCCTTGAATGGTAGCTAGATGGATGCTTTGATGCTCTTATAATGCTCTTGGATGCAACCTTAGGTGATGATAGTAGATGCTTAGTGCTTGGTCCCTTATTATGATCACATAACTTTGTATTTATATGATTCCCTTGTTTGAATTTCATAATTAACCACTAAAAGGCTGACCACCAAGAAAATAAGATTCCCAATAACTAGAAAGGACCCAAAATATGTGAGAAAGATACAAAGGGATTGAGGGCGCCCAGAGGGGATGAGGGTGCCTAGGCATTGGCACCTTAGCTAGGCGCTGGTGTCAAGACTCAAAAAAATTGAAGTGTTGAAATTTAGATTGGGAAAGTTTTGTAAGACCATAAAGGAAAATAGAAAAGAAAGAAAAAAGGCCAAAGACAATGGCCAACTAGTACTTTTCTCACTTAGGAATCATATGAATAGTGGTATGTAATCAGGACCTAGAAATATGCCCAAAGTGTATGATTTAATGTCTACATTTTCCCCCACTTTATGTTTTTAAGCGAATGATCAATAACATAGAGTAGATAAGAGATGCATACCTGATAATCATGTAGATCGATGGTGAAAAGTGTTCCAAGGAGACAAGAAAAAGTGTGCAATGATAAAAAAGTGAAGCATGGAAGCTAGAGAAGAGGAAGTAAAAATGACCCTAAGGGTGAAAGTGAATGTGTGCATGTCGTGTGTTGTATCGCTATTGATGTCACTTGATACTTGATGATGTGACATCTTATTTCCATAAGGGTAGACTTGCAAAAGAGAAGAGAAAACGAGTAGTCAAATATGTGTATATGAAAAATTCGATCCAAACGTGTAAAAAGTGTGTAAAAAGTATGTGAAAATGTGAAAAGGAACATGTGCACTTGATTTGTGATGAGTGAAAGAGATAGAAAGGATCATGAAGATGTTTTAGAAGAATGAGTTTTCAAGTTTGAGTTTTTGGGTGATCTCACACCAAGTGCAGAAGAAGTGTAGGGAGAAAGGTCTAGTGTTATTCTCCAACCTTTGACTACTTCCTGAGATGTAAACACCACTATAGATGGTGTGTTCAAATCTGATCCATTTTGATCCAGTTTGATCCAACACAAAAGTAGAAAAGAAGGTATAATGCATGCATGTTGAATGCCAACAGATTGTTCTTATCTTGTAAAATTTGTTGTGTAAAATGCTATGAATTGTGCCAAACTAAGAAACACTGTGTAACTTCCCCTGGTCATAGGTTCCCAGGAAGGGTCAGGGGCACCCATGCACTACTTTCTAGTATTGGTCATTGGTATCTCGTGATGTGTTTGAAGACCCAAGTCGATTCTAGGTCGTTTCTATGATGAAGACCGTGTTGTACTAGTAGTAGATCGAACTATGATTGTGAACTACTATATGGGGTGATTGATTCACCTGATGATGCCCCCCTTGTTTGGGGTGCGTGCGATGTTAAGGAGTATACGGCTCAAAGGAGGACCAAATATTGTGCAAAAACCGATGCCCTTTAGGGGAGGAGGGAATTTATTTGGTAGATTCTAAAGCACATTCACACAAAGCGGCTAAAACCAAAGTTAGTGCAAGAAAGACAAATACGCATGTAGAAGACAACGTGTAATCTAGAAAAAAGAAAAACATGTGTAATCTAGCAAACATGAAGACAAAGTAGACCTGCAAAAAAATGGTTTCAAACATGGGACATCACTCACAATGCCGCATGATAATCAAGGCTGAAGTGGCTAAAATAATACAAAGTGTGCACACAAGATAAAGGGAAAATCCCATAAACAATGGAATACAATAACAAGAAATGAAAAATAGTGACAAACAAGATATTAGACAACCATGGTAGCAAAGAGTCCCTATAAGACAAATGTTGCACATGAAGCACCCGTTAGCATGTTATAAAGATAGAAAGTATGTTAAAGCATATATAATATGATATAGTAGTGTGCTAGTATGAATAGGAAGTAGTATAAATTGAAACAATAACACATGTGATGTGTACAAAAGTGGATGCCCCTAGGAGCATGCTACGTAACCGATCGTAGGTACCGTGTACAAACATCCATGATGTATGTAATGATTTTTGTAAAGTATACGATCACAACTAGAAGGCAAGTGAACGTGTATGTGTTTATAGAAAGCATAATGGCATACAAAATATTCGTCTAACATAGTAAGAAAAGTGTAACATGCGAGCATAAGTAAACAAGAACAATGTGTAACCAAGATATGCAGTATGTTGTGAATGTGAATGAAATGGAATGTAATGTGAGTGTGATAGGAGTAGCATGCCCCCAAGTGAATGTGAATGAGTATGCATGAGATGATGTTCATTTATTAAATACCCCCAACAATCGAGAATGAATGATAAAACAAGAGTGCGTCATCGGGAAATAGTTTGACTTGTGTGCTAGAAAGATATGATCGTCAAAGATTAGAGCATAGAGAGTGATTGAGTATGGTGAGGTTCATTTTATATTGAGACCCTCAGAAGTCAAGTATGAACCGAGGAACTAGAGTGTGTCATAGGGAAAAGTGCGTCATGATGAAAGTGCGCTAGAAAGATGTGTCGTGAATGCATTGAGTGTGAAATGTGTTATGTGCGGGGAAACTTTTAGTGGCAAATATTCGTTAATTTACAAATATTTCAGTTTTCAAAATTTTAAATTGGCAATTTTTTTAGGTATGAATAGGGGAGGACTGTCGCCAAATTTTTAAGGTACAAGTTTATGTTAGGGGTCTATTCAAAGTTTCCACTAAGAGCCATATGTTATCATTAAAATCACCCTTATCATGAAATTAAAATATGTCAAATTTGCCTATATATATATATATATATATATATATATATATATAAACATCAAACTTTGGAACCTCCCCTTCCATAAATTCATGATTATCAAATATTTCCTTTAGGCTTTCTACTTTCGAAATTGGAGGACTAGTCACCAGAGGCAAATATTTCCTTTCTACTTTCAAGGTACTTTAGTTTCTTTTGTAGTATGTAGGTAGCATACTATCTGGCGTCTACATGATGTCGATTGTTTGCAACATGAAGGATCTACCTGATGCATAGCATACTACATGCTATCTTGATCATCAGCATATGCATGATTTCGACCGTAACATGAAATATGCTACCATCATAGCATGATGCATGGCTGCATCTATCGGCCGGTAACATACTACATGATATCGGCGAGCAGCATGAAGACATATACCGTAGTAACATTCTAATACCGGTTGGGAGCGTCATGCATGCTTACCGCCGCCGATAACATGCATTATGCTACCATCCGATACCATCTAGTGTGATTTTGGTTGTATTTACAAATTTTAGAATTGTTTAGATGTTGATTACATTTATCTAATTTAAATATTTTCATGGATAGGTACAATGGCTTCTCTGAACAATCAACAAAAGGAAAAAAAAAAAAAAAGAAAAGGTAGCATAGAAATTTTTTTCAGCCCCCAAAAAAATGAAGACCCAAGTTGCTTCCACTAGAAACATTAACATGGGTACTGGTAAGTTGTAACAGATTATCATAACCTTTTTCCTTTTTTTATCAATACAGTTTAATTTTTTTAATATCTTTGTAACAGTCAAAACATTTTTCATTTTTGAAAACATAAACCCCTTATGTTAATTTTATTCAGAATGAAATAGTAAACCAAAACATAAACCCTAAGGAAACAATTATTTCAATAGATGAAGATTTTATTGACCCAGACATGCAGAGCTTGAAGATTGTCCAAATGCCAAATGCATTTAATAGATGAATGTTCAAATGAAAAGATTCAACAAAAGATGATAATGACATAAACCTTCAAAAAATAAGTTTGGGAGAAAGAAGAAAACATCCTAGACAATTGGAAGGTCTTTCAAGTAGATTGGGCAAAAAAAATACCCATTTATTGAGCATGTACAACCAGATAATGGTAGTGATACTCCCAAAGAATGTAGATGTACTATTTGTACTTGGAAATTGGGTAAAGAACATAGAATGCAACTTAAATTGGACACTATAGAGAAACATTGTGGAAAAGTATATTACACAATCACTGACAATGATGGAAAAATAATGAAGACTCATAGATGGAAAACTACAAAAGAGTGCATGCATGTAAGATATAAGGAGGAGTATGAAAATAAGATGAAACACACTCAAAAACTTAGGAGAAAGGAGGAACCATAAATGCAAATTTTGGAAAAGTTGCAAATGAAAATATGAAGGCAAAAACCTCCCATTTTTCAACCATATTCTTTATTTTGAAAATGGGCAGACCAATTTTCATTTTTTAGAATATAAAAATTGTTCAAGTTCAATGGGTTTCCAAACCTTCCAAATTCACATTAGAGAGAAGCAGTTTTGGGAAATGGTGAGATGTCTTGTGATGATTGAACAAGAAGATCTGAAAGAAAATGTCAAGAATGCAAGTTTCATCTCCCTTTCAATTGATGAGGTTACAACTATTGACAACACTTCTTGGGTTTGCATGCATGTATATACATTCCAAAACCACAAGACACCTCATCTGCTATCGGTTCATAAAATGCAAGAAAACTGCAATGCTGAAAATCTTTCCAAATTGGTGATATCTAATTTGAAGGACATAATAGGAATGGATAATTATTCTATAGCCACAAAGCTGATTTGTGTTGGTGTTGATGGTGCATCAGTGATGTAGGGTCACAAAAATGGTCTATGTGTGCATCTCTCAAACATTTTTTCTCTTACATGATTCATATTCATTGCATGGCTCACAGGATGAATCTTGCATATAGATAGTAAGCACATTCAAATGTGTTGAGAAATTTGAAGAGCTTATCCATGAAGTGCATGCCTATATGTCAAGCAATCCTGAAAATATTTCTAGAGTTTCAAAAGTTTTCACTTGGGGTCACAGATGGTAAGAAACTTCTTAAAGATGTTGATACTAGATGGATTTCTATGTATGAGCCTACACACAGAGTTTTTGAGGAATATCCATCTTTAACTGGTTTCATGTATAAGAACCATAGGCAAGTTGACAGGGAAAAATATTTTCTTTACCACCTTACAGACTTTGAAACATTGTTAACACTTTGTGGGATTCTTCCAATGTTGCATGAGATGAATTGCATAACAAAACTTGCACAAGAACGATCCATATATATAACGGACTTCATTAGGTTCAGGAAAAGGGTGTGTCAGACTCTAGATATGTTATATAACTCTGATGAATGCTTTAAAGGACATGTATTCAATCATTGGCAAGCTCTGACAGATTTAAAGGATCCTAACAACTACTTCAGATTCAATATATTTGGTCATCTGTGTATCTTTGTTAATGGGAAGGAGATTAAAATGCACACATTCGAAAAATGAGTGGATATTGTTAGAGAAGAGCTTGAAGAAGTGCCTATTACATGTAATTTATATGATGTTATTATATAAAACAAGGAATTTTTTTAGAAAATCTCACAATGCTTATCTAGTGAGATCAGAGATCATTTTAAAAAGGAGAGCTTCTTGAGGCCATGGGAGTTGTCAATCCTAACTTTTGGAATCATGTAGGAGGATGTTGTAGTTGATTCATTTAAAAGACACATGGGTACTATAATTAAACATTTTGGACAATTAGTTGAATGTAATGGATTTCAGATTAATGGTATTCTTCAAAAGGAAACTCTTGCATTGCAATCAATTGATTTCAGACAGGTAATGAAGGAACAATTTGAATTACTGGAAGAGCCAACAAGAGAAGGGAGAAATTACACTTCTATGGAAAAATTTGTATCCTAGTTCCATCCTTCATGAAATCATAAGTGAGTATTTCGATTGTATGAACTATGTCAAACAATGATATTGGGATCAATTGAAGATGAAAGAGTTTTTCAACGCATTAACATTTATAAAATCAAAATATCGGAACAAAGCTTGATAAAAATCTTGAGACCTGCTTGAGATTGTATGTTTCATGATATGATGTGGATACCTTTCCTTATGAATGGGTAATGGATGTATGGAATTCTCTTGCAGAGAGGAGAGGGATCAATAATACTAATACATAGGACTGCAGATAACAATGAAACTGTGACTGAAAATCACAATGAAAGATTAGATAAAAGTGTTGGGAAGAAAAGTTTTCAAGATAATTTTGTGTTTGATCTAGCTGATATTGAATAAAGAAGAATGATTGTACATTTTTATTCAGGAAAGAAAATTTCATATCAAGATTCAAATTATAATTATGTATATTGTTATTTTTGTTATATGCCTGTTCATTTTTTAATAATATTTTCAATGTTGCAATGTGTTTACTATTTAGATTTTTTAAATGTGTCATACTTATTGTTCTGTTGTCTTTAAAATGAAAAAATATAATTCCATTATTGGAGAATTTTCAATGTTTTTCAGTCTTACGCATGAATATAGTACATATAAAACACCATATAATTTTTTTTGCCAATATTTTTAGATAATTTAGTTTTTGTTCTTTGAAATATAAATGCTACTTGTAGTTCACTGTTTTGTCAAAAAAGTATTTGAAAATGATAATAATCAGTAATGTACCATGTAATAAATATATCAAATACAATTGAGAATAACAATCACATTCAGAATCAGTTTGAATATTTGCACAATATAACAAAAGTAAAAGTAAAATGCCACAATCCACATTGATTAAAGTTTGAAACTTTCAATATTGTCATACAATTTGAAACAATTTTATAAAAATATTCTACAACAACAATTATAATTTCACAATGTTTTTTATAGCTTCATCCTTGAGAAGATTCTTCTCTATGTGATTCTTTCTCCTACACTAAAGAACTTTCTTTTACAACACCTGAATGAACCAGATCCTTTGCAGCAACTTCAATATTGAAAGAATCTCTTTTTCTGGATTTTCCACATCACCACAAAAAAAGTAATGTTGGATCCTGTTTTATTTTTCTTCTTCAATAGTATCTCTGGATCCATTCCATTTTCCTTTATTATTCTTCTCAAGGTATTATTCTTCTTGTTTAAGATAACAAGCTTCTCTTTCAATTCATTGTTGCCTTTAAACTTTTCTGGCACTTTGTAAATGCAAATCAAGCACACTAGCCTCATTTTTCAAATTTTCATACTTTGACTGCATTTGAAAAGAGAAAAACTATTAGTAAAATTTCAAAAAATGAAAATAATACTTGAAAATTTAGTAAGACTTACCAATGCCTTATCTCATTCCACATTTGCAATAACTACAAGGCCCTTGTCTCTCAACCACATATTGTGGTAGGCTTGTGCTTCTGCATTTAAATTCTCAATTTTTTCAACATAATATTCAACACTTCATCATCATAATTATTTTCAAATGATATAGAACTAGACACAACTGATTCAACAAAATATCAATCTTTCTGGCTCATTTTGATGTGAAGAATACAATATATGTCTTTGGTTGTGATTTTTATATCATGAATTTATTTCTTTAATCATAAATTTAGCCCTAAACTCCCACAATTTTAATTCTTCAACCTCCTTCAAAATAATATCAATATTGGCTTCAGTATTATCAGCCAAAAGAACACCAACTGAAAAAGTAGTTTTTTGGTCATCAGTTAAGCAATGCAGTTTGTATTGGAGATGGTGTTCTTGATCTATCCTCTCTTATTGGAGAAGGTTGCCTTGCCACATGAATCATATCTTGGGGATTGAATGTTCCATGCTCCTGAAGTTCACTTTCAATCCCAAGATACTCCTCATCCAAATCAATATCATTCAACACCGAAACACCCCATCCACTAGGAGCATTTGCCCAATGAAAATGTTGGAAAATCAGAAGCAAAATTAAGGGTGCCCCTACTTGAAGTTGGACGATGAGTGAATGAAATATTCTCTAGGAACTTGGTCCTCATATTTTGTGGTGGGGGTGGCGGAGGTGGCATCTGCATTTGTAGTGGATGTGGAACTGGAGGCCCTGAGACATTGAATTGTAATTTTGTAAATAATATGATGAAATTCAAAATTCAAACATAATAGCAATGAAAAATAAATAAATTCATATAAGATTATAAAAATTACTTTGTTGAGAGGATTGTTGTTGAGGTGCAAATGAAGCTTGTTTTATTGATGTGGTGGTTATGGAGGAGTAGATTGAAAAGACTGGTAGGTGTGATCTAAAATATAATTAAGAATTAAAGATTTATTAGCTTGTTGAATTTTATATCAACAAATATCAATAAAAAAAATATAAAAACAAGAGATTCAAACCTGGGGCAACAGAGTGAGGTATTGAAGATATTTCTACCTCTGCATTTGAGCCCGATGATACGATCTTGTTCTATTGGTGGTTTTTACGTAAAAAGCAATATAAATTGCAAGAAATTTTGAAACACATACAAGTTTTAAATAATTAATTACATTTATTTTCAAACATTTTGAAACATATATACATCATAAATTAAAATACTATGTGATTAATGCCTGTGGTATTTTGGATGATTGAGTTTGAGGGTTTATGGAACTCCTCATATTTTTAGCAAAATGTGGAGGGGTGTCCTCCTCTATTTGTTGATCATCGAAATAGTAACAAAATCTCCTGAACCTGGTGGGAAATGACCTCTGATAGCAGCTTCCCTTCATGATGCAGCCACAGCTGCCATCTTCTGTGATAATTTAACAAGTAAATTGTTAATTAATTTCAAATATTAATTTTAAAAGATAAATATTACAATAAGAAAAATAATAATTAAAAACCATCTAATAAAAAATTGGGACTCACCTCTTTCTCTTCAACTGTTAGTGTTAACGAAAAGCCTTTAGCTTTGAATGCATTGTTGTCGGAGGAGAGGTGCCATGTAAATTATAGAGAGATTCATAATATAAACCAAGAATAAAATTTGTTGAGCTGATGGTAACATTATCATTCAAATGAATATTTTCCAAATCAGATCTTATCTGGAGGATAAGAAGCTGCACTAGTCAAATTTCTACCCACATAAGGTGTGAACTATATACGCTAATGCCCACCATGGAATATCCATATATCGACCTTGTAAAATAATTTGGCCTGGAAGAACTACACAACGGCCTGCAGAAATGGGTGACTGAAATCCTTGAGTTGAATCCCTCTTTTTGAAGGGTTTTGGGAAGCTGTAATTGTCAATACAACAAGGAGAAGCATTTTGTTAGTAGTGAATTTTAAACATAATCAAATTTTGTTAAATTGAAAATAATGAAAATGTAATGTTGTAAAACAGAAAATAAACTTACAAGTAGTAGCAGTTGTAATTGCATCAATAGATAATTGAAAACTAGACTCCAAATACTTGCATTCTTCATCGATAAAACAACCTTCATCATGACAAGATCCACATCTTTGTGTGGTAGTCTTGTGAGATGCTCAATGTCATCAGGTGACATTCCAAATGACTCTGCATGAGATGGGAGTGTATAATGAAATGTGAAAGTGGAAGTGTCGTAGTTGAGTAGAAGATTGTTAAGTGTTTTGTGGTCTATCCGAAATTGGGGCATATACACTAGCCCTGTGAAACGACCACTTGATCCATTGGGAAAACACATTAGGATCCTCTAGAAATGTGTACAATTGAGGAAATACTAGGCTCTTGAAAAAAACTTCTTCATATTTGTTGTTGATGCAACTGGGCTCTTGGGCTCTTTGGAAGTGTTCTTTCTTCTTGGCATTTTTTCAATCTATTATAAAATTCCTAGGTTGTAGTTGTCCTTTGGCATTCTAGATTCTTCCTTTTTGTATGTCCTTTGGCGTTCAAGTTTCATCTTTAGGATTTTTCCTCGTATGCTCTGGCTTCTCTCTATTGTGTGGAGTGAAAATGACTGCCTTCGTGTATTTATAGCAAGTTTAAACAACCGTAATTTTTATGCCACTGGTTGATAACATTAAATGTGCTATCGACCAAAGAATATTTAATGCTACCATTCGGTAGCATATTGCATGAATGCTACTGACCGACCGGTAGCATTATGCGGTATCATGCATAATGCATCTTGGTCGATAGTATTCTACAAGCTACTAGCATGCAGTGCTAATGCATGTAGAATGTAGAATGCTTTGCACATACGCATCTACGCACCATATGGTAGCACGAGAAAGCTGCTTTGGACACTAGTGTGTAGAAAGCTACCATTCGATATCATGCGAAAGTTACCGCCTGGTAGCATGGAAAATGTTGTCGGCCGGTAGCATTCTACATGCTACCGACCGGTAGTATTTTCCATGTTACCGACCATTTTCATATATTATTTATTTCTTCCATCATAAGGCCAATGGATAAGGCCCAACCATTCCCACAATCATGTTAAAAATCATCTTCCACACGAAACAACTTTTCCTACAATTCACCATACATGCAAAAGTGGTTTTACCAATATTCGCCAAATATTTTCTAAGGATTTTTTTAGAGGGACCCTTAAAATTTTGTGCGGTTATGTGTATGATGTGAGGTTCATGAATGTGGTGAGCCCTCAAGAGTCAAGTGTGAACCATAACATAAGAGTGTGTCATTGGGTAATGATAATATAATGTGTGTATCAAAGGGTTTGAAAGTGATAAGAAAGATGAATCATGAAGCGTAGAGTGTTAAGTGTGATAGGACATGCTAGAAATAATTGATAGTGCTAGAAGGGGGAGAATAAGTGTGATGCCCCCAAGTGTGCCAATGATGGATATCTATACGGTGACATGAGAGGTACCATGCCATTATGGGAGAGCATCATCTTGTGTCATGATAAGAGAGAGGGCCAACACAATGGTAGGCGAAGCAACAATAGGACCATCACATGGTGGCAGAGTTTGAAATGGGTCTTGAGGATCAAAATAAGGAATAGTTTGTGTTAAGTTTAAGAATATCCTTGCATAAATAATATGATGAAATAATAATAAACTCTCACTTATTTTATTCATACGAGAGATTACATTTATATGATTTTGGGCTCCTAGATAGGTGGAGTCAAAGACTATCAACAACTAAGAGATAAATCTTAGTTGTCCTATTCTCCCTCCAACTATCACTCACTATCGTGAGTTACAAAGAACAAATCTAATCTCCAACTAATACTTATTAATGAGTTGTATTGTATTTACAACTCATTATTACAAATTATTCTCAACTACATAGAATAATAATGGTTGCACTACTAATTGATTTCATAACATTCACCCCCTTAGTGTGAACATGGGGTAAAGTGGAACTAAAAACATGAGTATTAAAAAGTTACGCAATTTCTATCTAGATCTTGCTGCACACGATCACCTACATACAATATCTTATCCCTCTTTCACTTCTAATGAACATCTTCACCGACCAACCATACTTCCAACGAAGTTTGGAAGTCAGAGGACCTTTGTAGTCAAACTTCCCTTTTGTAAACAAATTCTTACATTTTCACACATTCTATGCCATATTACAACACTTAAGAGATTACATTAGAAATAATCACACATTCCAAGTGAATTAGCACAAACTTCTATTCTTACTCTACATATCAAAGAAAACACACAATTGAAAATGAAATCACCATAGAAAAATATGACCCCATCATTGGTGTGTGACGAGAGGCACCTTTGCTTGCCCTTCTTCCTTCATTGCCTCCTACCTCCATCTAGGATTTTACTTAGTAGAGAAAGTCTTCATCACTAGGACAAGAAATATTTTCATCAGTATCATACTCTTTCCAATCAGTTTCTTCGATGTATAAGCCTTTTGATCCAATTTTTCATCTAGGAGATCTTGTGCCCTCTTCTTACAATTCAAAATAACATGCCTCGGTTCTTTACAATAGAAGAAAATATATTTTCCTTTAGAAGGTTTAGGTTTCAATTTTTTCTTTGAGGATGTGTTTATCTTATTTTGTACATACATTAATTCTTACGATTTGATATTTTCATTTTGATCAAGTAGAGTTGAGATTACTCCTTCCAAACCAATGGTTACCTTGTTGAGTGAAAATCATACTAGAATAGCTTTTACCATGCTATTAAGAAGCATTACTTTTACATCATCATCTTTTACTTTTTCATTAATTTTAGCTAATTGATTCAATAAAAGCGAAACTTACTTATATGATCTGCAATTTTCACTCCTTCCATCTTTAAACCATACTGATCTTTGTTTTAATGTTGTCTTTGCACTTTCTTCTTCAGATCCAAAAACCTTGTTTAATGATTCCCAAATTTCTTTGGCAGACTTCGTGAAGTCTACATGGTGCAAATATGCCTTTGATAATCCAAGACCAATAGTCCCCAATGTTTTTTGATCTTTGATTTTCCATTTTGCGAGCTCGGTTGCATCTATTGGTGTCAAAGCGGTTGATTTGATGACATCCCAAAGATCCTTTTCAATCAAATTGAGTTGCATCTGTATTTGCCAAGTATGAAAGTATTTCCCTTCAAATTTCTCAATCAGACTTAGTTTCTCCATTTTCACAAATTAACACAAAATGAAGACGTCGGTTTCAACCGATAATGCATAAAATTACAAACACAAGAATAAAAATTCTTGACAACACACTTTTAATAACATAAAACTACAATTAATAAACTAGCATTTATATAAAAATAAACAAAAACCATAAAACTAAAAAATAATCTAGTGAATAAAAATTACGTAAAAAAATTAACTCTAGAAAAATTAAAACTTTATAATAAAATGATATTATTTAGTATAGTTTTTAAAATAAAAAACTCAATTTAACTTGAAAAGCTAAAACTAAATCAAAAACACGATTCATAAAACCTAAAAAAATACCACTTTACCATAAAGTGAAAACCACAAATTCTTTATTAAAAAACCATAAAGCAACACAAATAATAAAAGACAAAATATCTATTTTTGAATGATAATAAAACAAAACTTTAAAGAAGAACAATATAAAACAAGTGCTATAGTGTAGCTAGAGTACCTATCGTGAGAGCAACATTAAATAGAAGGGGTAAATTGTAACTAATATTGGTTATTTTTAATGCATTGTTGTATTGACATGTGGAAATTGTGGAAAATACAGTGGAGAATGCAGTTTTCCAAGGCTTTGTTAGAAGGCTGATAAGGTAAGTAATGATAGGTCATTACAAATGAGTTGAAACTAATTGAATAGCTGTAGGTTTCTCTTGTCAGTTGCATTGGCAATAAACAATTCCATGCCAAAAGTAATTAATGCAATTTGAGCTGTGGAAGTATGAATTCAATTGAAAAACAAAATGCAGATCACATTTCAAAAAAATAGGCCGAAACAAGAATGAGGAAGTTATTGCTAAACCTTGAACTACTTTTCTGAGTTGTTTAGAGTCCTCAGTTGGGGAAGGAGTTGGCAGCGGCACTGTGGTTGTTGACGTTATGATGATAATGTGTTCCCCTTCAAATGGTGTCCATGTTTGAGTTGTTTCTTGAACACTGTGTTTATGACTCAATCTTTCTTTGACAAAGACACTCGGAAAACTAGACCCATGCATTATAAAGAGATCATTTTCTGGACTTCCAATGAAGGGAAACATAAGCATGTGTGTGCCTTTTTTCATTGGGCATATGACTCTCCTAGCTGATTCTATGGTTTATTATAAGGATTTTGGTTGGCTCTTAACTCCGAAGTTTAGAGAGGGTAAATGTTGGTTTTTCCCATCTTTTTCCCTTTCTAAATTTAAAGAACTTTATATTAACATAGGAAATGCCAATTTAAAAGTATCTACAGGCCTCATCCCCTAAACCTGCATGGTTGCATGCTAATAAAACAAAAATGAAGCTTAAATGGTCAGGGCATGTTCTAAAGTGTTTTAGTACATCATGGTCAGGCATTCTTTCAAACAGTTCATGTGCATTAGGTATGCTTCCACATGTTTGTCAGGCATTCTTTCAAAGAGTTCATATAGATTTTGATGGCTATAAATGCACATTCGCTACACAACTTTTCATAAAAAACATATTGAAATGTATGTCAAGTGCAGAGTTTTGATAGATGCCTGTAAAGAGTTTGACCAAGTGAAAGAACGAGACAGTTTCTCATGGAATACAATTATTGCAGCATACAGAAGACATGGTTATCCTCACAAGGCAGTCACACTGTTTCACCATATGCAACAAATAGGTCTTCAACCTGATCAGTTTACATTTTCCAACATACTCCCATCCTGTGCCAAAGTGGGAGCTTTGGAACAGGGTATGGACAATTTGTAATGGGTCATTGTGATATTGCCATTCAAGTGAATGTTCATTATGGATACAATCAGGAAGGCTTTGTGGTTTAAATATTGAAGTTGGTTGTAAGAGGACTATAATTTGGCCTCTTAACCAAGAAACACTCACGAAAGACATGCGCCCGTATGATGCATTGAGTGTTGACCAGGCAGATGATGAAACAGATGTGGAGAACATTCTCAAAATGGCCGTGTATGAAAGGGAAGAAATCCATTAATTTTTGCGTGTCATTAATGAAACAATTCAACAAGAAACTAAAATCACACAAGCAGCAACATATACTGATAAAAATCAGCAAGCAGAATTAGACGCAGCTGATTTGAAGATGCAACAAGGCCAATTAGAAACACATAATGGATAGAAGAATTTTTATTGATGTAGTTGCAACTACCTGCCTAGTAGACATGTATGCAAAATGTGGAAGCATAGAGAAGCCATGTGAACTGCTTGAAAAAATTCCTGAAAGAAATGTGGGCTCATGGAATGCCATGATTGTAGGATACACACAATATGAATTTGTTGAAAATGCACGTGAACTGTTTGATAGAATGCCTCGAAGAGATATGATGTGAAGGAGTGCCATGATTGCAGGATATGCACAAAATGGATTTGTTGAAATGGCCCATGAACTGTTTGATAGAATGCCTCAAATAAATGTGGTCTCATGGAATGCCATGATTGCAGGATATGCACAAAATGATTTAACTCAGATTGTAGATGGGGTGATGATTTTTTTATAGACTTCTGAAACAACCCACTTAGCCAAGTTTAATCAGCTCATGTTTATATAGCATATAACTTTCCAATCAACTAATCAATCAACAATGCATAACAATGAATCGATAGTTTTAATGAAGCAGTTGGATTTGTAAAGGGCTTTTCAAATTAACTACCGAAGGCCAAAAACAATAGTATTGCTATTTAGGATGCAATGTAAAAGTTTGTTAATCCATGCATATTAAACAGAATGTGTTTGAAATGTATAAATATAAGCATATAGCTTATTGTTGTCTGTATTAAACTATGATGATACAAAATGATGAGAAGTAACAATTTATGCTATTACAAATTTGATTTTCAAAAATGTTGTGGTGTAGGAAGTGGAGCTCCAGTTTTAGATCTGCAAAAGAAATATGGAGTAGTATTAGAAATTGTCTTTCATTTGTATTTGAAATGAAATAGCTGAAACATATGTGTGCATGGGGTAACTGATTTACCTTAAAATGATGGTGTTGATAGTGTATGGCTTGAAGATGCATAGCTGCTTTCTTGTGACTGAAATTGGGATGGAATGCCTGCAAGAAATGAATGTGAGTATTAGTATGAGTAGAGCATATAGTATTTGCAATATTGCTGATTATTGAAAAGTAGGTGAAGGCAACATACTTTCGTCTGGAGTAGTTGTCATTTTCGATGATATTATTTTTGTCTATTGTAAAGATGTCATGCAATGTAAAGTGTGATAGCTGTTCTATAACAACTTCTTTGTCTTCTATGTATTGCGGATATGTTGTAGTAGTAAGAGAAGGTATCAATTCAGTTAGAAACTTGTTTTTAGCTATGCATTGGATGGATGTTTTGTTTGTGCTTTTAATGGTGCATAGAAGACGGTGGTAATATGCATATGGGCATTCTTGTTCACAGTTACTGCAATATGCTATGTCTGCATGCAATGGTGGTAGACGGTCAATAGTCAAGTTGCATTTTTTACAAATTGGTTCAAATGGGCTGGAATAGGCCTTTGCGATGGTCAATGTTCCTTCAACCTGTGCAACAACAAAAACAAGTTTTGGTGTAAGTTTTTTTGGAATTAATACACTTCTAATTTCAGTACACGTATACATTGACATACATGTGTATACAACTACTGCATATGGAGCTGTAGAGTAAGCAGAGAAATATTGGGTTGTATTGATGGCTATGTGCAATAACTAATTTGTATTTGAGATGTAGACAAATGATATAAGAAAATGTATGTTATAGCTAAATCTATTGCAATTGGAAGACTAGAATACTGGGTCATTAAGCTTTAATTTGGGTTTTCATGCCCAAATTTGTTTGGTGGGCTGGAAGCTTGCAAGGATACAAAGAATTTAAATTCTTGTTTTCATTGTATATGTATACGCATGTACTGCAGGTTATTAAGCTTTGATTTGGGTTTTACTGTCTTGCTAGAAATTATATCTATCAATTAAGAAAATGTGGAAATGGATTCTTAAGATTAAATTTAATTAATTTCTTCTTTAATTTGTCTTAAAATTGAAGATGAAATTTATCGACCTGAGGGCTGTTGAAGAATTGACTGTACCTGTACATATTACAATGCAATTTAACCTGTTGTATCACTCTTTGAAAGAGTAGATCAAGAGTAAGAATCTCCCATTCAAATGCAGGTCTCCTTGGAGTATGGTCAATCAGGTTTTTTTTTCCTAAAAATTTAAATGCTTCAAAACATAACGTGGTTAAAGAAATGGATGAAAAGAAATGTGGACTAGAGCACTTGCAACTACATCTAACAAACCATTAGGCAGTCCCTGATACCACATCTTTTTCAAGCATTCTTTGAAACAGTTCATGTGCATTAGGTATGCTTCCACATTTTGTATAGATATCTACTAGGGTACTTGCAACTACATCTAACAAATCATTATGCTTTGATGGCTGTAAATGCACATTCTACTTACTACACACAACCCCTCTGAAGATTACATATCTTCAATTATTGCAGACCTGTATTTTCATGAGCATGGTTTCACAAGGAAAGACAGTCCACTCTTTCATTGCTCACAGGTGATTAAATGGCATTTGCTACACACAAATTTTCATAAAAAATATTTAAATGTATGTCAAGTGCAGAGTTTTGATAGATGCGCGTAAAGAGTTTGACCAAGTGAAAGAACGAGACAATTTCTCATGGAATACAATTATTGCAGCATACAAGAAGACATGGTTATCGTCACAAGGCAGTCACACTATTTCACCATATGCAACAAACATGTCTTCAACCGATCAATTTACATTTGCCAACATACTCCCAGCCTGTGCCAAAATGGGAGCTTTGGAACAGGATATGGACATCCATCAAAGCATAAAGGATAGAGGATTTTTGTCAGATGTGGTTGCAAATGTCTTGGTAGACATGTATGCAAAATATGGAACTGTAGACAAGGCATGTGAACTGTTCGACAAATGCCTCAAAAAAAATGTGGTATCATGACAATGAATGATTGCAGGATATGCCCAAAATGGATTTGTTTAAAATGTTATAATTACTTAGAAACATTCATGCAATTGCAATTGTAGATGTGAAGCCAAATTCCACAACCTTTGTCAAGCATCCTTGTTTGCTTATGCCAAAATGGAGAGCTTTAGAACACAGGGTATGGACATCCATCAAAGCATAATGGATAGAGGAATTTTGATGTGATGTAGTTGCAGAACTGGCAGGCATGTATGCAAAATGTGGAAGCATAGACAAGGCAAGTGAATTGTTTGATAAAATGCCATGGTTGCAGGATATGCAAAAAATGGATTTGTTGAAAAGGTCCATGAACTGTTTGATAAGAATGCCCATAAAAAATCTCATGAAATGCCATGATTGCAGGATATGCACAAAATGATTTAACTCAGATTGCATGAGTTGATGATATTTTATAGACTTTTGAAACAACCCACTCAACCAAGTTTAACCATATCATGTTTATATAGCATATAACTTTTTATTATGTACAGTTTAAATGCATACACATTTAATATTACGTACTGATTATGCATATGACAGAGATGCCATGGAGTGAGGAAGAGCAGAGACTATTTTTGGTTGGATTGGGAAAACTTGGGAAGGGTGACTAGACAGGGATATCCTTTGAACTCGAGCATCGTAACAAATGTGGATTAGTGTTTAAGCCCGGACCTGCACCAACTCAAAATAAAGATTCAATGGAGAAGCAGTGAATTTGTGTTGAAATTGTAATAATAAATGGGTTATGTCTATCAAACCTATTACAAACGATTGACTTTGTCATAGGGAGGTATTTTCTTTATTTGGCGTATGTTATGATGGAATTTCCATACAAAGAACCAATTCTTTGATTAGCCAATAGTCTTTAATATTTAAATATCTTATAGCGATTAAAATGAAGAAGAAATTTGAAGAAAACTACAATAAGACTGAATTCCCCAGCCCCATAATTTTAGTCCCTTCAAAAATAGAAGAATTCGACATCTGTTCTATAAAGAGCTACCACGTTACATACGTAAATAAACATTCATGTGACTATGACCTTGTTATTTTCATTTTCTTTTTAATTTTAACATGCACAACAAATCAGACAAATAGTAAATGGGAGATTAGTAAATGGAAGATAATTGTTATATGCAGAGTGGAGAATTGCTTACAGAACCTTAGGAGAATGGTCTAAAATGTGGATTGCAATCGCAGGTAGAAAAACATTGCACAATTCCTTAACCCATCTACATTGGAAGTAAAAAAAATGGCTTACGGATCGAATTATTGAACAAATTTTTTTCAAATAAAAAAATACGTCAAACGAAGTAGAGGTTTGAATTGGGCATGTATATAAGGACACCTGCAACAATCTGAATTCAACTGCTTTTATTTTATTTTGGTGGATACATTACCAAATATACACCAAACCCATTGATTCACATAAGTTATTTGCTGGTTGGTCAAATCCAATTGGCCCATCATACCTGATACGAGAACATCATATTGCATTGGAATTCATTCATGTGGAAAACTAATGCGGCAGGGTGAGGAGTAATAAGTTAAAAGGCAGGAACAATGAATTGTTTTTTCTTGACGGGATGAAGAAATATATATGAAGAGATATATATACTATAGAAACAAATTCCTGTGTGGAGACACAAGGTACAACATATACTGTGTACCAAGCATGCTGAAGAAGGATTGACTTAGTGAGAAAATTAAAAGAGGTTAATAGAACTTTAGAACAGGTGATAGCGGCTGACTTGTTGAAACTAGTGACCCTGTTTGAATAAAAAATGAGAGAGGTTTGGCAATTTTTGGTCATTTGGATGCTTTTTACCGAGCATATCCAGCAAAAGTGACACAAGGAAACAGCAAAGTGAGGGAAAATGCATTATTAATAAAAATTTTTGATGTTGATATCTTGCCCAGAAAAGAGCAGGGTTGGCAATTTTTGGTCATTTTTTGCAAAAAGGCAAATGTTACTTGATGTTGTTTTTGTTGGAAAGGCTAATGTTACTTCTGCAACATCGGAAATGTCAGGGTGAGAAAGTAGAAGTGCTTTTAGTTGAGTAGGAGCAACCTGTAATAACATTAAAATTTTTCCTAAAATTAAAGATGGAATTTATCGACCTGAGGGCTGTTGCCTACACTCTACAGTAGGTCATAGGTTTGACCTGTGGTTGTTGGGTCACCAATAACTATGCCTACCAATTCATTTGTGAAGTTACAATGAACAACTCACCAATAACTATTCCTAGTAATTTTGAAACTGAAATTCATTTAAAACAACTTTTTAAGTTGCACTTGTGCTTAAAACAATTATCCACCATGCTTTACAAAATTTAGAAACATATGCAACAAGAAGACAGAATTGACTGAACCTCTACATACTACAATGCAATTTAACCTGTTGAATCACTCTTTGAAAGAGCAGATGAAGAGTAAGAATCTCCCATTCAAATGCTGGTCTCCTTGGAGTAAGATTAGCTATATAGAGCAGGCTAAAAACAAGTTCATTTCCAACCAAGGATGGTTCATATGCAACTGGCAGATTAGAAGATGGGTGAGGGGTTGGCATGAAAACAGTAACCTATCAAATGCAGTTGAGTGCAAAAATGTGACAAAAATGTGCATGTGTAGGCATGAATGAGTATACTATTGATTGTAACTTGAAGAAAAATTACATTAGCAGTAGCAAGTGAGGTAAGTAATTGAGGCAGGTAATTGAAAATAGACTTATAGTAAATTGCTTGTAAGTTTTGCAAGCGTTAAAGCATTTGAAAAGTATAAGGCTGATTTAAGAATGGGTTTGCTATCGTACCTTCATTGTTGTGGCCAGAAGTAGTTGTAGGCATTCAGAGATCTTTTTGCTTTTACACTGGTCACAAAGGTGGATTGGGTGCTCCGCAAGCTCTTGTCTATGCTTTCGCTCCGTTTTGCTAGGTTTTTGAAAAGGTATATTGTTGGTTCTTTCCTTCGGATTTTATTTTCAATGATATGGAATTCTGCTGCAAGTGTCTGGAAAATATATACCTGCCATCCATTAAGTGAAATAACAATTGATTTATTTTGTAATGAGAATGCTATTTAATAATTGTTATAGAGAGTGTGAGGCTTACCCGAGCTTTGTCATTGGGCGAGTTACCATCTGTAATGTCAATGATGAATTGGTTTCCTATTTTTTGGCATGATGTACAAATGGCAACTATGGTTGCAGTTGCATAATGGTCAATAGTGGAGAGTAGTTGATGGATGCTTGAATTTGGGATAAACATGTGCTGAGGGAAAATAGAATCAATAGATTCTATGGTTGTGGTTTCAGTGATTAGCAATATGAAGTCACAATGCACAGTGGTCATAGTCACTTTTTGGAGCTATGGTAAAGTTTGTTATGCGGATGGATTTTTGCGGGATTATGCTATGTTCATGGGTTTTAATGAAAGGTGCCATAATGTTGACAATTATTGTCATCTCGCCTTTTTATCCGTGAGGTCCACTCACAGTAGTTCTTTTCCTCGTTGCTTGTCGAGACGATTTTATACGTAGCCATGATGTCGCCCTAAAAAATTTCTCCAAATTTGTAGTTATTTACATCAATAGATATTAGTGTTGGGTTTTCATTCCTTGGCCTGCACATTATTAGTAGGAGGAAATCAATTAGGAGTGGATAATAATAATGTCAATAGAGAATGAAATCTGTAAACAACATACCTCTTTGGTGGTTGTTGTGATGGAAGATCAGCCTGGGTAGTTGAAGTTGCATCTGACATGGTGTCTGCAATTACAAAAGTTTCATAGTAAGTAACAACTACAAAAATAGGCTATGGTTTCAGTTGTATACATAGTACAAGTGCAAGTAACAAATACCTTTTCCAATGCATTTTGAGGTGTATTTTGTATTTGCAATTTTTTTGTAGTATGTATTTTGCTTTGTTACAAAAATGGGAATGAAATTAAAAGTGCATTATGGTCGGTCCAATATGCATGGCTAATTTCAAAGTGGTGATTTTTGTAATATTCATATTCATCCAACATTGGTCTATTTGTGTGTTGTTATCGGTTGTTGCAATGGTTGGTACAAGGAAGAGGTTTTTTGTTGCTGCATTTCATTGCGAAGTTGGGCTTGTTTGGTTTTGGCCTTTGACATGTCAATGTTGAAGTCACCAACTATTATGAGTTGCATATCCGTTGGTAAAGTAGAGGTGATGACTTCTAAGAATCTTGTAATGTTTATTAGTGGGCTTAATGGCTTCAAATATATGTTTGCTATTCGTATATGCGTATTCAAGTAGCAAATATCAATTGTAGTACTTTCAATGTGGGGTGTACTAAATGTTTTAATGTTGTGTCCATTGAATTTTTTATTGTAGCACGTAAGAAGTCCATGGATATTCATGATAGGAACAACATTGAATATTTGCAAGAGAGTTGTATCGGTTGGCATTTTGGCGGTTTGTGTTTCTTGTAAACAGACTATGTCTGATTGCATTATTGCAAAATCATGCGTTATGTGTTGAATGTGTAGTGCTAAACTTCTGGTATTGAGTGAGAAAATGCGCAAGTGTTTGGGGCTTGCTTGTGTGAAATTGTATAATGGTGCCCATTTTGAAGAATGTAGAAGCCTATGCATTTTAGTTTCTACGTCAGTGGACAATACGAAGTTGGTTTGTTGTAGTTTATGTATAAGATACAATGATTCAATATTTTTACATGTGAAAGTGCTATGTATACAAGGCCATGGAAATTTACTTTGTGAGGGTCAAAATCCAGTGCATTCATTGTCAGGCCTTGGGCTCTATGTATGGTTCTGGCACATGCTATTTGTACATGGGGAATTGATGGTGGGTAATAGTTTGTTTGCTAATTCATATTTGTTTTGCAATTCTTGTTATAGGAGTGAAGTGCTTATTGATTTTTTTGTGTACATGGTTTCCATTTTGGCACGTTCGCATTTACCAATGTCAATATTGCTAAATTCTATCCAAATTAAACTTGGTGTTCCAGTTGTAAAAGCTTTGAATATTCCATCTGCGCCATTGACTAAGCCATCATTTATGTTGTAGTTGTCGCCAATCAATTCTATTCGAATGTCTTGTTTTAGTGTTATAGTTTTTGGTAGGACTGGTTTTTGGTAGTTACTAAGTCATTATCAATGAGGTTAGCTTCTATGTAGTCAATTGCATTTAGTGTGCACATTTCTCCTGGTAGAAGCATAAGCATGTTCTTGTTGTGGTGGTCAACATCGATGTTTTTGTGGAATAAGTATGGGAAACTTGGATCTAGTGGTGGGGGTCTATAGCAATGGTGGTTTAAGTATTGAATATCTGCATTTGTTTGTGTGCAAGTCCTAATACGGTTAAGGATTGATATGAACATGGAATTTTGTTGCCGCATTACATGGTCCAATTGAAAGCATTTGACATAGTCTTGCCAAAATGTATATTGTATTGTTTTGTTGTGCATGATTGGCTTTTTAAATAACCATGAATCTAGAATCGGTTGGGCTTGGTATAAGTCCCCACAGAAAATAGTGTTTACATTTCCAAAGGGTTTGGTTGGCTTATGCATAATTTCACGTAGACGTTTGTCTATGTTAAATAACATGCGGCTTCCAATTAATGATACTTCATCAATTAGTAGTATTGTAACTCACTATAGCATTTGGTCATTGTATCTAGAGTATTTGCGTTTAATGGCAACATCTTTGACATTCGGTAAGGTAGCTAGAAAACAGAAGTGAGCAGTTGCACCATTGACATTGTACGTTGCTTTTCCAGTGTATGCTACTATAATGCCTTTCACTTTTAGAGGGTCACTATTTAATTGCCTATTGTAAAACCGACAAGATTGCTTGGTATATTACTTTTGTAGTGTACGTTTTCCTGTGCTGCACCTCCTATTAAGAATAAATGGAATGGGTCATTTGGAGTTAACAATTTTTTTGTGCTAATATCCTTTACTATAATTTGTTGTTCTTCATTTAATTGTTGTTGCAATGCAAAGTATTGTTCAGTATCTATTAAGAAAGGAATTTTGCTTATGTTGAATATGTTGTTTGGTTGGTTATGAACTGTTATTTTTTTGTGGCATATTGAAGGTCATTCCAATGTCGTATTGTTCAAAGTGCTTAGGACCATTAGGCTCATTTACATTTTCATAGTCGAATGTCAAGTTGGGCTTGTTTTCAATGTTGTAAGCAACGATATCTATGTTTCCCCATTGAGAATCTACTTTTGCTATGAATTGGTTTTCATTTTCATCTACCAATGTTTGGTAGGCAGTAAATGTTGAGCACCATGTGTCGAAATTATTTTTCAATGATTCTTCTGGTTCACAAAATGGCATGAACAACATCAATTTTTCTCTGTAATAGTTTTCTGCATCGACATGTTTATTGTATCTTACATAACGTATGATTTTGGTTTTTTACGATGTTTCATATTTTTTGTTGTTTTTGTATAGTACGCAGCAAATTCTGCTAGGCAAATGTTCTCTAATGATATAGGCCTTGCATTGTATTTGTCACTAATTGAAGCACATAAAACGTTTTCAGAATTGTCATGTTCTTTAGCAATCAACTTAGGAGGTTTTAAAATGAATGTCCTATTCGTAATTGGAGATGTGTTTATGAAAATAGTTTTCCTAGATCCATAATGCAATGGCAGTGAAAGCACAATGTGCACTGCTTGACGTGTACATTTGTTGGTAATTAAGTAAACTACTTCCTAGATGGTGTATGAATTGCATTTCACTTTCATTATTCTTTGTTGCATCTTCACGTATTTTGTGAAAAGCAGTTGTTAATTTCTGATCTAATTTAGTCATGTACGATGTACAAGTAAGTTGCAGCTGAATAAGCATCTAAAATGAACTGTGCATCTGTATTTGCATACCATATGCTTGGTACTTTACTGGAAAATGCATTTGTCCACATATCATGTGGATGTCTCTTTAAGATTATGGCAGGACGAGTGAGAAGAGATTGTAATAGTGTAAGATATGTTTTCCTACTTAAGTTATGAGCTTCAAGAAATGCAGTAAATGTTATGCAGTGGCTATATTTCTTTGTTTGTAGGCTTTGGAAAAATTGTTTTGCTATGTTTCTAGTTATGGCATCTGTATTTTCTAAAGGTTCTAGTATTGTGGTCTTATCCATAGGTGGTAATGGGAAATTAAATCTGCAATGTGAGTTTGTGTGTTTTGTACATGTTTCCGTATGATGGTGGGTTTGCATTTTTGCCAAATTCGTGTCAAGTAGTGATGAATTTGTAGAGATATATTTGTCTATAAATGTTTGTATTTCTTCATGTGAACTTTTTCCATAAACAGGAGCATCCTTCACCCAAAGCATAAAATGCACATGCTCATTTCCATGGTTTTGGAATTTTGTTACAAAGAAGAAGTCCAAGACTTTTCCAAATAGAGTATCGTTAGTCAACATCAATTTTTTAAATGCATTTATCTTATGATTAAAGTAACGACTACAAATTACTGGGTTTTTTCTTATAATTGCATCGATGTTATCATCGTCAATGTTTTCGCTATGCCTTTTTTTTTAGCAGATAGAGCACATAGTGCGTTGCATAGTGGTGTCCATAGGTGATCAACACTTGTTAGCGTAATAAAAAAAGTTGGTGCACCTAGTTGTCTTATCATTGCAAATATGTTCTTCCTGGTCTTTGCTAAATAATCAGGTGAAGTTTCGGATGGTTTTTAAACTTGTAAATCCTATTGATGATTTAAGGATGTTGGACACCCCGATTTGCTTTTAAGATCTTTGGCATATATTTTTTCCCCTTGCAATTGACCTTTGTGTATGCATATCCATGCACAACTTGAGACTTGTTGCAAGATAACTTTAATTGCTTTGAAGAAAAGATTGGTAGTGTGAGTTGCAAAATCATTTCTACAATGCAGTAGCTCCCATTTTGCTATTTTTTGGTAATGGAATCTTTTTGTAATATCATTGTCATGATGCATTCCATAGTATAAAGTAGGGAAACTCATTTCTTCACAAAATTTGTCCTCAAAAAGGCCTAAGGGTTTGAATCCTTCTGATGGTGCAATTGCAAGAACATTTTCTGAAGGTCTCTTATTGAATGAGCATTTTCATAAGCATGTACAACTGTTTTTGTGATGGGTTCAACTCAATGTCATTAGGATTGTAATCTATTTCTTCCATATTTACAATGTTGTTTACTACATTTGCAACTTGTGTTTCAAAGTTACTTTGCCAGTCATTATTAACAACTACATGATTGTCGATATACAGGGGACATTTACATAGTTCTATTAATGCGTGCATGACGTAGTTAGGCCTAACATTTCCTATTAGATATGCACTTTTGTATTCCAACTTCCTTTTTATCTGAATTGCAATTGTTTCGGTTTCATTTATTTTCTTTGGCAATGCCTCTTGTGCCCGGTTAAAATCAACAGGCACATTAATAAGTGTTCCACTAAGACCAAATTGCGGTCTTTTGTATCCAAGTTGCCTTATTTGTGCAAATGGCATACGTAAAGCAACAAGTCTTTCTTCTAAAAGGCTTAATCTATGAACTGAAGCTATTTTTCCATTTCTTCTTATGTTGAAAGGAGCAACAAATTTAGGAAGCAATTGATGTTGAATGGCATTATTGCATTGCTTACATATCTTGTCCCCCAATGTAAGCTTTTTTATTGATATGTCACTAGATATAGACAAAAAAGCATTGATAGTATTGTTGGTAATCGTGGTTATGTCTTTTTAAAATGGAAACATTCGCAAAGAGCACATGCATGTGTTGGTGTATCTGTTATAGCACGGAGGTATATTGTAATTGTTTTATCTACTTGTTTGTTTTTGTTGTTGCATTACATGTTCTGGCCTTTCGTTTTCCTTATGTGGGCTTTTAAATGGTGCAATTTTATAGCAGCATTTGCATTTGCATTTACAGATAGGAAATGGTAATGTGGTATGTTGACTACACTTGTTTGACCCATTTTCATCGCTTGTGGTCAATTGCATTTGTTTGGTCATTGCATTTTCTATTTTGTTTTCTTGTTGAGTTACTTGTTCCTTTCCTTTTGTTTTCCTTATTTGGGATTTTAAATGGTGCAATCTTGTACTAGCGCCTACATTTGCCTTTGTAGTAGAAGATGGTAATGTTGAATATTGCTTAAACTTGTTTGGCCCACTTTCATTGTTTCTTGGCAATTGCATTCCATTGGTCATTGTATTTTCTATTGTTCTATGCATTGTATTTTTGTTGTTCTATGCAAATGACTTAATGGCTCATAATGAATATGCATTGTATCTGTTTCATATGATATGACATTAAAGGTTCTTTTTGGTTGTAGAGAAAAATTCATATACATGAACAATTCTTTTAGTTGTTGCTGACCATTTTTGGATTTTTTGCTTGCAAAATATGGGAAAGCCATAACAAGCATAAATCACTACTTTCGATACCACTTGTTTCATATGGTAGTCCAATTAAAGCAAGATATATTTGTGGGTTGAAAACTTGATTTTTCTATTGGCTGCCCAAAGTTTGGGCTGCATAGCTGTAAGCATTTGATTGTGTATGTATCTTTTCCTAAAATTGCATTAGTCAAAGATTGTGCCATATACCGGTGAAGAGCTATTGCATTAAAATTTTCTATTGTCAAAAGACTAATTGCAGTAAACATGCTCTCGCCACAGTCATTACTAAATGCATGTGTTTTTAAAAGGCCATAGCTTTCTATTTCAGGAGCAATGACATTCCAAATAGGAGGTAGATCATTACAAGTATGTGATAACTTTGTATGGATATCTAGAATTTTTCATGGGATTATTATGGTACAGAACAAAGGCTCATAGTGGCCACAAGTTGGGTTTCTATCGTGAAATAAAATTGAATATGGTGGTGTCAATGACTCTTTGTTAAAGTGAAGGTATTTTCTTTTGTGGGTGACTGACCATATACAAATTGAAATGTTTAGCCATTTAGACAACCAATGGATACAAAATGTATCACCCCATAGCCCTATTTCAATGCCATCTCTATTTTCATTTGCAGAAAGCCGCATCCTATGCAAGTAAGTGTCTTTTTCATATATTCTATGCAAATCGAAAAGCATATCAACATGCAATTCATTTTCATATGATGATATTGTTGTTGGGTCCCTATTGTTTAAGCATGTTCTAAAATAGTCTATTATACCCATACACAATTCAATTGACATATACTGAAAATGCAACAATACTTGAATTGTGTCAAAAAGACAATCACCTGTGTTGTAGTTGAATGATGTACTTTGAAATAGATGATCAGATTGCAATGCACTTTCAATGTCAACAAATGATGGCATATTTTGTGGTATATATGTTTCAGCATTAATTACTTCCTTCTCATTTGCGTCTTTATTAGTAGGAAGTCTGTTACTATTTTGGAAACCAAAGTGGCTTCGCGAGTTGTTGTTTCATATTTCCTAATGTGTTTTTCTATATTATTGTGACTTTGTTTTCCCTTACGCAATTTGTTTTTAAGTACATGCAAATTTTTAAACCTTATTTCTATATGATTTGCAATTTTACCCATTTTTGTAATGACTTACGTAACCTTAAGTTGAATAAGCTAAATCAAATCGAGAAGATATTGTAGATGTTGTTACATACCTTCACAAATGTAACCGTAAAAGTAATGTGAGTTTCTTATAGTTTTGTTGGGGTATTATGAGAATTTGATACCTGTGTCCAAATATATTGCATAGAACATAAGAAAATGAGGATGGTTATAAAGACACATTTTGAAGATGTATATGTAGGTCTATGCATGGAAGAAATGGAACAACGTTAATACAAATTGATGCGGAAACCATATATAGGCATATAGCAAATTCTGAAACTACTAACCTTTAAGATGATGCTATTCTTATGATGTAATTGCCAATGTAAAGGTAACAACAATTGCAAATGTTCTGATAATTGTACTTGAATATGACACAGTACATAAAAATATAACATTAACCTATTTGTTTTGAGAAAGTCTAAACAAATGTACTATTATTATTTCTTTTGTACAAATGCTTGGCACTACTTGTCAATGAATTGAATATTTTAAACATAGAATAAAATTTTAATGTTTTCAAGTCACTTTTGGCTCAAGATGCATAGTTGTTGTAAACATATCTGGGGCTACAATTTACATAGATGAATTTAAAGCAATAGCGATAAAAAATGCAACAATAAAAGATCAACCAGTTGCAGGAAGGAATGCATGAATGGAAGTACAAAAATACTTTGATTTCCATATTACTAATTAAAGTACATAAACAATATAATTTGATGACAGAAATGAATTTTTTTACCTTTCCACAAATACGGTTAAGAAACTGGAGCTTTGATTTGGAGTGACAAATTGCAGGGCGTTACATTGTAAAGATTTTCTAGAATCAACTGCATAGTTATACTTGGACTTCAAACTACTTGAAAGACACATTAATTTGTAAATGAAAACTTTCTAACAGTTCATTCTACTATTGCCATTTAGGGGTTTTTAAAATTTTCTAAGATCTTTTATCTTACTTCCTTGTATATTCTTTACTCAATGAAATTCTGCCAATTTTTCTTTATTTTAGTGACTGAATTAGTTACTATTTTTGCTCGTGGTGTGAAGTAAATGATAAAATGTCGCTTGAATGGCTTGTTTATCAATATTGTTCAGTCTTTATCCTACCATTAATTTGTAAATGAAAAATTTCTAATGATTCATTCTACTATTGCCATTTAGGGGTTTTTTAAAAATTCTAAGATCTTTTATCTTACTTCCTTGTATATTCTTTACTCAATGAAATTCTGTCAATTTTTCTTTATTTTAGTGACTGAATTAGTTACTGTTTTTGCTCTGTGGTGTGAAGTAAATGATAAACTGTCACTTGAACGGCTTGCTTATCAGCATTGTTCAGTGCTATCCTACCATTTATTTATTTCTTAATAGTTCCTCACAGCATTAGTTGTACTTCAGTTGTGTGAACTCGTTTCGTCATTGGGAATTATGGGTTCGACTGTGACAAATATGAGAAAAAAAAACATGGGTTGCGTCCGTTCCGAGGAATGTTTTTCCTTTTCTTTTATTACCCCGACTGCAAAAACAAAAGAGGCGGCAGTACGAGTAGAACATGAGATACAGTAAGGAAAATGGGGAATGTGTGGGACATAATCACCTCCAGTTTGGGTAGTTAGGGCAAGTTAGATTGGCGATTTGGAGATTTGGAGTTTTAGAAGTAGGTTATTGCCTTCACTAAACTACTTCTAATAGTATTAGCTATGTGCAGTCAACTTGTTTCTTTCAGTTTCAACTTTTAATTCTAAGTAGATTGCATATCCAGCATCCTAAAACTTGTTAACAAATAAAAATACATTAAACTCTTCTTCCCGCCATATTATTTTAAGCTTCTAAGGTTGTTACAATTTCTTATCTTTGTTTCTCCTTTTGCCAAAATATAGTGTACTCGGATTTAGTAGAATTTCCTAAACCCAAGCTCTTGCATGCATGCATTGTTAAAAACCCTATTGTTGCAGCATATATGGACAACAAAAACCATTCTAATGGCAAAGCTAGTGTTGTAGGAGAAATTACAGATTTTATACACAATAGAGAAGGTGAAATTGGCCACCACGTGTAAGCAGATTCTATCACAAATTTTCTGAAAAGTGAAGCCCATCCAAAGGCAGGCATAGCCAAGCAAGTGATATGTATGAGCAAGTAAGGTAGAATCAATTAATATATTGAGTATAAAATGCTGAATAGTTTCCATGTAAATAAGATATTGGAAGAATAAGAACATCTACATGGTCCTATTGAGATAAACAAAAAAAAATTGCAACTCAAATTAATAATCTACTTTAATTGTATGTTGGTATATCTCCCAAGCGTTGATCTACATGGTCAACATGTATGTAAATGTAAATAAGATATTAGTAGAATAAGAACATCTACGTTTAATTTATTTGCATAATTTTCATGATTGAAACACAACATGTTGTGATAGAGTTAAATTCTATTGTCTAATTCATATTGAGTAGCAAAAATGTATTTTTAGAATGTGCAATCACACACACGGAATGCCATAGATTTTCATCAATAAATGGAAAACATTAAGAGTTTATTACAGAGCATGTCAGGTTTCTTCTTATATCTTGACCAAAATACCTATATGCCTTCTTTTTTTTAACCTACAAAAGGTGATCTCTTACTCGAGATTGGAGAGTTGAACATATGTTTGTATGCATACATTGTGCAATCATTTCCATTTTCTTAATAATTTTCCACTTGTTTCCTAGTTTTATATAATAAGAATAATAAATTAGGAACACAAATCCTTACAATAGTGTAAAGAGGAAATTGCAGGAGGGATTCTCTATATCCCCCACTTGTAACTCTATGAGGTAATAAAATGACTTAATCATTGCTAAGCAATGAGCCTGTTACATGAAGCATTTCTATGTTGTAGGAAAACTAGGATTCCATGTTAGTCATGATATGGATTGCATATAACATTATTGATATAAGCATGTGCTGGAAGTAGGAAAGTGGAGAAGGATTCTCTATATCCCACTGATATCCTAAGGAAGCAATAAACTAACTTAGTCACTGCTAACAGTCGAACACATTTCTATGTTGTCGAAAAACTAGGATTTCATGATAGTGATGATATGGACTGCAAATACTCCATGGTTTCTTCATGATATTTTAGCCTATGTTGCTTGCCATTAAAGCCATAGGCAATCAAAGTACTCATGGGCAAGAATGCTGAGCACACTTATGGCATCATGTCAGTTGGGTTTCATCCTCTATATTGATGAGGGTTTCAAAAATTTCCCAATCTCTAGACGAGATCACTGGGACAACATTCATAAACAAGTATTATGAACCCCGTCCTCCTTGACTTTGAATGTCAGGAGAGTGGATGCTAGACATATGTTTGAGTTCTCGGGCATTGCATCTTGGGGCTTTATTGCTTCATGATATTTTTTCGTTTCAGATTTCGATGCTTTGTTATGTTCTTTAACTCAAGGTATGCATACTTTATTACAGATTCACTGGGCACTCCTATTGTGTACTTTGACCATGTGCTACTTTTCAGTCCGATTGGCCATTCTTAGCCCCTAAGGATACTGCATGTTAACATCTAAATCAACTTTCTGTATCCTTTTCTCAGTAAATTTCATCTTCTTGATTATGTTAGCCCCCTTGTCAGTTTTGCTTGGTAATCCGTATGTGTTTGCAGCTCAATTTACTCCTTGGTAATCTTATCGTTAGCCTTGTTAACTTCTATCCTTTCAAAATTTCCATTGCTGCATTCTTCATCCATATTTGTTTGAAAAGAAAAGAAAAATGTCAGAGACAACTTAGAATAACAAATTGCCAAAATGTAATATGAGTGGTGAAGCTATTGGCTTACATAGTGCCAATGACATATGGATCCACGAGGACCAATTCATGGTCACTTTCCTTGTCTCATTCACTCCTTTCTGATTCCAGACAATCAGTTACTTTGGAGGCTGTGAATTGTGAACACAAACAGTAAAAATAAATAACCCCGTGTGCCATAAAATGGTTCAATCCTTTCCATTAGTATTTCCTATGCGGGAGCTAATAAAAATGGGTGAATGAACTCCGTAATAAAAAATTATGTCATCTTGTTTTTCTGTCTACATACATGACCCAACCTTTAGGCTTTTGGAATTTCCCTTTAGACGTTCAGTCTCCTCTATGGGAAAGTTATGAATCCAAACATGGTATTTCCCTTGTTTAAAACAATTGACAATAGTAGCTGAATCTCCCTCAATATTAGATTTCTAATGTTTAATTTAAAAACTATATTCTGCAATGGCTTCTATCTATGTCCTTTTATCAGTACTAATGGCATGCTCTTAGGCATAAAAGGTAGTGACCAACCCATATCGTCCCTGAAAACTCACCTCCCAACTACCCAGGGCTACTCTTACTGCACCATCAAGATGCAATTCTATGAAGTTTGATGTGCAGGAGATCCTTTTCAGGTTCTAAGGATTTTAACCCCATTGCCCTCTTCGCGAGGGATTTGGTACAATTCTACATGTACGAAGAAACTCTATGCTAACAAAATTGCATAGATTGAGTAGGATTATTTAAGAAGAAACGCTTGGTAGGGCTCCACTTTACCAAATGATCAAGTTGTTTTTCTTATGGTTTCACATTCTTATGTTTACATATGAATAATAAATGCACAATCTCTGTCTTCACCTATATGTTGCCTCTATTTAAATTTATTTAGTATAAATTTAAAACAACTTTTGCGTGTCACTAATGAAACAATTGAACAAGAATTTGAAATCACACAAGCAACAACATATACTGATAAAAATCAGCAAGCAGAATTAGACGCAGCTAATTTGAAGATGCAACAAGGCCAATTAGAAACACATATTCAAGTTGACAACAAAAACACACCTAATCATGTTAGTCAGACATACTAACACATGAGAGTTGATGATGCAATGAGTCTTCAAACACAATTAAGCCAACCACAATGGTTGAAAGATTCAAAGAAATGTGCTCTCATGGAATGCCATGATTGTAGATAAGCTTGATGAGCTTGCATATGAAGATGAAAAAAACAGATTTCTATTGAAAAAGGAAAAAGAAAACAAACAAATTTCAAAATACGTTGCCATATGTTAGTGGGTAAAGACAGTGTCTTTTCTAAAAGATGCCGAAGTTTTCATGTACCTTTCAAATGCCACATATTGGGACATTCCCCAGAACCCTTTAATCTATGTAGGCAATCAAACAATTGATTAAAAGTTAGGAAAAGCATGATAGGTAGCATAAGTGATGGTTGCTCGTGAGCAACACCTAATTGATCCCCTGGGTCTTAAAATACAAGACCCACAAGCCTGAGATATTGTGATCATGAGGGAGTCATTTTTCTATAGAATTTAGCTTCCTTTACCATTGGTTCCGCCATAAGCAGCATATTGTCAACTAACTAGAGATGTTTCATCCTGAATTCCGACATGATCTTTATGCCTTTTATAGCATATAGATTATTGTCCTTCATAGGCCTTTGCCATCAAAATGATTCAAAAATGAGAGATAGGATCTCCGTCATAATCCTTTTCTGAGACAAAGTAAACCAACAAGAGCACCATTGATCAAAACCGAGAATGTGTCATGAAACAATGACTATTAAGAAGCTTGACCTATTCTTAAGAGACATAAAACTTTTTAACACTTTCAGGAGGAAACTCCGGTCGATTGTATTATAATCATTGGCAATATCCACTTTAATGAGCATTCCCATTCTTTTGCAAGAAGGCGCATTTTAGTAAGCAAATATGACTGTGAGATAGTAAATTGGGACTTAATAATAATTATTTATTTTCAGATAAAGTGTGTTTTTGTTGACAACAAAAACACACCTAATCATGTTAGTCGGACATACTAACACATGAGATTTGGTGATGCAATGAGTCTTCAAACACAATTAAGCCAACCAAAATGGTTGAAAGATTCAAAGAAATGTGGTCTCATGGAATTTCACGATTGTAGATACGCTTGAGGAGCTTGCATACAAAGATGAAAAAATAGATTTCTATTGAAAAAGGAAGAATAAAAAAACATATTTCAAAATACGTTGCCATATGTTAGCGGGTAAAGACAAAGTACCTTTTCTAAAATATGTTGAAGTTTTCATGTACCTTTAAAATGCCACATATTGGGACATTCCTAACACTTTAATCTATATAGGAAATCAAACAATCAATTAAAAGTTAGGAAAAGCATGATAGGTAGCATAAGTGATGATTCATCGTGAGCAACACCTAATTGATCCCTTGGGTCTTAAAATACAATACCCACAAGCCTGAGATATTGTGATCACGAGGGATTTAGTTTTCTATAGAATTTAGCTTCCTTTACCATTGGTTCCACCATAAGAAGCATATTGTCAACTAACTAGAGATGTTTCATCCTGAATTCCGACATGATCTTTATGCCTTTTATAGCATATAGATTATTGTCCTTCCTAGGGCCTCTGCCATCAAAATGATTCAAAAATGAGAGATAGGATCTCCCTGTCTTAAGCCTTTTTCGCAGACAAAGTAAACCAAAAAGAGCACCATTGATCAAAACCGAGAATGCTTCATGAAACAAGCGTCAAGAAGCTTGACCTATTCTTAAGAGACATAACTTTTCTTTAACACTTTTGGAGGAAACTCTAGTTGATTGTATTATAATCATTGGCAATATCCACTTTAATGAGCATTCCCATTCTTTTTGCAAAAAGTCGCATTTCAAAGAAGCAAATATGACCTGGAAGATAATAAATTGGGACTTAATAATAATTATTGAGTTTCGAGATAAAGTGTGTTTTTTTACAACAAAACCAAACCTAATCATGTTAGTCGGACATACTAACACATGAGAGTTGGTGACGCAATGAGTCTTCAAACACAATTAAGCCAACTACAATGGTTGAAAGATTTAAAGAAATGTGGTCTCATGGAATGCCACGATTGTAGATAAGCTTGAGGAGCTTGCATATGAAGATGAAAAAATAGATTTCTATTGAAAAAGGAAGAAAAATAGATTTGAGAATACGTTGCCATATGTTAGCGGGTAAAGATAGTGTCTTTTCTAAAATATGTCAAAGTTTTCATGTACCTTTAAAATGCCACATATTGGGACATTCCCAGAACCCTTTAATCTATGTAGGAAATCAAGCAATCGATTAAAAGTTAGGAAAAACATGATAGGTAGCATAAGTGATGGTTACTCGTGAGCAACACCTAATTGATCCCCTGGGTCTTAAAATACAAGACCCACAAGCCCGAGATATTGTGATCATGAGGGATTCAATTTTCTATAGAATTTAGCTTCCTTTACAATTGGTTCGCCATAAGGAACATATTGTCAACGAACTAGAGATGTTTCATCCTCGAATTCCGACATGATCTTTATGCCTTTTATAGCATATAGATTATTGTCCTTCCTAGGGCCTCTGCCATCAAAATGATTCAAAAATGAGAAATAGGATCTCCATGTCTTAAGCCTTTTTCGCAGAAAAAGTAAACCAACAAGAGCACCATTGATCAAAACCGAGAATGTGTCATGAAACGGATGTCAAGAAGCTTGACCTATTCTTAAGAGACATCAATTTTTTTTTAACACTTTCGGAGGAAAATCCGGTCGATTGTATTATAATCATTGGCAATATCCACTTTGATGAGCATTCCCATTCTTTTGCAAGAAGGCACATTTTAGTAAGCAAATATGACACGGAAGATAGTAAATTGGGACTTAATAATAATTATTTATTTTCAGATAAAGTGTGTTTTTGGTGACAAAGCAAAAATGCACCTAATCATGTTAGTCGGACATACTAACACATGAGAGTTGGTGATGCAATGAGTCTTCAAACAAAATTAAGCCAACCACAATGGTTGAAAGATTCAAAGAAATGTGGTCTCATGGAATGCCACGATTGTAGATAAGCTTGAGGAGCTTGATACAAAGATGAAAGAAACATATTTCTATTGAAAAAGGAAGAATTAAAAAAATAGATTTCAAAATACGTTGCCATATGTTAGCAGGTAAAGACAATGTCTTTTCTAAAAGATGTCAAAGTTTTCATGTACCTTTAAAATGCCACATATTGGGACATTCCCTAGAACCCTTTAATCTATGTAGGAAATCAAACAATCAATTAAAAGTTAGGACAAGCATGATAGGTAGCATATGTGATGGTTTCTCGTGAGAAACGCCTAATTGATCCCATGGGTCTTAAAATACAAGACCCACAAGCCTGAGATATTGTGATCATGAGGGATTTAGTTTTCTATAGAATTTAGCTTCCTTTACCATTGGTTCCGCCATAAGCAACATATTTTCAACTAACTAGAGATGTTTCATCCTGAATTTCGACATGATCTTTATGCCTTTTATAGCATATAGATTATTGTCCTTCCTAGGGCCTCTCGCCATCAAAATAATTCAAAATGAGAGATAAGATCTCCTTGTCTTAAGAATTTTTTACGAGACAAAGTAAACCAACAAGAGCACCATTGATCAAAACCGAGAATGTGTCATGAAACAATTGTCAATAAGCTTGACCCATTCTTAAGAGACATCAAACTTTTTTAACACTTTCAGGAGGAAACTCCAGTCGATTGTATTATAATCATTGGCAATATCCACTTTAATGAGCATTCCCATTCTTTTGCAAGATTTGGTTGGGTGAATGAGCTCATTAGCAAGCGTCATGTTGTGCACTTGTTATTATGATAAATTTTGCACTCTATATATTGTGAGAAAATAAAGTGCTACTGATGTGGATTGTGAATGCGTTGCACACACTTCATGTGATTTCTTAAGTAAAGAAAAAGGGGAGCATTGTTATGATGATCAATCTTGCAATGGCAGATGGAAAATGAGGGTCAGGACTCAGAATGGAAACATCTTCAACAGTGTGCCACTTATGAAGAAGGTGCATTTCAGTAAGCAAATATGACCCGACAGATAGTAAATTGGGACTTAATAATAATTATTGATTTTCAGATAAAGTTCATTTTCATATATGGGAATTTTTCTTAAAGTAGACTGTAGGAACAATCATAGATTCTCCCCATGGTGTTGACTAGAGAGAATACAAGGTATTTAAGGAACCCATATTGCAAGTAGTGATTAAATGGGATACTGTAACCTGTGCACTCCAATGATATTGCCGTTGGTGCATAAATTACCTCCTTGTGTTTTTTCTTACATGTCAAATAACACCTTACATGCCAAATAGGATTGACAAGTGCCCAAAATGATGCAAGGTGTTATTTGACATGCAAGCAAAAACACAACAAGGTAATTCATGCACAAAAATCTTTTTTAAAGTTCTCTAAGCATTCTCTGACTGAAACAGAAAAATAAGACAGAGTAGTAAGTGTTCTATGATCAGACATAGATTGATCAGGTCTTGGAGCAAGTATCATTTAGATTACTCTTAAGTGACAATTTTAAAACAAATTAACTCAAGAATCTTAGATATTGAAGACCAGACATGGTTATCCTCACAAGGCAGTCACACTGTTTCACCATATGCAACAAACAAGTCTCAACCCGATCAATTTACATTTTCCAACATGCTCATGCTTTGTTCCAAAATGGGAGCTTTGGAACAGGGTATGGACAATTTCACACAAGCAACAACATATATTGATAAAAATCAGCAAAGCGAGAATTAGACGTAGCTGATTTGAAGATGCAACAAGGCCAATTGGAAACACATAATGGATAGAGGAATTTTGACTGATGTAGTTCTGTTGCACGGGTAGACATGTATGCAAAATGGGGAAGCATAGAAAAGCCATGTGAATTTCCTGATAAAATGCCTCAAAGAAATGTTGGCTCATGAAATGCCATGATTGCAGGATACACACAATATGAATTTGTTGAAAATGCATGTGACCTGTTTGATAGAATGCCTCGAAGAGATATGATATCAAGGAATGCCATGATTGCAGGATATGCACAAAATGGATTTGTTGAAAAGGCCCATGAATTGTTTGATAGAATGCCTCAAAGAAATGTGGTCTCATGCAGATCTAACTGCCCATCCACATTGAACAAAATTATGATCCATACCCTGAAACTGTATGGAGCATTGGATAGTCAAGGATCAATGGTAGAGGTAAGACCCATGTAAAGCATGAGGCGAGACACCAAAAAACAAGACACACAAAAAACACACATGTACCTACAACAACAACATACATTAAGCAGGGTAAATGAAAACAGGAAATGAAAAGAAAACAAGGAGAGAACCCTACCTGAGCGTATGCACATCTTCCACATCGTCATCGCTTTTACATGTCCAAATCTGCATCTGCATGCCCCCGTAGCAAACCCAACACACATTAAATAAAACATCCTTCTCTCAGACACTACCAGATTGTTGCATGCAGAAAGCTAGGTGTGAGTCTGATAGCATAAGAGAAGCCGTTGTTGCAAGGACCAATAGGGAAAAATTACACAAAAGACAGATAGTGGAATGAAATCTGGAAATGAGGGAACAAAAATGAACCAATCATCGATGGAAAAATTGGAACATTTACCTTCGGCTACCAATAATTAAATGAAACATTCACACAAACATTAGGGTATAATTATTTGTGGCAGTCCTAGGAAAAATAATAGCAAACGGTGAAAACAATAGTTACCTGCCGCGGCAGGTACTAACAAACTTATAATAACAAAGTAATAAAAAAATACAAAGATTGTGAGTATATGGCTGTACAAAAATAATAATGCATACAAGGAGGCCATGAACCCCCGTGGATGCACAATAATGTGGTAGAGAGGATTCGATCTCCAAAGATCAAAGTAAATGTTGACTGCAAAACCAACGATTCGATCCGTAGTTCTAAATACAACTATAAGTTGAATGCCCAATCTAAATGTAATTAGGATTAATAAACAAATTCTAATGGAGGCGTGGATATTTGGAAAATAATGATTTTTGATCTACACCCGTATACTCTTGTATTAACGCATGATCTTGAAGTGTACAATGGAAAACATAATGGATGCCAAAAGAACACGTCTTAAGGTAGATGAACCACTTTTCAAGCTCAATTTAATGCTATATTTTCCATCTCAGCAAAATTCTCTGCTCTGATACCAATGTTAAGTTTAAGAGGATCCTTGCATAAATAATATACTCATAAATAATAATAAACAATCACTTATTATATTCATAGGGGAGATTACATTTATATGATTTTGGGCACTGGATAGGTGGAGTTAATACTATCAACAACTAAGAGATAAATCTTAGTTGTCCTATTCTCCCTCTAACTATAACTCACTATCCATGAATTACAAAGAACAAATCCAATCTCCAACTAATACTTATTAATGAGTTGTATTGTATTTACAACTCATTATTACAAATTATTCTCAACTACATAGAATAATAATGTTCATACTACTAATTAATTTCCTAATAATTTATTTGACAAAAAATGATTTGTTGTTGAAGTGGTGGATTGTTGCGTAACATTGTAGTTGACTCATTAGGAGGAGGCATTTGAACTCATTTTTAGATGAGGTTGCTTAGGTTGACTTGGTAGTTCCGTAGATAACTTGAGAGGAAACAAAGTGAGACTAATTTTGATAGGCGATTGTTTAACTTGAGTAGATTTCACATGCGATGCTTGAGTGACCGAAGAAGGAATGTGAGAAGTGATAACATGATGCTCATTATACATAGATGAATCAGATTTAGGAACCCATTGGGATGTAGCAATTAGAGATGACCATGTAACAAAATGTTGTGCAACAAATGAGATAAAAACCTTGATGCTCAAGATGTTTTATTTTTCATTGTAAAACATAGCAATAATTTTCATTATGTCCATTGATTCGATGATAAACACAAAATGGGAGACCTTGATATTTGATTAGCTGATAAGGAGGATAACAATGATTATTTGGAAAATTGATCAATTGATGAGCTATGAGCTACAAAAGAATATCTTATTTCTTAGCATTTAAATCAAACTTGAGAGGTGTGGGGAGTGGTAATACTTGGGGTTCACTAATATGAGCACATGTAGAAGACATAAAATGAGGATGCGAAGAAGAACTAGCGTGAGCCTGAGAAGCGTCCTTAAGATGTTGGATTTTAGATTTAAGAGATGTAATCATGGATTCCATAGCCTGAAATTTATCTTGAAATAAAGAATGCAAATCTTGAATTGACTCCAACATGGGTTGATTAGATGGAGGATCATGAAGACTAGGGTCATCAAATAGATGACCAAAAATATCACTCACTTGATTTCATGGCGTATCATATAAAGAAATTTGAGGAGCTTTAAGAGCCATGATAGAAAATATGATGTGCCAAAGAAGGATCTGAATGACCATCACAAGTGGGGTTCACCAAATGATTTAACAAATATTGAAATATAAATGTTAAATTCTAATTAAGTTATAACACATATATATGTGTAATAAAGTACATATTTTTACACAAGCAGAGTAAGCTATAAAATATGAAACCACGGCTATAAGGGAGGGGATAAAATACTTAGCTGATTTGCAATAAATATGAAGATGTGTCAAGATAGAAAATTTACAATGCAAGAAAGTAGAGTTTCACAATCAAGCCCAAAAAATTGTGTGAATGCTAGAAATGTCAAGACTAGGCGTTTGGACAACATCAAGGGTTCTGAGGTGCTAAAGACCTTCTCGAGAAATTGTGACTTCTAAGAACCTTAGAAACCTAATTTCATAGGGCGGTGGGATGTTTTTGGATTTCACCTTTTGTCGCATGTAATTCATTTCTTGATCACCGAATTTTCTGAAACGCGCAAATAGAAAGATAACCTGTAAAACCCCAAAACACATCAAATTTTAAAGAGAAAAAGATGAAAATACGGAGTTAGAATGACCCTTACGCTCAAATAAATGAGTGAAATTATGATCGGGGATTGAACTACATTTTAGACTCCATGTAGTTCTACATGCGTGTGTGTAGAACCACACCCTATATGGCTCTTGTGCAAGTTGCACTTGATAACAAACAATAGCTAGATGTAGCAAATGTAAGTATATGAGTGCATGGAAAAATGAACTTCCCCTCCTATGAAGTGTATGTAGAAGAATGCAGTCCCTTGTCCCTTGAATGGTAGCTAGATGGATGCTTTGATGCTCTTAGAATGCTCTTGGATGAAACCTTAGGTGATGATAGTAGATGTTTAATGCTTGTTCCCTTATTATGATCACATTAACTTTGTATTTATATGATTCTCTTGTTTTAATTTCATAATTAACCACTAAAAGGATGACCACCAAGAAAATAATAAGCCTAATGAGATAGAAAATAACCAAAAGATATGAGCAAGATCAAAGGGTCGAGTGCCTAGAGGGGACGAGGGCACCTGGGCGTTGGCATCCTGGGCCGGGCATCGGTGTCTCAGACTCGAGAAAAACTAAAGTGTCAAAATTCAGACTAGGAAAGAAGGTGTGTAAGACTAAAAAGGAAAATGGAAAGAAAAAAAGGCCAAATATATTGGTCAATTAGTAATTTTCTCATTGATGAATCATATGAATAGTGGTATGTGATCAGGACCTATAAATATACCCAAAGTGCATGATTTAGTGTCTACACCCTAACAACCTAAGAAAGATGTGTTAAATGGGTCCCGACAACTAAAGGCCTAATAAGGTACCTATGTACAAACTCCAATCTCTCTCGGAAGAAGAAGAAAAGAGATACTGAAAAGAATATGTGAATTTGCAACTAGATCTAAAATCTATAACTCTATGAAGTCTCCAAGAATAATGTTGATGATTTGGTCCTCGTCCCTGTAGAGTAAAGAAGATCCATCGCATCGAAAAATGATCCTTCCCTTAGGAAGGACATAAATGGAGTACTGGAATTCTGCCCACTCTATGAAGGAAAACAAAGGCTATTGGATGATGAAATTTGAATCTTTTCCACATAAATGTGACATAGGTCTAGCAAGTAAGTGCAACAAAACCAAAGGTAATGTTATGAGCATAGAACTATCAGAGTGTGAGAGAGGAACATCCACTAAAAGGATGCCCAAGTGAAGTGAAGGAAAAGAAACAACCCCCACAATAATAGAAAGAGGATCCACAAGCAAGGGTGGATCAGTGATGGTCTCCAAAATAGTGGAAGTGATAAGATTCCCAGAAGGGGAAATCCCAACAAAGGAGATAAAGGACTCTTTCGAAACACCTGTAGAAGGATGAGAAAATCCCTATATTGCAACACAAGTAGGCACTACAAAGAGATGATGAAGGTCTAGAAGATACTCATCCCAAAAGGGTGGCTCGAAAAACAAAAGAGCAATGTCTGATAGGTATGAATCATCAACACATGAAGGAGGAGTGAAAAATACCTCACACACTGGAAGTGGAACAAAGGTAGATGCAATGATGGTATGAGGCTGGGAATAATCTTGTCCAATGTATGATGGGAAAGGAGGGGTTTTAACATTCTCTAAAAAGTGGCTAAGAGAAAGAGGAGTGGATTCCTCATTAGTAATCTTGTTATCAAAACCGGAAGAACAATCCTCATCATCAAGGATAGAAACAAAGGAGTTTGTGTTAGTAGAAGCTGTCATCACATGAAAAATTATAGGAGACAAATGTATTAGCGGGAGAAGAAACAAATGAAGTCTCTAAAGGGTCTCCAAATAAGGACTAAAGAATGATCCAAACAATGTGAAGATACTCCATGTGTGTCACATGATGGTGGAGAGGCCTAGAAATATATGTCAAAAAATGACCAATGACCATGTTGCAAGTGTCAATCCAATCTTCAAGCTGATCAGGATCACTAGGGAATGTACTCATCTATACAATAATGGATGGAAGTCATCATGAGTTAGAAAACATTCCATGCTTGAACGCCACAGTACATATTTATCCCTATCAAGAAGAGGTAAAGGTTGTAATGAATAAATGGTACTATGAAGCATATGTATGGGAAAAACAATCTCCATGGTGCATCTGCAAAGAGAAAAAAAGAGTAGAATGAAAGAAAATAAGGGTGCAAGAATACACACAAGGTTGCAAGACATCAGACTTAGCCAAGAATGCATCTGCATGTAATACAACACCTAATAACAATGATAACCCCTATTTATGGAACTTTATAATAAATGCATTGATTATAATAAGGTGTGCTCATGTGATGTGGGATAGTTTACCAATCACATTGTTGTAGGTGACGAATCATGTAAGATTGTAGGTAATAATAAGTCTCGGTATGAAGTAGAGGAAAAACACATAAACACAAAAAAAGGGTGAAAGCAAGGAACAAGGGGATAAAATAAAGTTCAGTGAGAGAAAAAGTGTCTCACATCGCATAAAGGGTCTCTCTTTGCAAGTATATGACAGATGTTCTCACTAGCCTACAAGCAAAGAAGAGCATTATAATGATGATGAGCAAGAAGAATGGCACTGAAAAGTCCCAATAACCCTATAATAAAGCCAAAAAAAGATACCCCCCTTAATGATGGATTTTTTAATTAATTTTCCTTTCATTAAGTTTAATCTAATTAAAAATAGATTTAAAAAGGAAAAAAATATTAAAAATAAAATTAGGGGTAAGAAGGGTACCTTGGCTCGAGGGGAGAGCCAACTCATCTCAACGAGATAGTTGGAAAGCTCTTTGAAGGGGTGGCCAAGTTAGTCGGCGAGTGGGAGGATGCATGAGTCAAGATGGCTCCGAGTTGGTTGATGATCTAGAATGTTGAGGTAGGTGAGCACGTCAAGTTAAATCGAGTGATGAGATGGAGTAGATATGGAGACTCCACATGTCGAGATGAATGAAAATGTAGGTGAGGGTGATCGGGCATCGATTTTTCTAGGTGAGCAGAGGTGACGAGTTAGTGATGAGTTGATGGTGAAACAATGGGGTCATTATGACTAGTGAGCCTTTGGATGAGTGAGTGACGGCTAAAACAAACCTCCACTTGTCAATTTTAAGTTGAGCTAGAGGGACCTAGTGAGTCAATAACCCCGTAGCTGAGCTCCAAGTGTTGGTGAGTAACAAGGTGTGAAATAAACTTGGGAAATAGTCGAGCTCGGCGAGAAAGCGAAAAAATAGACCAGATGCAGAGAACAAGACAAAGAACATGGGAAAACATTGGGTTGCAGAGGAAATACAGTCGAAGCCACAATGCGATGATGAAGCAATACGGAAACCACAAGGGCCAAGGAGAGGATATCGAGTAAGGTGGATGGTTCAACAAGATGGAAAAACACCCTATGCACAAATCAAGGATCAAGAGGGAGAAATGATTCTGCAATGGAGGAGCTAGGGAGTGGAAGCCAATACCGGGTGAGTAGAGATGTGTAGGGGTCAACGAGGCAGAGGCATATGAATATTGGCATGGATATTTGTAGAGGCATAGGAAGCTTGGTATAGGTTGGACAACGTAGATGACTCAACAAGTGCGGGTAGCACAAAATCCAAACACAAAAACAACGTAGGTGAAGAAACCGATCGCAATGGATAGAGCAAGAATTCCAACATAGCAAGATCAATGCAAGCATGAAGATTCAAGGAGCAAGGGGTTGATAGCCAAGGGAAAGGAACAAAAGCATGAGTCCAAAGTAGAGTAAGGGCGGTCATTGAGGAGAAAACCGGGGTGAGATGGAAGGAAAAGAAACATAGGTGAGTCACGAATGGAAAACAAAGAGTGGGTTGGGCGGCTCGATTCCCAAATCAAACCTGGGACAATTTGGGCCAAAAATGACTTTTCACCACCTTCTAAAAAAATCATAAAAATACACTTCAACCCTGGTTTTTGTTGAACCTACACACAAAATAATCCATAGGGATCCAAAATGACTCTACTTCATCAGATCAATCAGCACCAAAGAAATAAAATGGAGAAAATGAGGTTCTATCTATTTTTAATAGAACCACCACTGCTGTGCGAAACAGCGGTTGCAGAACCACCACCCAACTAGGGTGGTGATCATGTAACCACCACCATGCAGGTGGTGGTCCTATGACCACTAGTCTACATTGGGCGGCGGTCTATCACTTTATACGGAAAAAGATAATTTGAAAATGAACAATCCCATAATTGAAAAGTTTGTCTGTGTCTCTTCTCTTCCATGACCTTTCCCATCCTCTAGTGCATGGGAGGACATGGGAAAGGCTATAAATACATGTAAGGAAGGAGATATTTGATCATCGAAGCATGAAAGCAAGTGAGCAAGGAATTCTTAGTGCTGGAATTGTGTTTGTAGAAGAAAGGAGTTTTGAGGCAGAGAAAACAAGTAATTGGGAGGAAGTGTGAGATATTATCTACTTCTCTTTCATACTTATTGTAAATTCTATACTTCTTATTTGAATTAGCCAATAAAAGTGGAAAGAAAGAGCATTTTCCCTTCTCGAATGGTTTTCCTCCTTTGGAGGTTTCAGGATAAAAATTGTTGGTGTTCATGAGTTTACATTCTTTCCTTTCTCTGTAATTAATAATTCTAAAGCATAAGCAAATTCCTTCACTATCTATATCTGTCATTTTCTAAATCTAAAGTAGAAAAACAACATTTAATTGTGATTTTGTAAACAATTCCAATTTAGAGAGTTTCTGAGATCACAAAAAACCTACAAAACAAAGCACACAAAAAAAACAACCAAACTAAGCGTAATACCTCAAAGCATAAATGGAATAAGATGAATCAATGCAAATAATACAAAAATGGAATAATGATTACACATTTTACACACAAAACGAGTAAGAAAAGAAACGGAGAGTTACGGGTAACGGAAAATAGAGATTGGCACGGATCCCAACAACATGCTCGATACCATGTGAGAGAATGTGAGAACAAGGATCAAGTGGGATAACACACACATCAACCAATTTACACGTGAATGCTAACATGACAAAGCTCCATGAGGAGTCAAGATTTAATCATGAAATGTGTATGCAAAAGAAAAGGTTCTACTCATTATCATAGATATGAAAAAAGGTACAAATAGGAGATTTGTGTAACTCCCAATGCAATACCATCATACCTCCACAAGGAAGATGTGTTACATTCGTAAAATGGAAATTAACTTCGTATGAAGAACCGACACACGCTGATGTGTATAATAGAATCTGTCATACCCCCTAAAACACCTAAGACATATGACTTCACCTAAGTGAGATGAATCACCACGTGATGTGGAAAATGTTGTGAGATGACAAGGCAAGTACATAGGCTGACATATTCCTCCTTCAAAGATTCCACATACTCATTTTCACCTTCATTTGAATTGTCTTTACATTAGGCCTCAAGGATATGGCTAGAAAAATGATCTTCACATGTCTTAGAATCATTTAAATAATTATCTTCCTCATGATCCATACTTATTTTCATCTGGGGTTACCTTCTTACAAGTTTAGGCATACCACGTTTTGATAATTTTGAAACATGGAGAAGAGATCTATGTTGTATGGGAAGGGCATACCTTTTAGTTGAAGGTTTTTAAATCATCCTCATGAAAGGAGGAAGAATACAATAATGGGTCAACAACATGAGAATAACCCTTCAGTCCATCATGAACATCTCCTAGAGGGATTTCTTCCTTAAAGTCATCCTTCCGAAGAATCTTTGGTGGGGAAGGAGGGTTCGTCTCTTGAAAATTTTCATGGTTGGTGGAATATTTGGCAAGCACCGAATCATCTATCATGGAACAAGAATCTTCATCTCTTGTGCATATTGTTCCTCCAATAGATGGTGCCTTAAGCTAAAATGAATTTATGAATGGAGGTTCAAATTTCATGCTTTCTTCATTATCCTCTAAGGAGCTAAGTTGAATTTCTTGGAAGGCTCAAGAAGAATAAATTCATTAGAATAACCTAATAATACTTTAGGAATAAATACCTTATAATACTGAGAGAATCATCATAATCTTCTTCGAATGATGAATATCTTCTTCCTTAACATTATGAAGTGCTTCAAGATGTTCATATCTTTCTTGCATAGCCTTAACATAATTCAAAATTTCATGGTTGGTTTTGGGATCAAAATTTCCTTCTTCAACACTCAAAATCATTCACACAAACTCTGTAACACCCATGTTATGATTGATCCAAATCAATATATTTTTAAAAACCAAACCCCTTAAGTTAAATTAATGTTATTAATGATTAAAATTAATATTTAGCTTCTGTTAAATAATCCAACATTATTTACTATTCATAATCCATCTGTTAACATGTGATAACCATGTGCAACTGTAAGGGTATATCCTAATCTCCCCGATCTCCCTTAAATCACTCTACCCGAGTGTGTATAACTTGTATATATTTTGTTAAACCTTTAACGAGTTATGAGAACTATCTCGCATCTCCTAAGTGTTAACCTAGAAAACATTAAAGCGTAATCTATCTCGGTATATGACACAATAAACTAGGGGATTGGTGAATAGATAATGTAGTCACCTAATACATTACCTTAGCCAAGGATATTAATATTTTCTTTGCAAGATTAATTTTGAGATTGCACACAAGGCCACGAAACTCATATTTTATCACCACACAACCATCTCCACACAACTATATGGATTCATTTCCTTGGTTAAGAAGATGATTTAGTTTTAAAGAATAAGAGTCCATGTATGAATCATCCTATTAATAGAAGGATCCTATCGGTTCCACCTTAAGATCCCTCTAGGAAAGATAACCACCACATAACGAATTTCATCATTATGGCCCGAATACCCTTCCCGTAGCCATCATAATTTAGCATGAGTAAGATACTATGAGAAGACAAATGGGCATAACATCTACGATTATTATACACTTTTAGTTATCCTTGATAGATGAAGCATCTAAGTCTTGTTAGGAAATACGGGATAAAATATATGGAAAAATACCTCACGTAATCCCAAAAAGAGAAACTAATATGCGAAAGTATTACAGATCTCAAATAAAAGTGCGAGAATAAAATAACACAACACAATGAGAGAAAGTATTTAACATGGTTCACCCAATTTAGGCTACGTCTACTAAGAATCACTTGCGCAGATTTTATTACAAGCCACCACTCTCTAAATACAATACCTAGATCTATTTAGAGATATGCTTAACAAAATCTGAAATTCACACTGAATTCGGACATAATTGCAATGTTACATTATATCTACCATATGCACAAAACCACATAAGTAGACAACCGCTTAAGAAGTTTTACAAAACCGTGGGTATCAAACAACCATGGGCCAAAACCATCCCATAAACCTATGGGTGAAAATCATTGTAGTCATTTTTTCTGCGATCAAAAAGGAAAAACCCCATGCACGCTGGCCTATCACCTAGTAGAAGATGAGCGCTCACCCGAGGCATGCGAGTGCCGAGTCTCTCTTTTATGTGAGTATAGTGGGAAGCATGATCTATGATTAGTGTAAGAGTATTTAGGAGAGAAGTTGAGACATACAAGAACCATAGGGCTCGTAACAACCTCCGAGATCCTTGCAATCACTTGAGACCAAGTGTTTTAACTGATTCCGGAACATATACTATAACAGAAAGAAAGATATAACCATTCATTCATATCATGAAAGGAAAGAGAACTCATATGAACGAAATATACATTAAACCCATTGATATTCATATCTATTTATAATAGGTAACCTCAACATATTCATTGATTCATTACAGAGTGTCATAGAGTGCAGACCACAGTCATGCGCATCACTGGACATATGTAGCTAAGCTAACAGAAAAGAAAAATATAACTCCATGCTTAGTACATCCTTTCCTAAACCAGAATATCCACTCGCAACAATTCTGCAGAGCCTCGCCCACTCTCTAACCCGCTATTCCCCATGTATATCCCCATGATATATCTATTTATGTATGTATATCTCTATCTCTATGTATATGTATCTGTCTATGTCTCTTTTCCCATGGCAAGCACTTGTATTTATCACTTTCTGGGCTGGCAACTCACTTTTCCGTGCCCTCAGATCCGTCGCCAAGTGTCAAATGTGGTCCTCCATGTGAGCATGTTCCTTCAGGCCTGAGCTCTCCATTCCATCTCATGATGATATTCTAGAAGATTCCATCTCGGGCATGCTCTTTCCTAGGCCAACCTATTACAGTGGCATCTTATCTGCGTAACCGATCACACTTTTCATGTGTTCTGCCTTGGGCACACAAATTAGCTCAGTCTTGAACCTCCTTTCACACATCACACACACTATAAGCCTTTCTCTTGCGCACTTTTTCCTTGCGTGCCATCTAGTAACTGGGATCCCGTGTGCCCACATGCCTTTATACTTGGTCAATATTCCAGGGGCCCAACATCACCCCACACTATGCCTGTTCTCCGTCCTCGAAACATTTTACTTGACCAAGATGCAAGCTGTTTTATGGAACCAAGATGTAGACTTATACTTTACAAAATGAATAAGGAATGAAAGAATAGGGGAAAGAATGAAGAATGGGGGGGGAGGGCATCAATTCAAAAGGTTGGGAAATTCCTTTTGCAGATATGCTTATAGGTTGTTCCACACTTCAATCTCGTCCTTCGAATTCTAGCATAGGTCACCCACTAGGGTTCTTACTTCATCAAAGCTTAGGCCAATTCCCTGGGCACCCAAAGTGTCCATAATCTGCTCCAATTCCTTACCTAGGTCTACGAGTTTATCCATTCTTCTGGTAATTTGGGGATATAGTTCCTTCAATTGGGCCTTAATTGAGCTCCTTAAAGCCTCAATTACCTTTGATTTATTTTCTACCTCTCGAGAACCTTGTCCCTCTTTGCCCTGTTCCCTTTATTATTTTCTTAGAACTCTTTCAGTTCTACTTCAAACGTGGTGACCAAGGAGCTTGCCACCTTATCTCTATCTGCGCATGTGTCATATGCGGCTTCTGCAGACTGGTTGGTGACCTTAACCTCCACGAGTACTTGGCTATACTCGGAAATAGCTGCTACTACCTTCAACCGGTCTTCCTCTTTCAATCATGTGGCCACTTCTTCTATAGATTCTAGCGCCAAGGGTCGCCTCTCCATAGTGAGGACACACATTAGGTATTCTAAGCATTCCAAGGTTGATGCATACCTCGATGGATTGGCGTTAGGTCCGGGTGTTTTAATATGATCTTGATCAACTCCAACTTCTTATAGACCTCCCGCACCTTTACCTTTTCTTCCCTTAACTCGCACCTTAATGCGTACATTTGATTAATTCATCCTGTTTTAAACTCTTGGCCTTCTCTGCCAATTCTTCCTCCTTCCTCAACCTCACCTCCAATTCTCTGATTCTGTCATTTCACATGAATAGCCTAGCCTCAGTCTCGACCACAAATTTGTTTAGAGCATTGCATACCTGTTCATTTGAAAGTTCTGAGCATTTACTAAGGGGTTGTCTCCCTTAGATTTTGGCAACGAGATGAGCACTTTCTGGCAAACCTCAAAGTCTGGATCGTCAACATGTGACTCGAACGCCCAAGAAAGCATCTTCTTGGTTCCGGGGGTACGTGTCATCCTTCTCAAAAGACCCCATGGCTATAAGCCTTTTAGTGGGTACGGTGCTCTAGAACCATGCGCGCAACACCTTCCTTGTGTCATCCACATAGCCCATTATCTGTCTCTCTGGTCTATATCTAGAGTTCTCCTACCCGAGAACGTGCCTTTGGGGAAGCTAACTATCAGAGTGGGGCCTCCTAGGCTGTCATGTTCCTTCTCAATGCTCTCCTCCTTCCCTTCCTTAAGCACTATGTCCGCACTACGCTCTAACTCTTGGTCTACAAGGACTTCAAGCATATTTTTCACTTCTCACTCTGCTAACTCAGTAATATGATCTTTTGTAAGGCTTATGGCTCCTTGCTCCTTAGCATCCTTCTCATCTTCCCTCGTGTCTTTGGTGCCTTCCTCATCTTGTGTGCCCTTGCACCGCACAAATACAAAATATTTCTTCTCCTCTCCGCTCTCTTCCTCCGAGTCATAGACACTAAACACATGTGGCTCTTTATCCTTTTAGGTTCTTCTTCCTTGTCGCCATCTCCTTCACTCTCATCATCTCCTCCCAAGTACTTCTCCAAGTTTTCGGTCACCTCCGAGTCAACTTCTTCATCCACCCTCTGCTTCTTCCTGAGAGGTGGCTTCTAATCAGGAGATTCAACCTTCTCTTCTTCCTTTGACGATTCTTCCATGGTGGTGGGTTACTCGGGTGCCTCTACTTCTAGCGTCTTCTCCTTCACTGGAGACTTCTTTCTCCGTATGTAGGTGCTTGGCTTGGCACTTGTAGATGGCATGCTCACTGTCTAAGCAGTCGACACACTTGGTGCTCCTTCCTCTCCTCTGCCTCTCTTCTTAGACGCTGGCTTCTTCTTCCCCAAGGGGTCTTCAGGTATGGATATTTCATCCTCCAAATACACACCCTTTTTGAACTTCAGCCTTATGCGCATGTACACGCGTGTCATGGATCCTCCAGCGATGGGAAGCGTTATCGGCCTAGTCATTTGGATCTTGTGCGATATGTACTTCTCTATGTACGCGTGCTTACCGCCGGGGTAATTCAGCTTCTTCCTCATCTCCTTGTGTTCTGGTCTAACCTTCCTAGTTCTAGCCTTAGCTTCTTTGATTCTTTAAATATGTTTACTCCCACTTGGAAGTATTGGGTAGTGAATACGAAAGGGAGCTTGCACCAAGGGCTCCATGATTCATCAATAAGCTTGAATGCCCAAGCAAAGAGTCTTTGGTATACCGAAAACCTCGGCCTTCTCCCTCAGTGGCTACTGGGAGTTGTGCATGGATCCTCCACTCTGCCTCGAATGCATTCCTCAAGTGCGTATACCACTTTTCCATCCACACTTTATGGGGAGCTGTCATTGTATCACAAGCATACTTCTTGAACCTCTTCGTGGGCAAAGGGTCTTCATTGGGTACTCCCACACAAACTTTTCTGAGGCATCCGGAACTCCAATTTCTGCAAACACTATGGTGAGCAAGACATTGCCAAAGAGGATCTTGTCCCCTTCCTTCACACACTTAACAATCTCCTTTGTAATGTACACGGATAAGTTGTATATCATCCCCTCTGCAATCTTCCTGCAGACATGTAGCCAAGGTTTATTGACCTACATCCATCTTTCTTAGCCATTCAACTTAGTCACTAGATGCATGACCATCTTCATAACGGGGTCCTTGATGTCTGAAATATCATAGTACCATGACCCTTTCTTGTATGCATACTCAGTGATAGTCTCTTGAATAGCCTCCTTGTCACCAAGGTCATCTTCTAGGCTCTCCCTCACATATGAGGCCTGTAAATTGTGAAATCAACTGGGGAGTCATGCACATCTTGCACCTAGCAAAGTGGAAATAGTCTTCGTGCACTCGAGACATCAACCACTGGTACAAGCGATCTGGCTTCCCAAAATAAGGCAACTCATAGAGTTGTAACAACCCTGCCTTCACCAATTTAACCTTAACGTCATCATCATATATGGGAAAACCTTGGTGTTCACTTGTTGGTGGGCGAAGAAAGTGAAAATTTAAAATTTTGAGTTTAAGTGTTTTCTCTTTTGTACGATAATGTGAAATGCCAAAGAAATTGAGAAATCTGTGTTTTTGGGTCATTTTGTGTGTTTTTCGGCCTGTTTGACATTTTTGTCCCGCGTGTCCCAAGTTCAATTGGGCCCTCTCGTTCTCCGATCAGCCGGTTCACCCAAGTCTGTTCTTTTCGGGCTGTCTGACATTTTTGTCCCACATGTCCCAAGTTCAATTGGGCCCTCTGTTCCCATTTTCGTCCGGTTCGCCCAAAGTCTCATTCTTTTCGGCCCGTCGAACATTTTTGTCCCGCGTGTCCCAAGTTCGCCTAGACCAATTGTTCCATTTTCGTCCGATTCATCCGAGCCGCGTACTTCACGTATTTTTGTCCGCGTGTCCCAAGTTCAATTGGACCCTCTGCTCCCGATCGGCGGGCCGGTTCACCAAGTCTGTTCTTTTTGGGCTCGTCGGACATTTTTGTCCCAAATGTCCCAAGTTCACCCGGACCAATTGTTCCATTTTCGTCCGATTTGGCCGAGCTACGTACTTCATGTACTTTTGTCCCGCGTGTTCCAAGAGCATTTGTGCATCTTTTCCCGCTTCGCCCGAATCGGCCGAGCCACATACTTCACGCTTTCGCATCCCACATGTCCCAAATGAACCAAGTGCCATTCGTGCTAATTTTTCCCGCTCTACCCGAATATCTTGCTTATTCAATTTGGTAGGTATGTATTAAATACGCATTCATTTCCTTTCTCTCTCCTAAACGGCTATATAACGAGTGAACCTATTTTTGCACATTGCTTTCCTGCTATCTTTGCTCAAACCTTTTCAATACCTAAATTAAATTCCGCGCGTATCCATTTTCCTCTCTGCAATTCCTTCCCAAGTCTAGCTTCAGCTTCGCCTCCGAATTACTACCAACATGAAGATCAAATTTGGAGGAGGCAAGAACAAATCTCACCACTAGAGTAGTTGGCGATAAGGGAGAGGCTTTTCGCCATCTTGACTTTCAAAGATGATTTTGTCGAGGATGACTTGGTGTGCAAACCCTAAGAAATCAAAGCTCATGATTCATGATTTTGTTTGGAAATTTCAAGGTGGTTTCCAATTTCCAAAGAGAAAAGAAAGAGATCAACTCTCTTCAATCTGCTATATACAAGAAGCAAATAAAGACTATCATACTCATGTCAAGTTTGATAAGGAAATGGAGAAGTGCCTCAAATTTTGGACCCCATGCCAATGCCAACACACGAGTCCCATGTGGCGTAGACATAGCCGAGGCATCAAGAGATTCAGCAATGGATTTTGAAGTCAATGGGTCCCTCCTACCATAAGCACCTATCTTCTTCTCCTTATTCCTCTCTTCTCTTCCAATTCTTTTTCTCGGATTTATTGTAATAAGTTGAGGTATTGCGATTGGCAATCCTTAACTAATCTTTAGTTAAAAGAAGTAGTTACCGAGAGTAATTGAATTGTAAACTATATAATGGCCTCTCCTCGCCATTTTGAAGGAGGAAGAACTTGGCTTATTTTCTGAAAGTGTAAATAAATCATAAAGAAATCAATATAGAAGGGCTTTTCATTCTTCGTCTATCTGATCTCTTTTATCCCTAAGCTTTTCATTTAATTTTGTTAAGATCATTTGTCTATATTATATTAAGAAGCTTTGTATTCTTGCAGATGTTATTGATAGAACTTTGTGTCTTTCAAATTTCATCTTATTAGTATGATACAAATGATCTTGTTTCAATTCATTGTACCTTTGCATGCATAAAGAATTACTCTGTCATCTATAATTCTAAATGGTGCCTTTCTGCTCGTTCTCATTTTCTCATTCCTCAGTCCTTTTGTAATTGATGATCCTTATAGAAAACACTTTCGTAAATATCCAAGTTCCACAAGAAAATCATGTTTTGTATATGTGTAAATAGGTTTGTTTCTAAATAAGGGAACCTCTCCCATTAAAGAGGAGGGACTTCTTGTCCCCTGACTGTTGCTCTTCGTGAAGTCCTATTTGACGACCAACAGTTTTTGGCGACTCCACTGGGGAAATCATATTCCAGTTCTGTAATTATTGATCATCCTTTGATCTGGTGACTCCGCATTTTACTCGAGGGAGAAGGGCCCTTGGTATTGAAGATTCTCAATTTCAGCTTTTGGAGCAGCAGGGTTTTCCTTTCCCTTCAACAAGAAATAGAAAGACTCATTCAACAAGTACTCCACCTATCCAAGATAGAATCCCTATGGGTGGTATTCCTTCAGAGTCAATCAGTCCTAATCTTCGAGCTTTGATTCTTGCTGGTGTTGCAGTTCCTCTTCAAGCCATTTTTCCAAGAATGGTGGTACCACTGCCCTGGGGTCATCGTGTCGGGCCCCTTGCCCTTCCTCAGCCTTTGCACGAGTTACCCAGAGGTAACCGGAAGAACTTCCCTAAATTCAAAGGTGATGGTAAAGTGCATCCTGATGAACACATCGCAGCCTTCATAGTTACATGCGGAGTTCTGGGAGTTGAACATGAAGATGTCTCCGTAAGACTTTTCATTGAGACTTTACAAGATAATGCTGCTGATTGGTTCTATCACCTTCCGGCCGGTGCTATCACCAGCTGGGATACAATGAGAACTAGGTTTGAAAACCGGTTCAAACCAGCAGAAGACGTGCATGCCTTGCTAGCCCAAATCTCTCAAATAAAGAAGGATTCACAAGAGCCCATGAGAGAATTTGTGGCCCGATTCAATAGGTTGATTAACAAAATTCCACCAAATACTCGACCTGTAGATCAAATTCAAAAATGTTTTTTCCTAAATGCTCAATCACCTGAAGTTAGCTATGCACTAAGAAGGGCTAATCTCGCAACATTGGCTGAAGATCAAACTCTTGCTGTTAGTGTCGAAGATGATTTAATCATGTCAGGGAAGTTGAGGAGAGACCCTTCTAAATCTAAATCTGCTTCTTCCTCCTCTTCCACCCTGGACCTAATACTGATCCATTGGTACAAAAACTTGCAAATGATCTCATTGCCATTAAGAAACAATTGGCTCAGCATGCTCCCTATGCAGATGTTCCAAGGAGGAATTTTCAGCCTAGAAATCATTTGCCTGCTGCTCAAACAAGGCTAGCGCTTGAAGGACCTCCTATTAAAGTTCCCGTCAATGCAACCTGTGAAGTTGAGGAACCTGAAGATGAAGAGGTTAATGAAGATTGTGAGGAATTTGTTGAAGAGGTTGATGATGAAGCAGATGAACTTGAGGGATCTCGAGTTAATTTCTTCACCACTGAGGGCATTGATGATGAGGATGATTATGATGAAATAGTAGCAGACATGAATAGCGAATCATACGCTGTCATGACTCGAGAGCAGACAAATCAGAGGGAGAAAGTGATGCAGCCCACCAAGAAATCTAAAGAGCAGCCGACAACTATCCCCGTAATTGCAAAAAGAGGATCTCCTATCCCCATTTCATCTACACCAAAGGTGAGTCCTGTCAATTCTGCTACTAAAGTTACTTCTTTTTCCCCTAAAATTGATAAACCTAGATCTCAAATGATGATAGCCCAGTCCACTTCTGGGTCTTTTGATATTATTGACCACCTAAAAAAGACTAAGGTTCAAATCTCAGAGGCTGAGTATTATCAAACCCATCCCAAGGCTTTTGCTAAAATGATTCACTTTGTCAATTCCCATTCTAAAACTACTTCTAAAGGCCTTTTACCCACTCCTTCTTCTGCACCACAACCTAATCTGGTAGCCACTGTCACCTCACCCAATGACAAAATCAAACCATTCTATGTGACACTTCTTATAGCGGCCATAGGCTCAAGAATCGTGCGTCATAGACTCGTGGAGCATCGATAATGTGATGCCTCGCTAAAGTAGCTCATGCCTTAGGCTTGACTCTCACACCACTTATGGATCTTGTTACTCTATGGAGAGTAAGGAAGTGCCCTTAGTCGGAAGAATTAAAGATGCACAAGTGGCTTTTTACGCTTTGCTCGAGAAGAAAGTTTTGGCTACCATCTTAGTAGCAGATATTCCTCCTTCATATGGGATGTTGCTAAGCAAAAACTTTCGTAAGGATGTGGGTGGAGAAATTCAAATGGATTGGTCACATGCCCTCATACTGTTAATGGACAAATGAAGAAGTTCTTTGCCGAGAAGCAATGAGTATATTGTACAAAAAATGGATGATCCTAAAGCACAAATACTCTATGAGGATATGGGGCATGGCAACTACATGATTATGTCTCCTGAAGAAATCCAACTCCCCAAAGTATCACCTAAAGATTCTAATGGTGTTTGGATTTTAGAGTTTGATGGAAGTTGTTCCTCAGCTAGTTCTGGAGCTGGTGTCATACTGGTGTCACCCGAAGGAAGCCTTCATCCTTTCTCATTCAAGTTGCAATTTGAAAATACCAATAATACAACAGAGTATGAGGCTCTCATTCTTGGACTACAGGTGGCAAAAGAACAAGGTGTGAAGAATCTTCTAGCTCGTGGGGATGCGGAATTGATTGTAAAGCAAGTTAGAAACCTCTTCCAGTGAAAATGGAAGGTGAAACATTACAGAATCAGTGTGGGATTCCATTGAATTTCTTGATGCTTTCTCCATCAAGCAATACCTAGGGAGAAGAATACAAGGCTGATTCATTATTAGCCTCTCTGGTCACCGCTATACCTCATCCTGACTTTTCCCAAGATAAGTTCACCATTGAGATGATCCATCGACCTAGTGTACCTGATAATACAAATAACTGGAAAGTTTTCAATAATGATCAACATTTTCTTTCTTTCTTAGAACTCAAAGATAATTTTGAACAGCTATACTTTGAAGGAAGTGATAACTTGCCTCGTGAAAGTGTGCCCTTTGACAAAGCAGCCACTCAAGGAGAAGAAACGGATCAGGATGGATGTATCAAACTCAAGGGAAACAAGATCCCTAAAGGATTGGTAAGTTTAGAGGAACTGTTTGATAAACACGATAGGTATGTAAAGTCTAGAGCTTCTACTGGACCTCAACAATCAGCTGAATATGACAAAATTAATATTGGGAGTTCTACTGACCCTAAGTTCGTGAACATTGGAAAATGTTGCATGCACAGTAGATGAGAGGAAGAAAGCAATTGATCTGTTAAAGAGGTATAAGGATGTTCTTGCCTACTCTTATGAAGATTTAAAAGCTTTCCAACCAAAAGAGATGCAACATTTTATTCCTCTCAAACCTGGAATTAAGCCTTTTAAACAAAAGCAGAGGCAATACAATCCCAAAATAGCTGACACCATTTTTCAAGAAATACAGAAGTTGTTGAAAGCCAAAATCATTTTTCCTATCCATCATTCAACATGGATTGCCAATATTGTACCTGTTAGAAAGAAAAATGGTGAGATTCATATTCTGTGTTGACTTCAGAATCAATCAAAGCTTCCTTGAAAGATAATTATCCTTTACCTATGATGGATCAGGTCTTACAAGCAGTAATAGGATCTGAAATGTTGTCTATGCTTGATGGATTCTCAGGATATAATCAGGTAGAAGTTAATACTGCAGATCAACACAAAACAACTTTCACTACCCCTTGGGGTACCTTTGCTTACAAAAGAATGCCTTTTGGGCTCATTAATGTTGGTGCCACTTTTCAGAGAGCTATGGATCTGGCCTTTGGAAGTTTGAAAGGGAAGTGTATTGTTGTATACCTTGATGACTTGACTGTGTATTCTAAAACAAGGGCAGATCATTTTCAGCACCTGGAGACAGTTCTGCTAAGATGTAGAGAACATGGGATCTCTTTGAATCCTAAAAAATCCGTCTTTTGTGTCACAGAGGGGAAATTATTAGGGCACATTGTCTCCAAAGATGGTATTAAAATTGATCCTGAGCGAGTTCAAGTTATTCAGCAAATTCCTCTCCCAACCAGCAAAAAGGGCGTGCACTCTTTCTTTGGTAAGATCAATTTTTTGAGAAGATTCATCCCTGATTTTGTAGAACTAACTCTGAATATCTCCCAAATGATGAAAGGCAAACAAATGTTTGGTTGGTCTTCTGAAGGGAAAGAATCCTTTGAAGATATTAAAAGAGCCATTGCTAAAACTCCTGTTTTAGCATGTCCAGATTTTAGTAAAGATTTTATTATCTATTGCTACGCCACAGATAACACCTTGGCTGCGGTTTTGACTCAGGAAGATTCTAATGAGCACGAACTCCCAATTGCATTTATGAGCTATATTCTAAAAGATCATGAGTTAAAATATACCATGATGGAAAAACATGCTTTTGCAGTGGTTAAAGCTGTTAAGCAGTTTCGTTTTTACATTCTTAACTCTCACTCCATGGTGTTGGTACCAGATACAACTATTAAGTCAATTCTTACACAGCAGGAATTTGGATCCAAGAGAGGGAACTGGGTGGCTAAGGTTCAAGAATATGATATTGACATCAAACCAACCAAGCTCATCCGTGGAAAAGGCCTTTGTGAACTCATCGCTGAAGGAGCTAGACATGAGTTACTGGAGGATAAAATTGGTCTTCCTACAGTTCTGTTTCTTAGCTCAGTTGACGAATGGTATGCTGATATCACCCATTTTCTCACCTATGGAGAATGCCCCTCTCATTTGACTGCCAAAGAAAAGAGGACTGTTAAACTAAGGTCAGTGCAATATGTGTTGTGGGAAAACGCCTTGTTTAAACGTGGGTTAGATGGAAGGTTTTTGAAATGTGTGGACAAGGAACAACAGAAAAAGCTACTCTCAGCTTTTCATGATCAAGCATGCGGAGGGCACTACTCATCAACCGTCACTACTCATAAGATACTTCATGGAGGATATTACTGGCCTACCTTATTCAGAGATGCATCCAAGTGGGTTGATAAATGTGAGGCTTGTCAGACTTTCGTGGGTAGACCCAAATTGGCCTCTTTGCCTCTTAAGCCAGTTGTAATTGAAGAACCTTTTCAACAGTGGGGTTTGGACTTCATTGGAACACTTAATCCCTCTTCTAGTGCTGGTCATACTCATGTATTAACTGCTACAGATTATTTCACAAAATGGGTAGAAGCCATTCCAGTAAAGAGTACTACTTCTGAAGTGGTGTGCAGTTTCATCAAAGAAAACATCTTGGTAAGGTATGGTGTACCAAACAAGATTGTGACAGATAATGCTTCGAATTTTTCTTCAACTGAGATGATGGATTTTTGTTATGGATATGGCATCTCTCTGGCTCACTCTTCAGATTACTATCCTCAGGGAAATGGACAAGCAGAATCCACTAATAAAAATCTGGTGACCATAATAAGGAAATTAGTCAATGAGTCTCAATGAAACTGGCACAAGAAACTCTATGATGCTCTTTGGGCAGACAGGATCACACCTAAGAGAGCCATTGGAATGTCTCCTTTTCAAGTGGTATATGGAGTAGAAGCTCAATTGCCAGTAACAGTGGAGCTGCCAGCCTTGCATCTAATGAAGGCCATTGAAGATACCAGTTTCAATGATGCTTTGGATAAGAGAATAATGTACCTTCACAAATTGAATGAGGATAGATTGGAAGTTGCTGATAAGATATCTACTCATCAACAAAAAGTTAAGGTCCTGTTTGATAAGAAAGCCAGGTTCAGAGATTTCCAAGTTGGAGACATTGTTTTGTTGTGGGATAAAAGGCATGAACCTCGTGGCAGCCATGGCAAGTTTGATTCCCTTTGGCTCGGACCTTTCAAGATCAGGCACTTTACTAGTAAGAATTATTTTTACCTTGATTATATGGATGGTTCTTCTCTCCCACTTCCTTATAGTGGGCAGTACCTGAAATTGTTCAAGTCATAGGTGATTAGGGAGTCCTTTGTATATTCTGTACATGATTTTGTTTTTCTTTCCCTTTGTTTTGGTGTGTTGTCCTCTGTATTGGTTTGATTCGATGACTTCGTTGCCCAATGGATAAGGTACTGGTCTACTTCCCGAGTTTGTCTAAGTTCTTACCTTGTCTCATTCCTTGAATTTATGCCAAGTCATCCCTGAAGGAGCCAGCTGTTGTCCACTCAAAATTCCCCTGCTCTTAAGAAAGTGAAAATTTAAAATTTTGAGTTTAAGTGTTTTCTCTGTTGTACTGATAATGTGAAATGCCAAAGAAATTGAGAAATCTACGTTTTTGGGTCATTTTGTGTGTTTTTCGGGCCTGTCGGACATTTTTGTCCCGTGTGTCCCAAGTTCAATTGGGCCCTCTGTTCCCCGATCGGCCGGTTCACCCGAAGTCTGTTCTTTTCGGGCCCGTCAGACATTTTTGTCCTGCGTGTCCCAAGTTCAATTGGGCCCCCTTGTTCCCGATTTTCCCGGTTCGCCGAAGTCTGTTCTTTTCGGGCCTTTTTTCGCCGGACATTTTTATCCACGTGTCCCAAGTTCGCTGACCAATTTTGTTCCATTTTCGTATGATTTGGCCGAGCCGCATACTTCGACCGTCCATTTTGTCCTTTTGTCCCAAATGTCCCAAGTTTATTTTGTCCCGTGTCCAAGTTCAATTGGGTCCTCTGTTCCCGATCGCCGGTTCACCCGAAGTCTGCTCTTTTCGGGCCCGCCGGACATTTTTGTCCCATGTGTCCCAAGTTTCACCGGACCAATTGTTCCATTTTTCCGATTCGGCCGAGCCATTTGACTTGAGTATTTTTTGTCCCGCATGTTCCAAGAGCATTTGTGCATCTTTTCCTTACTTCACCCAAATCGGCCGAGCCGCGTACTTCGCGCTTTCGCGTCCCACATGTCCCAAATGAACCAAGTGCCATTCGTGCTAATTTTTCCCACTCTACCCGAATATCTTGCTTATTCAATTTGGTAGGTATGTATTAAATACGCATTCATTTCCTTTCTCTCTCCTAAATGGCTATATAACGAGAGTGGAACCCCTATGTGTTTTACACACTGCTTTCCTGCTATCTTTTGCTCGAACCTTTGCAATCTAAATTCCTACGCGCGTATCCATTTTCCTCTACAATTCCTTCCCAAGTCTAGCTTGCAGCTTCACCCTCCGAATTACTACCAACATGAAGATCAAGGTTGGAGGAGGCGGGAGAAAAAATCTCACCACTAGAAGGGAGAGGCTTTCAAAACACTAGATATCGGGACAAAGAATTCGCCATTTTCACTTTAGTGATTTTTGGTCGAGTGTGTCTCAAACCCTACGCCAATCAAAGATGATTCATGAGCTTTTGTCAAAGGGTATGGTTCAAGGAAAGCTCCATTTCCAAAGAGAAAAAGAAGGAGATCTGCGGAGCTCATCTTCAACTGCTATTGAAGAAGTAAATAAAGATATCATACTCATGTCGAGTTTGATAAGGAAATGGAGAAGTGCCTCGGATTTTGGACCGAGGATTCCAAAATGGAGAAGTGCCAACACATCAGTCCCACGTGGCGAGACATAGCCGAGGCATCAAGAGATTCATGCAAAGCGGATTTTGAAGTCAGTGGGTCCCTCCCAGTCATAAGCACTTGTCTTCTTCTCCTTATTCCTCTCTTCTCTTCCAATTCTTTTTCTCGGATTTATTGTAATAAGTTGAGGTATTGCGATTGGCAATCCTTAACTAATCTTTAGTTAAAAGAAGTAGTTACCGAGAGTAACTGAATTGTAAACTATATAATGGCCTCTCCTCGCCATTTTGAAGGAGGAAGAACTTGGCTTATTTTCTGAAAGTGTAAATAAATCATAAAGAAATCAATACATAAGGGCTTTTCATTCTTCGTCTATCTGATCTCTTTTATCCCTAAGCTTTTCATTTAATCTTGTTAAGATCATTTGTCTATATTATATTAAGAAGCTTTGTATTCTTGCAGATGTTATTGATAGAACTTTGTGTCTTTCAAATTTCATCTTATTAGTATGATACAAATGATCTTGTTTCAATTCACTGTACCTTCGCATGCATAAAGAATTACTCTGTCATCTATAATTCTAAATGGTGCCTTTCTGCTCATTCTCGTTTTCTCATTCCTCAGTCCTTTTGTAATTGATGATCCTTATAGAAAACACTTTCGTAAATATCCAAGTTCCACAAGAAAATCATGTTTTGTATATGTGTAAATAGGTTCTAACTCCTTCCACACCCATGTAATTCCTTCTGGTTCACAATCTCAAACTGGCTCTTCGCATTTTAATCACATAGATCTTCCACTCAATTGAATCTGAAAACCCTAGCTCATAGAACTTGCTTATATCTCCAACTCTTCATTTTTGCAAAGTAAAAATGAGAGTGCCCCGACCCTTTATTTATAGTTTTTCCTTTTTTGATCATTAAATGCTACTTTACCTACCCCCATACTTTTTTCATTTAATGCAGCTTTTTCAAACAAAGCCCATCCTTAGCACCTTTAGTTGCACGCCCAACTGCACTGAAAATGTCTCCAACCTTCAGTGCGCAACCAAACCAACTGTGAGACATTTGTGCATGCTTAACCTGCACCGAAGGCACTTCTTCTATCTAGATTCTTGCTTTCTCCTACCTCATGTTGCTTTAACTGTGCTTCCTTTTCCTTTGTATGTGGGATCTACCAAGTAGCTTTATCCTGGCACCAACCATTTTATCGTTTCTCTTCATCTACCTCTTTCAACCAGGCTACACAAAAAGTCTCTTCAACACAACTTCCTTGGTACTTTAATCATGCACTTCTTCACTTTTCTCCACCCCACACTTAAATGATGCACGAGTCCTCTGCGCACTCACAAATTCTCCAAAAATAGCAATAAGGTTACCGGCGCCCAAGGTGAAAAACCAAAACAACAACGCGAAAGGGAAACACAAGAAAGGGAAAATGCATAAAGGAAACTTCTAAAATAACTAGAAAAATTGCCTTATTTACAAACACCAAGAAGACTTATTTATAGTAGGGCTTCAACCTACTACCATTGAAGTGTCCAAGAAACTTCGTCCCATTCAGCACTTGTAATTAGTATGCACTCGAATCAAGGATGTATGAAATTGTGTAGGGACCCAACCAATGGACTTTCAACTTTCCAAGATGGCGCAGAAACTTGGAATCATATAGTAACACCATCTGCCCAACCTCAAACTTTTTGTTTCTAATATGGTGATCATGCCAAGCCTTTTGTTTTGCCTTTTCCCTTTGTTTGGCTCCATCAGGAAAGTGATCATCTCTCATCCAGTTTCATTAGCTCATCAATCCTTTCTTCCACTTGTTCATCGGCTAATCCTCCTACGTGCGCTATTCGTAGAGAAGGTAACATAAATTCAACCAGAAAAATGGATTCCACGCCAAACACCAATTAAAAAGGTGTGGCTTTATTTAGTCTTTTATATGTAGTCCTGTAAGCCCATAACACTACCGATACTTTGTCATCCCAATCTTGTCTTCCAACATCATAGATTTTGGTCAAGGTATGACTCAGTATTTTGTTGAATGCTTCCACGGTTCCATTTGCTTGTGGGTGATAGGGCGTAGTCTTGTGATGAGCCACCATGAACTCTGATAACAGGATCCTCACGGTCTCATTCAGAAAATGTGTACCCCTATCACTGGTCAAACTCAATGGACATCCATACCTTGTGATAATGTTCTCCCATAAGAACCTTTCCGCTATTACTACCATGCAATATTTAGTTTGGGAATCCGTGTAAGTGATGACATACCATGACCTAGTCCTACACGCTACTGGTGCAATAGGTCCCACAAAATCTATCACCCATTTTTCAAAAGGCTCCATGCAAGGGATAGGATGCAAAGGAATTTCAACTCTCCTTCTTGGTTTTCTAATGCGCTGACAGTGGTCACACACTATACAATAATCTCTACAATCCCTGTACAAGGTTTCCCACCATAATCCTACCATTAATATCTTACGTGCGGTGGCATCACCTACCTAATGCCCACCCGCACTTCCTCCATGACAGCTAGGTGCTCATTCTCTAATACACACACTGTGCAAAATTTCATCTCGCCCTAACCTGTATAAGTCTCCACTAATCAACATGTAGGGCGCGACGCGTATATGGCCAACTGCTTCTTTTCCAATGCCTTCATTCCATCCGGCGCCACACCTTCTTTTAAAAATATTGCAATCTCCTCCAAATCCAAGGGCGCATGCCACAATCTAACAGATTGGGCTTCGGCATTGCTTCCTCAATACTTTTCCCGTCCTCTCCTAAATCAATCCTTGGTAGATGATCAAGCCCACAATTGCTTTTTCCAAGCTTTATCACAACTGTGAATTCAAACTCTTGAAACAACAACACCCATCGACATATGTGCCCTTGAAGAACGGGCTTGTTCACCAAATAATTTAATGCCATGTGGTCAGTGTAGAATACAAAGGGTGTTGCTAGCAGATACTATCTAAACTTGAAGAGCACGTAGATCATTGAAAATGCCTCACGCTCGGTAGTGGTATAATTCTTCTCTGCTAGTGTTAACTTCCTGCTCACAAAATAGAGAGGATGATCAACAATCCCCTCACTTGGTTATGCAAGCACTGCTCCAATGGTGGTTCCTGAGGCATCTACATGGACATGGAAGGGCTTGTCCCAAGAGGGAAAACGTAAAATAGGTGCGGTAATAATCCTATCTTTTAATGTATCAAACACCCTCTGCTGCGCCTCACCCCAATGGAAGGAACTTTTGTGTCTAAGAAGCTCCTCTAAAGGCACGACAATCTTGGCATATCCCTTAATGAATTTCCTATAATAGCCTGTATGCTCAAGGAATCCATGCACTGCACTCTGGCTAGTAGGTTCCCTTAACCCCACAATAACTGCAACCTTAGCGGGATCTACCAACAAGCCCTCCTTACATATGATATGCCCCAATAGAGTCCCAAAGGGAGTAGCAAACACACATTTATTAATGTTGAGGGATATCCTCAATTTCCTACACCTTTCAAACATTAATCTCAAGTTGTCACAATGGTCCTTAACCAGACCATATACTGTCTAATCATCCAAATAGACCTAAATAAATTTATGGATGAAGTCCTGGAATTCTTGCACTATTATGCACGAGAAAACAACAAGTGCATTCTTCAACCCAAAGGGCATGACCGTATATGCAAAACTTCCCCACTCGGTGGCGAAATTTATCTTCTCCTGGTCCTCCTTTGCAATCCGGACTTGGTGGTATCTTGAAAATCCATCCGTAAAGGAATATATTTCGCACCTAGCGACTCCTTCCAAAATTTCTTCAATGAAGGGGGTTAGAAATGGATCAATGACACAAACTACATTCAATTCCCTATAGTCCACACAAATCCTAATCTACCCATCCTTCTTGATGTTGATTACCATCAGACTTATCCATTCCGATTCTTCCACTACCTCAATGATCCCAGAAGCTATCATCTTGTCTATCTCCTCCTTAACCCTCATGTGTAAATTGGGATTCATTCGGTAGGGCCTTTTTCTAACTCGGGCACGCACCGTCCTTTAGTTTTATCTTCATCTCCCCAAGGAATGGTGAATGCCTTTGAGCTCATGGTACCCACGTGGGAATAAATCCTCAAATTCACACAGCAGATCAATGATCTTTGATACTTCCTTCTCTGTCTAGTAATCCCCAATAATAGCTTCCTTAGGTTCTTCTTCTGAGCTGATGTTAAATTTCTTCATCTTTAAAGGTTCATGGTACACACGCGCGTGAGCATCTACATTGTCCACTACCTCACACGTTCTGTAGAATGGCTAACATCTAAGCTTTTCAATTCTTCTCCATCAATCACATATACTAACTTTCCCTTCTCTTTTTGCAAACACGCACGCTCAAACTGTAACTCCTCTACTTCTTCAATTTCTTCAAAGCGCACCTCCAATCCTGGTTCACCTAGTAATTCCAACAACCTATCTTCCATTCTGGCACTATCCCCCATGGTAAGGTGCTTGATACCCTGTAAGGCCTTATCAATCGATGGCTTGGTACTCTGATACTCAAAGGTTTGAATAAGGTCAGCCGCGAGCTCTTGCCAATTCCTTATTTGGCGGCATGTCTCCGAATGAATGTACCATACGCACGCACAACCCTACAGTGTAGAATACAACTTGTGCACCCAGAGGGATGGTGGCAAAGCTTCCACACCTTCTCTCTAGACCCGTTCACACTCCTGGATATGGAAAGAGGTGGGATCCTTCCCATGGTACTCCTTGATGATGGTGGGTACATTACTTCTAGAAAATATGATAAAGAGAGCAATCCTTACCTTGCGCCACTCTAAAAGGCTCTCTTGATGTGTGGCCCACCAATGAGCTATTGTGCCAAGTAAGACATAACTTAACATCTCCTCTGTTCCTTCTCATTCTTCCACTGAGCTTCTACCTCCTGCAGAAAGATCTCAAGGAAGGCTCCTCCTGAATACTTGGGCAATTCTTTTCCTCTAAGGTGCATAATAGTGTGTGCCTTTGTTACCTTTGTCACCAACCCTCTCAACTACCATCCCATTAGTTCGTAAGTCCCATGTGCCCAATTGTCATACACCAGGCTAGTGGTAGCACTTATTGACTGAGCATCTTCAAACTGGATAACTCCATTAGTAGGGTGTACCATCTCAGGGTCCCTGATTGAGTGCACATAAATCTTGTCAGAACTTCTTCTCCCAACGGTTCAATATAGGGTGTCAAATTCCCATCAACCAGGGGTATAATGACCCGTTCCTCTTTGTTCTCAAATTTGATGTACCCTTTGTTGAACCGAAGGTCCGCATTATTCTTATAACACCAAGGGCACCCAAGTAGTGCTAGGAAATTGTCCGCCTCGGCAAGTGCCAAGACTTCAAAGTCCCTAGTAAACTTGGCTCCCTGAATAGTAATAGTTGCATCCTTCAAGACACCGATGGGCATTACCTTAGTTTTGTTTTCCATATACAACACATTCGAAGATGGCTGTAATGCAGTCACCCCCATCTGATGTCATGCATCCAAAGTCAAAAAATTAACCTCCGCACCAATGTCAATGAGTATATTGCTGAAGAGTCATCCATCTACAATTGCATTCAACGTAATCTCCTTATCATAATCGAGGCTGTGAGGGGAAGGTTTGCATTCAATACCTGTCTCTCGCACTCTTCTCCGATGTGTGGTACCTTCTCTCTCAACCAGGATCCTAGCAAAGGAATGATGTTCTCCTACCTTAGCATTTTACACACCTCCTTGACCTCATCTAGGTCATCCTTTTGCACCTCAACTCTCCTTCCTTGTTCCTCCTTTCTGGATTTCTCCTTTAGACACTGGATCTCCCCTTGCAAGCTTCAAATAACATCCATGGTGTCCTGATATATCTCCTTCTGATGTGCGGGGTCTAGATATTTTCCATGAACGACCTCCTCCCTCATAACCAGGGTCTTTTGTCTTGGTACCTCTCTTGTATGCGTGTGGCTTCTGCCCTTGTTGTTACCAAGACAGGCTCTAAACCTTCATCTGTGTTACCCAAGGCATCCACTGTATGTCTACCTTCTTGATGTTGACCATCACAACACCCTTGTCCTTCCGGTGCTGCTGATTCATATGCTCAAATAACTCCAAGAAATCCTCATACTTATGCTTCTTTCCACACCACGAGCACTGCAATAAGTCCAGGCACTCACACTTGTAATGTTATGTAGATCCACAGTTGAAACATGTTCTACACGGGAACTCACTCCTTCCTCTGCGGTTACCTCATCCACGAAATCCTCCTCGAAAACATCTTCCACGTACGCCTCCATCTGCACACTCTTCATAACGGTGATCATCATTTTTAGAACCACTGGAAATGCTAGTTTGGCATACCCCATGATCAATGGCCTCATGGATCTGATCAATGAGCCTACAATACTTTATATCATGGGTTGTGGAGGTGCAAATTTTGCAATAACAAGATACATTCTTCCTGATCGCACATGCGCAGTAAGGGACATCTACTTGCATCATGGTCCCCATGACAAATCTCACAATCTACTATCACAGCGTGTACCATCCTTTGGGGGAAATTATCCTTAACGTGCCCCTCTATTTCACAATCCGTGCACCATAAACCACTACGAGTCTCATGGACTAAGTTCGAGACAATTTTTCCAACTATTTGGCCATAACAGCAATCTGAGCCTCCAAGAATGGGCTAACACTAGTATCAATACTACCAACAGCCTCGGTGTGCAAGGTAACTTCCAATGCTTCATGTGGATCTGTAAAAGTTTTATGAGACAAGGCCCTTCTAAAAGGGGTGATCAATCCTCCAAAAACCACTGTGCATGCTGTGAAGGGTGAATATCATATGACAATTTAGATAAGAGAGTTTTAAAATGTGCATCATACTCCCGCACACTCTCTGTCATTCCTTGTTGAATCTCCTTCAAAGCGCTAATGCTTTTTGCTTGAACTCAAGAATGTGGAACTCTGCCAAGAATGCATTCTTTAAAGCAGTGTAGTCCACCACCGTTTGATGAGGGTCATACTTTCTATACCAGCTATGCGTGTGCCCTTGCAACGTGGTTGTAAATTGACTAGCCTTTTTGTTCGGGGTTGTGATACCCTTCACATGCCATAGTAGTTCACACTTGTGAACATGTTCTGCAAACATCCTCAATGCCCCTGTAATATGGAAAATGCAGAGACATTTCAAAGAATACTTGAGGTGGTGGCTAGGGTCCTTGTCTTGAACCAGAGCCTTGGTTCCCTCCGGTGTTTCTTCCACCACTTGATCCACCAGGTCCACTGGGTCCTGTACCTCCAAAGCCACTAGATCCACCAGAACCACTAGGTCCAATAGGGCCTATAGGAGCTGTGTCAAGCGCCCCCATGGTCCCACTAAACTATGTGCCGATGGTCTATGATAGTGCCCCACTACCACTACTTTGTCCCATGCCACTCCCTGATGTGAGCCCGAAAGCTTGTACACTTGCCCCTTGTCCAAAAACTCCTTTGAATACTGGAATATGTGCAGCCATAGAAGAAGGGAATGAAAAATTATATCTCCTAGGCGCGGATCTATTTCTTCCCTTTGGTTTCAACTCGATCAATACTTCTTCCTAGTTAGGAAAACCAAACACTAGGGCTCGGTCCTTTGGGTGGGTTAAGATATGTGCTTATGAATCTCCTTTCTCCATGCGACAAGATCTCACCGAAGTGAAGGGGTCTCCCTTACACGCTTTCCAAGATGGGGTAACATAGAATGCTTAGGTTCCACATCCTCCGCGTGAACCTTAACTCCTTCCCGCAATGTTTGTCTCCATAGATCCATCACACTAGTAGCCTCGCATCATCTAGCAATCTCCCTTTCACGCGCTTCACCATACTTGAGCCATCTTTCTTCCCTCTCCTTCTCTGTCATATCATCTACCATCTTCCTCCACCCAAGCTTCCTTACCTAGTGCTCAGAATAGTTTAGCCGGCCATTGGGAGCACCTCTAAACTCATGGTAACCATCAATATCTTCATAGCTAGAGGAATAGCATGTAGAAATGTTCCTCTAGGTTCTCGAAAAATTCAAACTCAAGCAACCTCTAGGCAAGAATACATAGAAATGGCATATTCCAGAGTGTAGCTAGTTAGTACTCCTCTCCACCAATGATCTACAACACGGGTCCACGTCAGATCTGCATCCTGTAACCTTTGGTAGTCTTCTTTGGTCCATATCCATGACCCATAACGCTAACTTGATCTAGATGCATAGGTTGAAAGCCACCCATATAACTCTACTGGGAAGTAGCAGAAGAATGTCTCGTACAGATCATGGTAGAGGTTCTCTTCTACCCATCTATGTGTATTAAACTCAGGTCCAGTGCTATATCTATGAGAAAATTCATCCTCCGTGCTCTTGAACCATGATTCAACATTTTCCAATGTTAACCGATATGTCATTAATCTTTACAGATCATGATGCATGTTATATCCCACTACAACTTTGAAAAGAGGTCCTAGCAATGAGAACCAAGATGTAGTCATTTTTACTCTTATCACAAAAGGAAGAACCCCATGCGCGCCGACCTATCACCCAACAGAAGCTGAGCACTCACCCGAGGCACGCGTGGGTGCCAAGTCTCTCTTTTATGTGAGTCTAGTGGGAAGCATTATCTATGATTAGTGTAAGAGTATTTAGGAAAGAAGTTGAGACATACAAGAACCATAGGGCTCAAAACGGCCTCCAGATCCTTGTAGTCACTTCAGACCAAGTGCTTTAACAGATTCCAGAACATATACTATAACAGAAAGAAAGATACAACCATTCATTCATATCATGAAAGGAAAGAGAACTCATATGAATGAAATATACATTAAACCCATTGATATTCATATCTATTTATAACAAGTAACCTCAATATATTCATTGATTCATTACAGAGTGTCACAGAGTGCAGACCTCATCATGCGCATCACTAGACATATGTAGCTAAGCTAACAGAAAAGAAAAATACAACTCCATGCTTAGTACATCCTTTCCTGAACTAAAATATCCACTCACAAAGCAATTCTGCAGAGCCTCACCCACTCTCTAACCCACTATTCCCCATGTATATCCCCATGATATATCTATTTTTGTATGTATATCTCTATCTCTATGCATATGTATCTGTCTGTGTCTCTTTTTCCATAGTAGACACTTGTATTTATCACTTTCTGAGTTGCTAACTCACCTTTTCGTGCCCTCAGATCTGTCACCAAGTGTCGAATGTGGTCCTCCATGTGAGCATGTTCCTTCAAGCTTGAGCTCTCCATTCCATCTCATGATGATCTTCTAGAAGATTCCATCTGGGCATGCTCTTTCTTGGGCCAACTTGTTGCCAGTGGCATCTTATCCACACGTAACCGATCACACTTTTCACGTGTTTTCCTTGGGTGTTCAAATTTGCTAAGTCCCGAACCTCCTTTAACGCATCGTGCGTGATATAAGCCTTTCTCTTATGCATTTTTTCCTTACACGCCATCCAGTAACTGGGATCTCGCATGCCGTCATGCCTTTATACTTGGTCAATATTCCAGGGGCCCAACAATCATGCCCATATGAGAAAAGCACGTTTCTTGGTATATTGGAAAAAAATTTCGAGGCCAAAAAAATTTCTCAAGGGCTACGCCCTGAACCCCCACTCGAGGCCCAACCCAACCCCAAACCCCGAAAAGACAATTGTGGAAAGTGTACGGTCTTCAAAATTTTCACACATGAAAACAGCTCCATAACCTAACATGTCTTTCTTTACGATAAAATATAATGTATTGATACACGATATTAGATTCTCGAAAGAGGGTTATAGTAACTCTATGAGTTACTAATATTTCATTAGTTCCTCTTATTGATCTAACTCAACGTAATATACATCGTTACATATAGGTTTACTAACAATGTTCCACATTGAGTTGTTTTATTACATTCACTCATTAAGAATAGTCTTTAATCTCTTAAGTACATTAATTGTCATGATTAGTTCATTTAATAACCATAAGGTATAATTATAACTTTAACTATGTTTTCGTTATATTTTTATCTCGTATTGTTCTATGTGTCGTCATTAAATATACTTTATCTTTTCAATGGAATCAATGCAATCAATATTTAATAATATCATAAAATTAATCATCTTTATTTATAATCAATAGTATAAACAATAGATAGATATTTTTATATCCAACAAGATAAGCCATAAATCAGCCAAGTAATATATTCATATTCAATAAGAGGATAATCCTTAAACTTTATTAATAATGATATAAAAATTCATCAAGAATAATACAATGGGAAAAATGCCTTTAACAACATGCGAAGACATTTCATTCGCATTAAACATTGTTTATAATAATCCTTTCTAGATTTTTATTAAAATAACATATGACATAAATCAATCATATACAATCCAAACAATCATTTCAAGAGTATCATCATTTCTTGCAAATTGTAGGAGAGAGTAAATATTTATGGATTGGTTAAAGAACTAGCATGAGTTCACAAACTCATATTCCATGTTGAAATCAAAATCAAATAATAGAATAAGTTATGGTCATACTTATTTGAAAGTAATAAACTTCCTAGTTTATAATAAGATAACTATCTCATATGCTTATGATAATGATACTTCCTATTTATATGTAAACATTATCATTCACTATCCTCATTAGAATCAACTTAATAAAGCTTAAACACAATCATATAATCTAATAAAGAGAGATTTTAACTATGATAACATTCAAAAACAACTTATTTTCTTGTCATGAGTTATGTAATAAAGGGAGAGACATTTACTAAATCTGCCATGTTTAATTAACCCAACAATTAATATAATAATAGTTATTCCTTAAATGTATCATCACATAGCCAAGTCAATAAAAAAATTCATTCCTAGTTCATGAAAAATTGGTTTATACATAGTACATATAACCCTTTTCTTACCAAACAAACAATAATAATTTAAAGCATAAGTTCAATTCATTTATGTTAAAACCTTCATTATTTTCAAATGTACTACCCACCTAAATGGAATCATTTATCTTGTTGAGAGGTAAAATTGGCTAAGCAATAGCCAAGTGTGGAGGTTTGGATTTTTGCACAAGAGGTGCATGAAGGGGCACACACATCTTGGATGGAGAAGCACATAGGGGTTCACGCATGGGAAAAATAGTTAAAGACTTAGCCAATTTTCTGAAGGCATGGCTAAAAATAGAAGAGCAAAGGAGGAGTGGCATCCAAGCAAGGTTTATATTTAGACAAAAATAGGATATCTTGGGACACACACAAAGGAAGCCACCTTTGGGAAAAACACATGCGGAGACAAAATAATATCATGTATGGGCCAAGCTAATTATAGGATTAAAGAAAGTTTATGGTTAAGTTAATCTAATATTAGCTAGGGAAATTTTAAGGGTCCCTCCAAAAAAAGCCTTACCAAATATTTAGCGAATCTGGGAAAATTATCTTTCGCACGAATGGTGAATATTAATACATCACGAAATCACTATTAAATGCTACTAGATGGTAGTTTTTATATGCTACCGGTTGGTAGCATATTTTTATGCTACCATTAGACAACAAATAGTATGTTGTTAGAAAGTAGAATAGAAAATGCTACCGATTAACAACATAACTATATACTATCGATCGGTAGCATAATTTTTTTTTCGATTAGTAGCAATTTTTATACTTATTGTTTGACAACATACTATATGTTGTCGGATGATAGCATAAAAATATGCTACTGAATGACTATATTTAGGAAAATTTTGTGAATTTCTATTTCGTAGGAATGACGAATTGACCCCTATAATTAAATTGTACCGAGAAAATTCTAACGAATCTGGTCTAGCTTGTACCTAAATATTCACCAATTTCAAATTTCAAAAACTGGAATATTTGTGAATTAAAGAATATTCGCCACTAAAATTTTCCCCGACATTAGCGAGAGAATGAAAAATTATGCAAGCTTTATACGCACGACTATTTTTAATGTAAGCATGCATGTTATTTTGATAGTAGGCCCATTATTAGGAGAGTGCATGAGAAGTGAAGGGAAAGTCCCCACCCCTATATATATGTGATGTATGTCTTTGTAAGGATGGCCATGGATAGAGAGAGGGATCATGGGAGTCGCAGACCATGTATGATGTTTGTTATAAAGTTAGGTTCGATTTATGCATGTAATGTTTTATGTATTGTTGCAATGAATGATTATATGTATTCAACTTCTGTTATGTAATGAATTTTAGTTTCTAATGGATAATTGTGGTTGGATAATAGTATTTGATGTATTTGAATATGGTGTTATAATGATGCAGTTGATCTTGATTATTTTTTCATTGATTGTATTTCCTTATCATATGTGTTTACAAACCGACAAGGTGAGTATGATTATACGTGCGTGAATGGTTTAATGATTAAAAATATGATGAATATGCATGATAACTTATTTTCAAGCATAACAAAGGAGGGACCTAGTAGCTATGTGTGCTTTGGGTGAGCATTTAGAACTATCTCGAATGAGGTGTTAATGCGTATAACTTGTGTATGAAATAAATATTGGTATAGCAGCAGATTTACACAATAAAACAATAGATTTCTTCTTAATATTAATCATGCTAATACAATGGCTATTATATAGCTAGGAATGTTGTTGAACAACTTCCTATAAAATAGGAAGTATACAAAACAATAACCTTCCCGTACTAATATATTGTTATACATTTGTTATAACAATATAAACATACTAACCAATTATAATAAACTAACAACCATGTGAATATTAACTCCTAACATTCCCCCCCTTAGTGTTTACATGGTAGAAAAACATCCACACTTTCAGCTCTAGTATGCTCACCCCTGTGGCATGTCCAACTCTGTGACTCATGACCTTGATAAAAAGAAAGGCTCTCTCCTTCCATGGTTTTAAACAGCTTACCAAAAACCTTGACGCGACAAGAACCTCATCAAGCTGTCGACCTCGTGTGGTTTTCTGGATCCTCCCACAAACCATTTCAAGATCCATGAATGACTTACTTACTCTGGTGCTACTGCTCACCAGTATGCTCATACATCAGGGAATTATGTAGGAAACACAACTTGCATATTACAAAACCACATAATAGAAGAAATACTGAAAATATTTCACATTACTTCCTATAAGAATCGTAATGTTCTTAATTATAGTCTCTGTCATTGATCACTGCCACTCGATCTCAAACAGCATAGAAAACTGCCACTGCCACTGGAAGCTTTCCTTGACTAAGTCGTTTTGGGTGCAGAATGGGAATGGAACATTGGTATGTATCCCCCACAATGTGAAATTCCAAATAAGAAATCGAAAGGAAAAATGTATTGTGTTGTATCATACTAAGCTGGATCTTGATGTCTTGATCTTGCTTTGCACATGATCACCATTACCAATGAACGTATTCACTGACCGATCATCTTCCAATGAAGTACGACGATCGAGAGGATCTCTCGCGATGAGAGGATCACTTTGTAGTTTTCTCGCTCTTTTATACAATTCTTTTCCAAAGTATTAACAATAAATCACACCACTCAAATCAATAGAACACGCAAACCTGAAGCATACCGAGAAAATGGAAACCACACTTTGAAAATCATATACTCACACCATACATATGCCACCATACCTTCTATGCTGGCCCTATCATTGGTGGTGACGAGAGAGGTCGTTGTTCGACCTCCTTCCTCCGATGCCTCCTTCCTCCATCTTTCATGCTACTAGTTCAGCCGGATGTGATCATGAAGCTCAAAAAATACCTTCAATAATTTGGACGTCGCGTACAAGCGAAAATGCGTCCAAAATTGAAATGCGGGAAATTTTATTTTATTTTTCGAACTTTGGAAGACGACACTTTTTACAATAGCATTGACCCACAATGAAATTTTGACGACTAAACAAAAATCGACTCTCGACTTGACAATGACTATTTTGAATCGGACAAAAAGACTCGACTAAATTAAAAAGTAATAAAATGAGATTACTTTTTAAATGAAAATGAGTATTAAAAATCCTAAAATCACCTATATGGAATTATTTGACTTGTTAAGCTTTTGAATAACATAATGACCCTCTAGATAGACATAGGATATTAAATCATGACTAATACAAAATTAAAATGACACTAAAACTTGACACGTAATTTAAAAATAACTGACTATGAATAGACACTAACCCGAGACCGATTCAATGAAGAGTTTATATTATACTCAACACGTCATATAGAGAATCATCTGAATGGTCACATGGAGAATGAGACAACTTCAAACCTGTTGACTGCAGATTTGCAAGATAACTTTTCAGGCTTATAATACTTTTATGTTGAAACCATGGGCCAGCGGTGGTTTTGAGGTGAGCAGCAACGGTAGCTTCACAACGTTTTGAAAACTTGTCTCAATGTAACCTTGTGTGAAACATGCAAACCGATGCATGTATTTGATGGATTCCACACCAGATGAGTGCAATATTGATGTGTCTATGTTGCGTGTCAAACACCAAACTCAGTGCATGCAGATATATAGAGATTCAGTGATGAATCTAACCCAATGCAAACCAGATGACCGTAACCAACACATTGATCAATACAAATTTGAATGTGCAGATCAGATGCAGGTTGAATCCCCAGCTACAGAATACATTCAAATATTCACAGAAATGGCGGCTCATAGAACATAGAGATTGGGCGCTCAACTTATCAGAATTTTAGATCGATCCACTTCATGTTTATTCCTCATGCACATCCGTCCTTGCATATATTTGAATGGTCTCAACCTGATATATGTGACGCTATAGGAGGATATCCTTGTATTGGTATGAAAGACCACGTGGAAGAATAAAAATTTATGCTAATCAGGTCTCCAAGGTTGTAGAACGAGATCTGTAGCATATGTAAAATGACCAGTGGGAGTCGTTGTTGATGTAAAGCCAAGATTATGCAATTATATCTCCTCCGAAATCTAATACAGAATGCAGCGAATCAAGCCATGAAGACTCGAGTAGGTAGAACAAAATATGATATATATATGTACCAACAGAAAATAATAAAATCACAGACTCCAAGATCTCAGAGAATCTCATAACTCGGGGCAAGCATGGATTTGCATAATAGCCCCTTCACAGATTTAATAGATCATTGATCGCTCTGATACCAAATATTGGTATAGCAGCAGATTTACACAATAAAACAATAGATTTCTTCTTAATATTAATCATGCTAATACAATGGCTATTATATAGCCAGGAATGTTGTTGAACAACTTCCTATAAAATAGGAAGTATACAAAACAATAACCTTCCCGTACTAATATATTGTTATACATTTGTTATAACAATATAAACATACTAACCAATTATAATAAACTAACAACCATGTGAATACTAACTCCTAACAATAAAAGGGTACATTTTGGTTCCATTTCCAGGACATCTTTTCAATTTGTTGTATAGGATGTTGCATGCAGATGGCATATTGAATGTCTTTAGAGAGTATTAATAATTGGGTAGAAGACAACCAAGATAAGTTTGCATAGAGGTATAACACTAGAATTGATTTCAATGTGTAAAAGCGGGTGGAATATTATCTTTATGACTTCTTGTATCATATATTCTTCAGCTTTTTCCCAAGTATAGTTGTACCAATGGTTGATGACTTACACATCGAATAGAATTCATTTCCCTAGTTTGAGAGTTTGGACGTAGGAAACCTACTAGACTATCTTTGATTCAATTTGAGACATGGGCCATAGATGTGGATTGTTAGTGGGAAGGTGTGTTGTGTAAATGTACCTTAGAGTACGCGATCTCGACATATTATTTCCGGAGGAAGTAAATTTCAAGTTTTTACATGATCCCGGAGGATCCTATTTGCACACGATATCCTTAGTTATCAAAATCTTACTTGATAGAATTGGGATTGGAAATATTACCTATGGATAGATAAATCCCCACTACACGTAGGGGCGGAGAAGGTGTGGATAAGTATGGCGTTGACCTTGGTGGAAGAAAGGCAGAGAGGAGAGATGAATTAATCATAATGTAGTGTGAAAAGAGAGAGAGAGTAATTGAAGTGGTATTGTTTTCAAGAAGAATGATGGCTCGCAAAGGTTTTGAGACACTCGTGGAAGACGAAGAGCCAACACATCATGTCCTCCTGACATTGGGAAAGTGCATTAGAGAGACCTAATTAGCTTCGGATGAGAGTACATTGGAAGAGAGAATGAGGGCCATGGGATTGCATCGACCCAACTTGAATACCTAGCCCTTGCGCAAGGTGTTCTAGATCCAGATATATTTTTGAAGGAAAATGTAGTGGAGGTAAAAGCAGGTAGTATCCCCACGTGGAAAAGGAGATACATGTAGATATAATTTTTGTTAACTTAGGAATTGAATCGGATGGCGAACGTGCCCATAGTAGTGTAAAAGCACCGGTGTTTGGAAGTACTTTAGGGTTTTTTTACAGGAGTGTCATAAGGACAAAGTATTAGCACACAAACTATTGGAAGTAGTTCTATAGGTGTTGTGATAATGTAGATAGTGGATATCTAGTTTAGTACTATAAGAGGGACATAGGGAAGTTCATCTACTAGGTTACATGCCATAATAGAGGTGCGAGAGGATCATTATGTTCAAGTCAACTACCGCATGGAGAAAATCTTGGTGGAGGTTTAGGATCTGGGTTTGGTTATAATCTAGGGTAGGGTCCACCACCATAACAACCACCTCGGAATCAATCTCAGCAGACACCACCTCAACAACCATAGTAGTAGACACCTAAAGTCTTATTTGAGATGTCTCTTAACTTACAAGAGAAGAGAGGTGTGGAGGATGCTCACTGAGCATGTGTATAAGTGTGAGTTACTATGGAGATAAAATGGTATTACGACCCAGGATTGAAAGGTAAGTCAATTTTCCACCATACTTCAAGGGCGTGCACATAGTTGGTATAGAAAGTATGATCGACAACAAATTGTTGTGGATTATGATGATTTGTGCACTACATATTTGGCTGAATTCCACATCCCGAGTTTAAATAGTATAGTATCAACACACCACAACATGCACCATAAGAAGAAAGAGGGGGAAATTTCCCCACAACAAGATGGTTTGGAACACTCCTCCCAAGGAAAGAGAAAGAAGTAGTTCTAGTGTAGACTATTGATATTGAAAATATTGTGTTTTCAAGACCTACGAGAGCCCCAAGAAGGCAAAAATATTGTCCAAAACCCATGTGGATTCTCAAGAGTATAGGACATTAGAGGTTGCCACCCCACAAGGAGACATATTAAAGAATCAAACTCTTGAAAAAAATTTGAAATTTGAAACCCCTATTTTATGGATTCTTGTCTCCTATGTGAACTAGGTTTCACTTGAATTTTTAATCTCTTTTTAATGTCTCGTATTAACACTGTACACTTTTTGAAAACTATATAAATATATAAAATATTTCACAAAAATATTCAAACCTTACCTTTATTTTTAGGCCTTGGTAATTCTCGAGTTCCATTTTTCACGCGCATGTTAATATCTTCAATTATGTTTCCACTTGTGCACACCACGTTAATTCTTCTTTATGGAGGGGGTGGGGGAATAAATGGGATACTAACCACCTAACTTCCCAACCATTGCAACATTATAATTACATTAAATTATTTAATCCCGCTCTAGTACCATGTCAAGGCGAGGGGAGAAAATATTTATCAACATTAATTAATAAACACAAACATAAATGTGTACATAATAAATAAATAAATGCACAGAACACCATAACATGAGATTTAACGTGGAAAATCCCAATGGGGTAAAAATCCACAGTATAATAATTTCCACTATCTGAGAAATTTTTACATACATCAGTAAAACTCCCTCCTCACTTCTACTCCATGTATTTACCAAAATCACCACAATAATTATAAATATGACCTATATTCATATTTAAATAACCTGAAGGGTTATGACCTTCTTAAGTGACGGGGCACACCTCCCGATTAATGTTAGTTAATTAAATAACTAACCACCTAATATATAGTTTATATTTAAATAATAAGAATATAAGTTATTCTATATTATTTAACTATAAACTAAATATTATGATTCACTTAATATTATAGTTCTAACACTCCCCCTTAATATTAAGTGGGGATCCATATGCCAACATTACCTATTTGTACAACATGATTTACAAATCCATAAATCCTAAAGGTTTAGGCTAGCATATGTATTTTTGAAGGAATTATAACACCATCATGCTTGGGATAAAGTCACTTGACCTAAAAATTGTGGGGGCCTAGGCTTGAAGAATATCAAATTAATGAATGAAGCCTTGATAGAAAAATCTGGTTGGAGGATAATCAAAGAGGAAGGACTTTGGGTGGAAATTATCAGAAAGAAATATCTAAGGAATATAGGTAGAATGGATACTTTATTTATGCAAAATGATCTTCCTAATGGTTCCACTTTTTGGAGATTCTTCATGCTTTAAGGAGATCTTGAGTAAGGGTATTAAATGGAACATTGGGAAGGGAAATAGAATCTCCTTCTAGTAAACTCTGAAAGGATTGAGGATAAATGCCCCTTGTTATGAAAGATCCTGGAAGACATGTTTCCCAATATTTAGAGGAAACTGGTAAAGTTTGGATTCATGACTATTGAATTTCTAGTAATGAGGGGTGTAAATGGCTTACTATTGTTCCTCCCCAAACTATAATAGAGACTTACAACCCTTCATAGAAATTAATACTAAACTTCAGGAATTTTCATATTCCTAGATTCCAATATCAAGAAGACTCTGTCATTTGGAAAGAAGAGGAGTCTAGAAATTTTATGGTCAAATTTGCATATCTTCTAAATTTTAAATATTTTGTCCAAAAGGAGTATTGGAATCTACTTTGGGTGAAATATATCATACCCAAGGTTAATATATTCTATTGGTTGGTGGTTCAAAATAAGATCCTTATGGTGGATAATCGAGGAAGAGAGGCATGGTTATTCCCAGTAGATGTCCTTTATGTGGCAAGCAAGAGGAAAGTGTTAACCATCTTTTTTTATTGTGTCCTTTTTCTCAGGTGTTTTTTTCTTCTGTGATGGATATGTTTCAGATCTAGTGGTTACAACCTACATCATAGCTGACTTCTTCCTACAATGGGAGTGTCCATTCAAATTTCTTGTCTTAGTTACTCTATGAGTGGCATCTTGGAGGATGGCACTTCCCCACTTCCTTTGGAGCTTATGGAAGGCTAGGAATGATATTATTTTCATAAACTAGAAAGCTAATATCAAAAAGGTCAGTGCTCCTTAGGGCTCTTCCATAAGAGAAAACATTAGAATTTTCAAGGGAAAGGTTAAAGCTTTTAAGTCCTCAAACAGCTCATTTACTTTAGTCCTCTAAAGTGTTAAAGTGCTTAAAGGTGATTAAAAAGGGTCTAAACTAGAGGAAAATTGGTTTAAGCTGAACTTTGATGGTGTTTTGAAGGGAAACTTGAGAAGTCGAAGGATGGAGGAGGGAGGATTATTAGAAACCATGAGGGTGATTGGATTCTTGCATATGTTGGGTTGTTGGGACTTCAAAGAAACAATGTGGCGAGCCTGGAGCTTTATTGTATGGGGTTAACATAGCCAAGGAGAAGGGTGTTAGACATATTCAAATCGAAGGTGACTTATTGCTCATTGTGAATGCCCTTAAAAGGAATCTCATTAAAACTGGACACTTGGAAATATTTTATAGGATGTTAGGGAACATCTTAAAGCATTTGAAAATTATAGTATCACACACACTCCCTATAATGGTAATAAATGTGTTGATAAGTTGGCTAACTTAGGGGTGTCTTTACAATGATTTAAAAGTTTTGGGTGAAGGGTGATGAAATCCCCTTATCAATTAATAATATTATTCACCATGACAGGTCATAATGTAATTGTTACTTGTCACATGAGGGATATCATGTTTTGCCTTGTCAAGGTAGGGAGCTTAAGTGTTAAGGAAGAATCAATACGGGATTTGCATTCATTTCAAACCTTATAGAATTGTTGTGTGATTATTTGGTGTTGGAGGGTAAATAGAGAAGCCATGGGTGGTGATAGAGTTCATGTCAAACCTTCAAGTCATGGGGCTATCGTTAACAATCCTTTGATGTGGCACATGCTTAGAATTGGGGGCTTTAGGGAGTATATCTCAAAGTTAAAAGGTAAGAACCCCTCTCTCTCACCACGGAGTTCACTAAGGCCTAGAATAATGGAATGGTTGTTATTCAAGGGATGGAATTGGAGGTTTCAGCGAGTTTATTTCTTAGGTTATGGGAATGGACATACAGATGGAGGTCTTAAAATCATCAAATACCAAAATCGCAAAGACCATGAAATCAACACCTTTTTTAAAGGTAAGGAAAGAGTCTATTTTCTTACTGATGGCATTGCTAGGTCCTATATTCTAGGGTGTGGAAATATGTTTGTTATCATATTATGTGGTATATCACTCTCGTAGGAAATTTTTGAAAGATATACACGCATCACCTACCTCATCTGTTACATCTTGAATATGTTTAGGCATCAGGTTATGTTGATCATTCCTTTATTATTATGCATGTCACTCTCAGTCTTAGTGAGGATTTTTAGAATGAGAATCTAGAGGCTCCCATTCATGAAGGTATTATTCTCCTTTTGTATTAGAATGGAAAACCCATTTTTCCTAAGGAGGTTCTACCAAAGTGGTTAGAAAGACGATATCACCTTGGTGAAGTGCTTGGCTAAGATGCACATGAGTAAGTGCCTGAAAAATAGGGACGAGGGGGAGGAGATCCTGTAGAATAGGATTTTTTAGGCTAGTGGCAATGAATGTCCCTCTAAGGGGAAAGGTAAAGTCCTGCGAGGAAGAGGGTCAGATTTATGAGAATCTAAACAAAATGCAACATTTGGAGATGATTATGCAGTGATGGAAGATGCTAACTCAGACATGAGGGATGGGATGATTGATTACATAGGTGATTCTAAAAATATTTGCATGTTATAGAAAAACATAAGAGGGGATGTCTCAGAGTTGAGAACTCGGTCAAGGAAATGAGGAAGATATTGGAAGCTATGGAATTAGGTCTAAAAAGAGAAAAATCAAACTAGCTCTTGAGAAAGTATGAGGACGATGAAGGCAGGAGGGTGACTTAGAAAGATATGGAGGCGAGCATCAACAGGAGGATCCCACCAGTACTCTAGAAAACCCTAAGTGTCACAAGATAATTTAGTTTCTTGTTTTGTTGGTCTAGACTTTTATTTGACTTTTTGAACTGTGTTTTCTGTTTTGGAGACTATTTGTTTTTCTTCATTTTGTGGTTGGTTTTTTTTTACCTTATATTCTCTAGGAGTAAAGGAAATTTTTAACTCTCTTTGGTATTTCCTCTCTTTTTCTTCTTCAATTTGGGTACTTTCACGATGTATCTTTTCTTGTAAGGCCTCTGGGAGCTAATCCCTTTTTTACCTAATCTAATAAAAAACACCTTCATCATGCTCAAATTACCTTTAGTTAAAAGGATTTGGAATCCATAGATAAGAAATATGATTTAGGTTAAGCATGATTTGTGAGACTAAATCCCACCGTTTCTCATGGAAACAATTCTTAAACCACATCTCTAGGAGCCTTTTATAACACAAGGACCTCCTTTAATAGATGCCCACACTCGACTATATTTTCTGTAAACTTTATTATTTTGCATAGATCATAAAAGATATTTTACAATGCTTTTAAGTCGAGTATAATTATAGAGGAGGAGTCAACACTCGGCTTCGACTAAATTAAGAGGTGGAATTTCCTTTGCACACTCACATAGGGATCAAAGGCCAAGCATTGATAGAACTTGTAGAACTTCGACAACAAATAATGGCTTGGGTAAACATTTTGTAACTTGATCTTTAGTGGGAAGTCTCGAAGATCTATATCACCATGTAGAGAACCTTATCTCGATAAAGTGCATATGTATCTTGATATGCTTTGTCCTTTGATGTTGAACTAGTATTTTTAGTGAGAGTCATACACTCCGCTATCGCACAAAAGAGGAGTACTTCCTTTAGCTTCCATGTGCATCTCTTCCAACAATTGCCATTATCAGCCACATGACTTATTTTAATACTTCCATTGCACTTATATATTCTACCTCGATAGAAGATATAGAATTTTTTATGCTTTTTACTAATCCAAGTAATGACACCTGCACCAATATTGAATACTATCTATTTTGTAGAATTTTGATCTATCACATCACCATTATGGTTAGAATTACAAAATCCATATAATTATGCATTATTAGAATAAGTATAATGTAAACCAAAATTAATTGTGCCTTTAATATAACGTAAAATTCTTTTGGATAAATTCAGTGATCCCGATAAGGCTCCTACATAAACCTTCAAGAAATCCCCTATTTTTTGCATAAGTAATGTCATGTCTAGTAATAGTTAGATAAATCAAACTACCTACAAGTTTCCTATACAAAGTAGTATTATCTTTTTCACATAGAGGTTTAGAATCCTTTTTACATCTAACTTCTATAGGAATAATAAAGTTTATAATCAAGCATATTAAGCCTTTTAAGTAAATTAGTTGCATATTGTGATTGAGATACTAAACTAGAATTTTTATCCTGAAATATAGCCATGCCTAAAAAATGATGCAATAATCCTAAGTCTGTCATCTCAAAATATTGCATTAATTTTCTTTAATTTTCATAATTAAATTGTTAGAATTACTAGTGATAAGTAAATCATCAACATACAATACAATGAGAATGATAACATTTTCTTCAATTTTAACAAATAAATCATTGTTAGATGAACAGTTAGAAAAACCAACTTCATTAAAAAAATTGTTAATCTTTGCATACCAAGCTCTAAGAGCTTGTTTTAAACCATATAAAGATTTTTTTAATTTACAAACATACATTTCTTTACCTGGTTCTTCAAAGCCTTTAGGTTGGTCATATAGATTTCTTCTTTTAAATCACCATTCAGAAAGGAATTTTTGACATCCATCTGATGGATTTCCCAACCATATTGAGCAACTAAGGAAATCAAAATCCTTACTGTGCTCATTTTTGTAATTGGTGCAAAGGTTTCAATGTAGTCGATACTGGGTTTTTGAGTAAACCCTCGAGCTACTAATATGGCTTTGAATTTATCTACACTACCATCTACTTTATATTTAATCTTGTATAGCCATCTAGATCAACTATACTTTATTTTTTAGGAGGGACTAACTCCCAAGTTTGATTTTTAATCAAGGTAGTATATTTATATTTCATAGCATCTATCCATATTTTGTCAGAAGAATATTCTTCAAAAGATTGGGGTTTAGGTTCATACAAAGTCATCAAAGCATGATATGTATGCTGAATTTAATTAATTTTATGAAGGTTCACAAGATTAAAGTATTGAATAACATACTCAATCACATATAGATCTTTTAGTTAAAGAAGAAACAAGTACTATTTTATTTTCAACTATAGGTTCAATATTAGTTTCTTCATCATTTTCACAATTTTCAATTTCATTTTCATTTTCATTTTCATTAGAATCATTATGAATAACACAAAAAGAAGACGAAGAAGAAGTAAAAAGGTTTTTCTATAATTTTAACATTCCTATTTTCTATAACTTCTTTTTTGATGGATCAAAGATCCTAATACCTTTAGTTTTGACACCATATCCTACAAAGATACAAGGAAAAGAGGTTTGATCAAGCTTCTTCAATTTTATTTTAGAATGAAGAGGGAAGTTGGGATACCAAATATTCTTAGATGAGACACACTTGGTTTTTTATTTGACCACTTTTCCAGAGTAGTGGAGTTTACTAAGGATTTAGTGGGAACTATGTTCAAGATGGGAACTCTAGTTTTCATTGACCCCAGAGGAATTTAGGAACCTGAGTGAATGCATCATGGTTCTAGCCATTTCCAGAATGGTGTGGTTTTTCCTTTCCACAATCCCATTATGTTGAGGGAAATAGGGAGTAGTCAGTTCCCTTTGAATGCTACATTTGACACAAAATGAGTCAAATCCTTACTGACGTATTCTCCCCATTATCATTTCTAAGTCTCTTAATTTTATACCTAGAAGAGTTTTCAACTAAAGCTTTAAATTCCTTAAATTTTGACAAGACATCATATTTATTTTTAATAAAATATGACCAAATCATATGAGTGAAATCATCAATGAACGTGACAACATACAAATAACCATTAAGAAATGGAACTTCTAGGGGTCCTCGAACATCACTATGAACAATTTCTAAAGGTTCAGAAGAATTAGCATCATGATGACTATGGAAGGGGTTATAAAATTGCTTACCACATAAGAATATTTCACATGTTTCATGATTTTGGGAAATAGGTGGTAGAACCGACACTAGGTTTAGTCGAGACATGTTGTACATGCTCCTAAAGTTGACATGACCTAGTCTCTCATGCCACAATTGCATGTCACTTCTTTGAGATGTTAAACAAGAAGCAAAAGGAAAGCCATTAAACACATACAAACCATCTCTTTAAATGTCTTCAACTATAATAACATCATGTTCATTTCTAATAAACCATTTATCTTTTAATAGTGTTACACTATAGTTATTTTGAGTCAACTAAGAACAAGAAATAAAATTCATTTTAAGTTTAGGAACTAATAAAACATTGTTAATAAAACCATTTGAAAATTTTGCTTTACCTTGTCCCTGAACGTCAAGAATGGAATGATCACCAAGTAGATTTGATCATTACACTCTCTAAGTTCAAATAGGATATCAGATCTAAAGGTCATGTTCCTAGAGGCACCACTATCCAATATCCACTCATTTTATTTTGTAGTGACAAGGGCGGTATAAAAGCAATTATATTTTATTTTTGACTATTTTTCTTATTTTGATTTTGGTTTTGATCATATTTATTACCCTTTTGATTTTTGAAATTTGACTTATTATTTTTAAATTTACAATCCTCTTTCTTATGGCCAAATTTACCACAATAATGAAATTTTCCATCAAAGCTAACTCTTAGATTTCTAGGTTTCTTATCTTTGTTAGGAGGTTTAAAAGTTGGCTTTTGGTTTTTTTGAATCTAGAGGTTTTACCTTTTGATTTATGAGAGAGAAGTGCTTGAGTGGAATTCTCCTTAGAATCAAAATTTATATTACTTTCTCTTCTTGAATGAGAGAGCACTAAGGGTTCAAAATACGGAATGTCTTGTTCGGTTTGATATTTTGAATTCAAAATTGAAATGAAATTTCTAAATTTTTCATGAATATTCAACTAAATAATGAAATAAAGAAATTTATCCTAAATTAAGTTACAACTACATCCATCTAACTATGACTTAATATTTTTTATTTTATCTAAATAATTTATCACTTTTTCATCTCCCTTCATGGGAGTTGTCATAAGTTCTAAAATCAATTTAATTAATTTTTGATAAACATGTACCTTCGTGTATCGATTCCAATTGAGTCCAAGCCTCACTCAAACTTTTTTGATTCCCGATATGAAGTAGAAAATCATCTTGTACGCTTCACAAAATGATGGACATCACCTCTTTATACTTTATGTTGATATATGCAATGACGTTGTCCACAATTGTTTTTCTTCTAGTCAGAGCCCTCTTAATTCCATTCACAATTGCCCATAATTTGTGAGCCATGAATTATGCCTTCAATTGAATCTTCCAAATGTTGTAATTATTCCCATTCAACATCTGAGATTTATCAATTGAAAACTGATTAGACCCATTTTTGCATAAATTAGAAATAATTAATTAATGAGAATTAAAAAAGAGTTTAATAGAAATCCCCTTGATGTCGTTTAATCCTCACAATCGAAAAAATGATCAATTTACGCCAAAAAGGAGGTCCTACCAATTAGATAATCTATACACGAATGTATTAGTATGATATCAAAAATAATTTGAAATGTAAGTGATTTTTTTAGTTTTCTAACAAAATGACGATGACAATCTAGTCATTATGTTGTAAAATAACAAAAAATCATTATATTGTTTTTACAAATTTTCTCAAAAAAGAAAAAAAAAAATTACGATTAGTTTATATTTTCGAAAAAAAAAAAATATATAGTTTTTGAAAAAAAAAATGGTTGATTAAAAATTTTGGGAGCTCTTTCTCCTTATTGTTTTGAATCTCTATTAACTCGGTCGAGTTCGCTAGCTAACTCAATGATTTTATCACCGAGTTATATTAATCATCGAACCATATTTATAACCAACTCAAGCAATGTAACTATTATATCATATTTAAAAATATGAAACATAACAACTTGAGCTATCACATTTTATATTATCAAAGCTTTATTAAACCAATCGAACCACATATAAACCAACCAACACACATGATGTGTGAGACGCTCGGAGTGAGCAAGCCGAGTCTAGCCCTTAAGGCTCTCAAACAAAATGTAGTGGTGTGACCAAAGCCACACCACTATCCATCAACATCTAGGATTTTAAAGCCTCTATTTACCCCATGTAGTCCCCATGTGGGAATAAAATGTCCCAAGGTAAAGGAAAGAGGGGGGGGCGGCGGGGTGGGGACCCCCACGTAGGGAGGGAGGTGGGAGTCGTTATAGTGGGGGACCATGAATACACGTGGTGATTGATGGTAGAGCGGGTGAGGGCTGCCGGTGCGCGCCAAATTTTGCTAAGGTAGATGTGTGGTTAGAGGGGGCCACCCCTCTAATTTTAATAATATAATTTTTTTGATCAAGCTGCATAGTTAGGTTTATTAATATAGTTTATAATATAAACTATAAGTATGGTTTTATATAAACTCTATGCAATGATTTTTTATTTTTGTATAGTTTATGATATATTATAAACTATAGAATTTTATATTATTATTATTATTATTATTTTTTTGAATAAAACATAATTTATAACAATGGAAATTTTTAAACTATAGAATATAAAAATATAGTTTATGTTGACTATAAAATATAGGTACAACTTTTGAAGGGGGTCAAAAGGACATGAAATAAGTTTTGAAATTGAGTGAAATAATTATTTTACATCACCGGGGACAAGATGATTTATCCGACCAATAAGAAAATTTGAAACCCTATTTTTCTGGATTCTTGTCTCCTGTGAACTAGGTTTCACTTGAATTTTTACTCTCTTTTAATATCTCGTATTAACCTGCAAACTTTTAAAAACTATAGAAATATATAAAATATTTCACAAAACTATTCAAACCTTACCATTATTTATTGGCTCTGTAATTCTCGAGTTCCGTTTTTCATGCGTGGGTTAAAATATTCAATTAGGTTTCCACCAGTGCACACCACATTAATTCTTCTATACAAAGAGGGAAGGTGGGTCTTAAATAGTATACTAACCACCTAACTTCCCAACCATTGCAACATTATAATTAAAATAAATTATTTAATCCCGCTCTAGTACCATGTGAGGACGAGGGGATAAAATATTTATCATCATTAATTAATAAACACAAACATAAGTATCCACATAGTAAATAAATACAGAGAACACCATAACACAAGATTTAACGTGGAAAACCCCAATGGGGTAGAAACATCGGTAGAATAATTTCCACTATCTGAGAATTTTTTTACATCCATTCTAGTAAAAATCCCTCCTCACTTCTAATCCATGTATTTACCAGAATCACCACGATAATTGTTAATATGACCTATAGTCATATTTAATTAATAAGAATATAAGTTATTCTATATTGTTTAACTATAAAATAAATATTATGATTCAATTAATATCATAGTTATAACATCATCATGTCCAAATTTTCCCTCTCTGTGATGCATGAAAATGAAGAATGTATCCATGTACTACAAGATTTGTGATGCACACTCATGATATAAGGTATTTCCGGTTGATAGATTAGATTCATAAGGAATGAGAGAATAGATTATAGCAAAACACTATGGCAAGTAGCTCCAAGTAATGCGGGAATATCAGCCCTTTGAAGGGCACAATGGTGAAGGTAGATTCACATGTGAGACTTGTTACACTTGTGGATCCCTAGATCATTACACAGCAGTGTGAATGTCCTCAAAATATAGTGTGTGTGCGTATTATGGAAAATAATATAAGGTTGAGGAATTCCACGACCTTTACGAGCATATGTGTAAGAACAATCGGAAAAAGGTTTTGGGATGATCAAGGTGCAACACATGAAGAGTGATATATGGATGCAAAATAAGATGCTTGATTTTGAGTTACAACCCTTGTTGATCACTACTCATGTAAAATCAACGCACGTGAGTGCGAGCCTCTTAAATACAAACCACTCATCATGAGAGAATAATTTATGCATGCTAAGTACCCATATGTTTCTCATCGAAGAAGAAAGTCAACCAAGAGACTATGGGAGTCATTAGAGAGTTGTAAGAAGAGATACATTGTTTGAAGGAACAAGCGCATAAGAGGGAATGTGAAAAGAACATTGAACTTCCATAGAAATATGTAAATGAATTGAAAAAGGTATGTAAGATGTTGAGGTAGGGTAATATCATCCAACCGCTAAGAGATTAGATGTAATACATAGGATTTGAGTGCCAACATCAAATACTACATACAAATTTTCCACCACAGAACCATGAATATGAAAAAAATCACATTGTATGTAGTTATTGATGGTTGGATGATGAGTAATATTCTAATTGACAGAGGTGCTAAGGTGAATATCCCGACTTTGGATGCGTGGAAATATATGGAGAGAACACCATTGTAGCCATCTTCTAATGTATTGTATATGGCAAACAAAATTAGAGCCATGCTTATTGGGGTTTTGAAGAATACTTCAATTACGATTCAGGGAGCCAAGTTTACTGGAGATTTTGAAGTATTGGAGATAAGCGAAGTAGATAATTTTCTAGCATTACTTGGGCATCCTTGGTGTTATGCAAACAATGTTGACATGCACTTCAAAAAGATATACATCTATTTTAAGAACAAGGAAGAGTGATTTTCCATACCCTTAGATGATGTGAAGGATACACCTTATACTAAGCCTATGAACAAAGAAGAGTTGAATAGGATTCATGCGCATACAATACATGATCCCGAGAATGTAGAACCCTCTAAGAAAGGCATATTTCAATGGGAAGATGCGCTTAATCCGTTAGTGACACCACAAGTGTTGCTTGTGATAATTGGGCCCATGACATGTATGAAATGGTTGGGTACGATATGAAGGGTAAAGTAACCAAAATTATCTTCCGTGCATGGTAAGGAATTTGGGAAAACCATAGTTACCTAGGTATACTTGTGAAGAAAATCCTAAAACATTCTTACACGCTATGGAGGAACAATGGAAGAATGAGGGTTATCGAAAGAATATCCTAGTTTATATGTTGCACGTGAGAATAAAAACATGTTGGTGGGTGACACACATGGATAACTTGTTGGGATGGCGAAGTGAGAATCATCTTTTCAAAAGGTTTACTCGAACAATTTGTCTACACTCGGATGTGAGTATGATGGGAATAATCCTACTTTGGTACATATTCACAATTGTGAGAGATAATGTGTATAAGGTCGGGGAAGCTTTACCAACATCCTTGTGGGTACATAAGTTCTACTCCACTTTACACGGATGCACACAGGGAATGGTATGTGCATGTTGAGATCAAGAAATAAATTTCAAGCTAGCAAGATATGGTGATGGTGTGGTTCACACTTTTGATTTTTGTCTAATAAACCTACATTCTATGAGGCTTTGCATATTATGAATCACATCACACTAGGGGATAGCCTAAAAATAGAGGAACTCATTCTTCGATTACTTAGAGAACCTAATTTAGAGGTGTGCATGGATACGTTAGAGGAAGACAAGATGTAACCGAGTTGTTCCTAGAAAAAAGAGAGAAAGGGAATTTGGTTTACGATTGACGATGAAGAGGTGGGGAATTTGGATATTAGCCACATAGAGGGTGCATGTGAGGTAATGGACGTTACGGATGAAGAGGCACATGCATATAATGATCCTATAAAGATGAAGAATGTCAATATTGGCAATGAAGATGCACCTATGGAAGCCATGTTTGGAGACTATTGGTTAGTAAGCAGGAAGTGGTGAAGATTATTGATATCTTGTGTGACTTCCAAGATGTATTTCCATGGAGCAAGTGAGTAGAAAGGACTAATCCCTCATTGGGAGAGATAAAGATTAAGCTAAAAGAAGGTGCACATCTGGTTCGAAAGAGGCCCTATATGATGAACCCAAACCCACGGGTAAAGGTGAAATAAGAAATTGATAAGATGCTTAATTCTGGAATCATTGAACCAATTAAGGAGTTTGAGTGGGTTAGCCCTATGGTTATTAGCATCAGGAAGAATGGGCATATCAGGATCTATGTAGATTACAAGGAACTTATGTGTCATGTGTCATTGACCCTTTTCCTACACCTTTCATAGAATAAATCCTTCAGGAGTTGCAGTAAGACACAAGATCTACTCTTCCACCGATGGGATCTCGAGCTATCACCAGTACACATTCCACACGAGAATCGAGAAAAGACTACCTTCACCACTGAATGGGGAATTTTTTCATACATTATGATGCCTTTTGAATTAACGAACACACTAGCCTTATTTCTACACATAGTTATACAAGTTTTTCATGTCTTCATTCATAAGTTTCTGCGGGTGTATCTAGATGATTAGATTGTTTATGGGTTTGTTAAGGATCACTATGATAATTTGAGGCTCATGTTTGAAAGATGCGAGGTAATTACACATATCTCTTAACATTAAGAAGTGTATTTTTGCAACACCCTTTGGGACTTTTCTTGGGCATATCATTTGTAAGGATGGATTATTAGTAGATCTGGCTAAGATAGTTGTAATTTTGGGGTTAGAAGAACCTACCAACTAGAGTGAAGTGTGTGGATTTTGGGGCATACTGGTTACTATAGAAAGTTCATCAAATAATATGCAAAGATTTCGTGCCCCTGGAGGAATTTATTAAGGCCAAAATAAAATTTTATTAGGGTGATTAGCAACAATATACATTTGAGACCTTGAAGGAAATATTAACTACTACTCGTATCTCGCGCTTCCCATCATGGAACAAACCTTTCCATGTAAATGTTGATGCCTCTAGTATGGAATTTGGTGCGATCTTTGCGTAACTTAGAGAGGGTAATGTGGATCACCCCATATGTTTTACAAGTAGGAATTTGACACCACATAGTAAAATTATACTAAAAATGAGCACGAGGCATTATGCACATGATCTACACGCTAATGAGGCCATAAATTACCATTATTTTTTCCTTCTAAGTTAACTTTGGCTGGATTTAAATGTAATCTAGGAACTTATAGTTTTCTTAAGATAGAATATAGGATATATATCTTGTTCATTATTAAGAAATCTTTTTTTATCTATTTTTTTGACTTATACTATTGATTATTTGGGAAAAGATGCAAAGTCTTGTGTGCACGAGACCATAAAGGAAAGATAATGCTAGTATTGAGAAAAATGAAATTGATAATGAACAATGCATCTAAACTCAAATATGATTTCATATCCATATTCCTCTCAAAAAATTATGCAAGTTCAAAAAAATAATCATCTCAATCCGAGATCGCATGCAAAAGTTATAGCTATTTTAGTTAGCTCTAGAACCATTGGAGTTAGCTCTAAAACCTGCATAAAAAAAGTAACGTTTGCTCTATTATATTTGGTCCATATTGTAAACAAATAGAACACATTAAAAATCTGATTTTTATTCATACGGAATGATTTTCATTATGAAGATATTACATATAAATAGGTAAATGACATCCTTAAAATAAGGAGTCAAACCATATCAATTATGCAATCCCCACTTATCTCTCTAACATGATTCTCTCCACCTTTATTTTCTCATAGCTATCTAATAGTGAGTTGTTCTCACAACTCACGTATACCCAAAATATAATAATAATATCTCACAGTCACCTAACTATTACATTATTATATTATCATCTGGATAATATAATTCCACAAACATTATTAATGTTCACACTAACACATTAATTTCCTAACATTCACCCCCTCAGTGTGAACATGGGTGAGTTCTTTCTAGTACCTGCTCATGTTCTACAATATGATGGTTTTCAAAGAGTACCATCAACTCCAAAAAAATTCTAGTGAAACCATTAACCACTCTGTATGTGATTTTCTAAGAGATTCACAAACTCTCAAATTGGTTTTCTAGTGGACCACCAACCACTTTCATAGTAGCGTACATGTTTCCCCACTCATATTTTACAAAGGTGAACAAAATATAGGAAAATATGTTCCTAACTATGAACATGAATTATCCATTTGTTCTTATTTACTACAACACATGCTGAAAGAAAACACATCGAACTGTTTGAAAAAACATGGCCACCAAAGCAATATTGCGGCCTCATCGATGGTGCCTGATGAGAGGTCACTACAATGCCTCCTTCCTTCGTTGCATCCAGCCTCCATTGATGTTGCTAACTCGATTAGATTGAATCATGGAGTTCAATTACAACTTGGACGTCGGGTTACACCAAAAATGCGTCCGTAAGGCAATTTTTATTTTTTTACAAGTTTGACAATGACTCTAGTTGATGACACAAAACGACTAGATTATAACAAGACAATACGATAATTAAAATTCTAATGCTACTTTTGACTTGAACAATTATAACAAAAAAGTAATATTTAATTACTTTTAAACTTGACGATAACAAAACACTTGACTAAAAATGACTCTTATTATAAAGACACAAATAGATCAAACATTACAACATTAAATTTGACAAAACAAGTAACGAGAAAAAAAAACAAAACAATTTTGAATTTTGGCTATTATAAGAAAATAAGGACTAAATATTACAAGACTTGAATAAAAACAAAAACTTAGGTTAATACCACACTAACCTTAAGAATCAACTAACAATTAATAATACTAAACAATTAAACTACTAAACAAAGTCAAGACTTCTACAAATTAAACAACTTATTGACTCAAAACTAATAAAAACATGTCTTCCTATTTAGAGCCCGAGGCCAATGGCTTGAGAATCTTGATTGGTGACATAACTTAGTGGATGGAATATGTAGAAGAGCCAAAATTCCTCCAAATTGTCAGTGAATGGAATATATTACAGGAAAAACATTAACATGCATTCACACCTTGTCTGTGATCTCTCCCAGGCCGTATCTTCCTTTTTTGATGTCTTTCTCCTCATATAGCATGTTCAATTCTTAGTGCTAGATCTCAGTGAATAGATGAATGATATAAATTTTTACACCCAGATAGATCTTGAAAAATAGATTGTTTGCTGGTAAGCAAGTAGATTTTACAGAATTCTATACGCTGTCAGAAACATAGATCTGATAGCTTGTATGAAACGCTGGAACAAACTCATGCAAATCTCGATTAAAAAAATTAGATTACTTTGATATGTCACATGCATGAGTGGAAGGCACACTATACTAGCGACATGGAGATCAAAACTCAGAGAGCACAGATCTGAATGGCGTCAGATTGCAAAACTTTGAAACATTTACAGAAGCTCCAACTGGTAAAATGCAAGCGCAATGAATTGCAATTTTCTCCAAAATGGTTATCGGGTTCACCTAATTTTTTTTGTAGTTGTCTTACCCATATATTGTGAAACCCACTAAATTTTGGAGAAACCTAGATCCTAAAATGAAATATACAATCTATTCTTTAGACGGATTTTTAAAAACCACTCTTGTTCAATCACAAAAATCCATTCTCAGGTTTGCAAACCTGCTCGATACCAAATATTATATTTGGTCCATATTGCAAACAAATAGAACACATTAAAACTCTGATTTTTATTCATACGGGATGATTTTCATTATGAAGAGATTGCATATAAATAGGTAAATGACATCCTTAGAATAAGGAGTCAAACCATATCAATTACCCAATCCCCACTTATCTCTCTAACATGATTCTCTCCACCTTTATTTTCTCATAGCTATCTAATAGTGAGTTGTTCTCACAACTCACGTACACCCAAAATATAATAATAATATCTCACACTCACCTAACTATTACAATATTATATTATCATCTGGATAATATAATTCCACAAATATTATTAATGTTCACACTAACACATTAACTTCCTAACAAGCTCCGAACCGCCGGATTTAGCTCTGGAACCTACATCAAAAAAGTAACGTTAGCTCGAACCGCATCAATAGAGTACGCGTTAACTCTCACGGAACACTGTAAAGTTAGCTCCAGAACCTACAACATTAGCTCTGTAACCATTGGAGTTAGCTCTGGAACCTGTAACGTTAGCTCGGAACGATTAGATTTAGCTCTAGAACATGCATCAAAAAAGTAACGTTAGTTCAGAACCATTAGAGCTAGCTCTGAAACCTGCATCAATAGAGTAATGTTAGCTCGGAACTAGCATAAGCAAAATGCTTTTTTTATGAATTGTGAAAAATTAGAGAATCCAATGGGAAATATGAGAGAGGTTTTTGTTCATAGAAATTTTTTAACAAAAATCTCATTCATATTTTCTACAGGTTTTACCAATGAAGAGAAATCTAACTTTTAGTGATTTGTAGTCAGAAGAAAAAGTGTATTGACAAGCACTAAAAGTTCCATAAACATAAATAGAAAAGTCAAACGGAAAATATGAGAGAGGTTTTTCTTCATAGAAATGTTTTTAACAAAAACCTCATTCATATTTTTACAAGTTTTACCAATGAAGATAAATCCAACTTTTAGTGAGATGCAGTCCGAGGAAAAAGTGTATTAGACGAGCACTAAAAGTTCCATAAACAGAAACAGAAAAGTCAAATGAAAAATATGAGAGAGGTTTTTGTTTATAGAAATGTGTTTAACAAAAACCTCATTCATATTTTCTATAGGTTTTACCAATGAAGAGATATCTAACTTTTAGTGAACTACAGTCTGAGGAAAAACGTATCAGACAAGCGTCAAAAGTTCCACAATAAAAAAAAAAAGTCAAATGGAAAATCTAGGAAAGGTATTTGGTCAAAATCATCTTTTGAGGAAAAACCTCCTTCCAATAATGTAGGAGAATAAAATCATTGTGATTCTTGTTACCGAAAATCAAGGAGAAGATTTGGGAGAAAATCTTCCTAAAACAATGAGATAAGACTTTGACTCCAATAATATATCTCTCTCCATATTTTGTGGAGATGGAGATCTTAGTTGTTAGGATTGAAATAAAGATAAGATCAGATTGTATTTCCTAAAATAATTATTTGGTTGGATGTATGAATTATAAATGCAACCTTCCACACTGAGATATGTAATTATTTTCTCCCAAGAAATAAAGATTTGTTCTTTCCTCTCAAATATTATGTAGTTTTAAAATCTCGGAAGTATGATTTAAATCCTCTTCCAAGGAATGATCGACCACTCATTTCAAGGAAGATGGATTTGTGTATTTATGTTTATGTTTATTCATTTTTCTGTAATTCATTCTGTTGTATTATTTTTATCTTTGTATTGTGAAAATCCAGTCTATTGTGAACCTACAGGTGTTTCGTTTAATTATGTTTATTTCCAATTCAACAATTTCAATTTATGCAAGTGTGCTTTTATTCCTGTAAGTGTTATTTCCTTCATGCAAGTGTGGTTTATTTTATGCAAGTTTGGTTTTTGTTTAAAGGAGTTATTTTCTAAAAATATTCTTCTCTAAATGCATACTGACCATCGGAGACCAGCCACTGGATTGACATTATTAATGGCAAGTATTGAAGACCCTCATCACGTGCTTCATAAATTTTTGTAGTACTTATTGGTTACACTATTTATCTTCTATACAAACCATATGACATTGAAATATTTGGTCAACAAGACAATGTTGCAGGGGCACATCTTTCGGAGGATTCTTATTTTTAGGAGTTTTATTTCATAGTTGTTTTAAAGCCATGAAAGAGAAATTGAGCCCGATCACTTATCAAGGATCAATTCTGGAGAGGAAACGTAGAGTATTGAGGAAACTATACGATGCATAGTTGTTTAGGTTAAATCATGTGCCCACAGATCTAGAAGACATGAAAGTATTTTTGCACAATGGACTTGCGTGTGAAGGGATGAAAACATTGGAAAAGAAGCATATTTCTATTTGCATGGAACACTATCAACTAATTGGTGGAGATTGTTACAATATGGACCGCAATGAGATATTGTGCAGGTGTGTTTTAGAACATAAGTGTGAAGCCATTATAAAGGAAGCTCATGGAGCTATTCTTTGGAAGACATTATGCATCGATGTGACTACGGGAAAGATAGGTTTCCTTAGCCTATAGTGGGATACCTTATACAAGGATACCAAGGATTTTTTTAAAGCATGGGATCATTGTCGGTGACTTAGAAAGCCTAGGAGTAGATATGAGATGTCATTTTGACCCATGCATGAGCATGGTACCTTTTGAGAAGTGGGTTGTTGATTTTGTGGGACCTATTACACCACTCACACATAGAGGTGGAGCGCACTATATAATTACATGCACATATTATTTGACCGAGGAGGCGGAGGCTATGCCTATGAAGGATTACACTGCAGCCATAACAGAAAGGTTTCATTAGCAGGTATGGCTATCCATTAAGCTTGACCAGTGATAGAGGAACTCATTTCTTGAATGATACAATCATAATTCTATTGGAAAATTTTATGGTAACATGCCATAAAACTACCCCTTATCACCCGTAATCTAATGGTAATGTAGAAGCTTTCAACAAGATCTTGAGACAAACATTGACAAATATTTGTGATATTGGAAGGAAGGACTAGGAAGATAAAGTAACAATTTTACTTTCAGATTACAGGACCACATATAAAAGGTTCAAAAAGGCCACATCCTTTCAGTTGGTGTTTGACACATAGGTGGTACTACCTATGGAATTTTTGTTACCATCCCTATGTATTACATGCACGAGGAGGTTTTTCGAGATGAAAATGGTGTAGAAGAGCGCATTGAGAAACTAATGCAACTAGATGAGTGATGCACAATTACTCGTTAGAGCCGGAAGACCTAGCGAGAAAGAGCGGCAGAAGGCTTGGCATGATAGGAACATTAAGAAAAAGTCATTTTCTGTTGGGAAAATGGTCCTTTTGTATGACTCAAGTTTGTGCGCCACCGGGGAAGTTGAGGGTGCATTGGTTGGGACCTTTTATAGTAACCAAGATACATGAATCAAGCTCATGTCAATTAGAGGCATTGGATGACACCTTTTTCCAGGTTAATGGGAGTATGTTGAAGCCCTACTATGAATAAGTTTTTTGGTTTTTGTAATAAGACAATTTTTCCATTTAGGTTAGATTTCTCTTTCGGGTTTTGTTTTTACTTTTCTTGTTTTGTTGTAATAAGTGTGTTTACACGTAGGAAGCTGATTACTATTTATTGAGATAATATGTATAGGAGTGTGTATACTTTTAGTGTGGGGTGAAAGCGGGTATGTCTCATTGAAAAAGATAAATCATATGATGGGACGCACGTTGGATCAAGTACAAAGTTTCACACAACATTGGTGAAATGACAGGTGTTGTGTTAATAAGAAATGAGAACGCGTAAAGACAAAGGAAAGTGTTGCAGGTGTCTAAGTAGGATGGTTCATAGTGGGAGTTTCTCGGGATGAAATCCATTCAAATAAGAGGAAGCACAATATAACATGAGGAAGGTAGCAGTAGGATATACTCCTTGGAATATGGTGTAGGGAAGATGGGGTGTGGCACAAGGTAGTGCACACGTGGATGTTTGTAGTCTTTGGAAGTAAAAGCGTGCCAAAAGGTTATGAATTTTGCATGCACAAAAGAAAGGCATGGAAGAAAGTAAAAGTTCCTTAAGAGGAAAAGGTATTTTAAAATGGAGAAAGTACTTCAAAACTTTAAAGAAAGAAAAAGCGTTTTAAAAGTGAAAAATAAAGTTAGTGGAAGTTTTAAAGTACGAAAAATCTATAAAAAGGGGGAAATTGAGTTATTTATTACCTTGCATTCAAATAATTTGAGTGACCATGTAACCAAGAGACAAAGAGCGACAAGGAAAATTGATGAATGAGAAAACTAGAGAAGTGTACAGAGGGTATTAACATGTAGCTATTTTGAGAGAAAGTGGAATATTGGGTAAATATTTTGAGTAAGAAGCTAGGGCACAAGAATCTAGGGTTACTAGAGTTGGAAGTTAAACAATGAGGGTTTGTAAGGATCGGGTGTTGCAACGTGAAGGCTTAACACTTATAATTATGAAGAGCACCTAAGGAAGACCTCAGTACTTTCATGTAAGGGTCTAGTAAGCAAGAATACCTAGGGAATGGGTTGAATCAATGAAATGACACTCAAGAAAGAAAATTTGGTGTCACCAAAGGGCGGGAGCTTCGGTGAAGTAGATTATAGGCACATGCTCTACTTTGGTGAGCCAATCTAGAGATGATTACGATTATGAGATGGAGTACCTCAAGGAATTGGTTGGAATGGTACTATTAAACATCAAGAGTGGCATGAGGCCATTAGCTAAAGAATTGACCAAGGAGAAAGAAAATAAAAAAATAATAGTGGAGGATAAGATAGTTGAGTTTGAGGCTATATTCACGTGAGTCGGGAGGCCAATAATAAGGTAGAATTGACATTCAATAGGTTCTAAAAGAATGACCCTATCATTAGTACACATGTCACCAATGAGGAGATAGAGCTTAAGGCCATATAGTCAAAGCATCCCACTAATAAGATTGAGCACACAAAATTCATGGCAGAGGTGTCGATGTAGAAGGATTTTATAAAGGCCATGAGGGACACATTTGAGTTTAGATCCCAATGATTTGCATCTTTTGGTTTTGGAACACATGGATATGCTAGAGGAAGTAAGTTTTAAATTGAGTGTGGTCATTAAGGAGCTAAAGGGGAAAGTGGATGAGTTAGTGCCTGACCAAATACTAGGCACTATAGAGGTGACACCCAGAAAGGCCATAAAGGAGCTTGTGGAGTGGGACAATTTTGAAGATGAGTTAAACACGAGTTTTGAGAGCTCCTTTAGCAAACTGAAGCTTGATGGAGCTAGTGTATAAGTGAGTAGTCATTATTTTGGGTTTATGGTATTCTTGTACTCATTCTTTATTCTTTGATATTCTTTGATCCATTTATTCATTGGAGGGATAATATTGGTAAACACATTGTCGAAGATGGGAAATGACATTAGTGTGGGGTAATGTTAAGCATAAAAATTGGATAATAATTAGCCACACGTGTAGGTTTGGATCTGAGTATAAGGGGTTTGCAAAGGGGGTCACGTAGAGAATGGAGCAAAGACGCGGGGTTCGCTCATGGGAAGAAAAAGTTGAATACTTAGCCAATTTTCTGAAGGTGTGGCTAAAAATATAAGAGAAGCGGATGAGTGGCTTCCAAAAAAGAATTATATTTAGAAAACAACAAGATATCTTGTGATGCACACAAAGGAAACTGAATTTGGGAAAATTACATGCATAGACAAAATAAGATCATGCGGGATCCGAGATAATTATAGGATTAAAGCAAGTGTCTAGTTAGGCTAATCTATTATTAGTAGAGAATGAAAAAGTATGTAAGATTTATACACATGGCTATTTTTAATGTAAGCATGCAGGCTATTTTGAGAGAACACCTATTATTAGGAGAGTGCATGGGCGGTGAAGGGAAAGTCCCCACCCCTATATATGTGATGTATGTCTTTGTAAGGATGGCCATGGATAAATAGAGGGATCATGGGAGTGTAGATCATGTATGATTTTGTTACAAAGTTAGGTTCTAATGTATATATGCATGGTTTTGTGTATTATTGCAATGATTGATTATATGTATTCAACTTCTATTACGCAATGAATTTTGGTTTCTAATGGATAACTTTAGTTGGATAATGGTAGTTTATGTATTTGAAGATGGTGTTATAATGATGCATTTGATCTTGATTCTTGTTTAGATTGATTGTGTTTCCTTATTATATGTGTTTCCAAACTGACATGGTGATGATGATAATCCATGCATGAATGGTTTAATGATTAACAATATGATGAATATGCATGTTAACTTCTTTCCAATCATAACAAAGGAAGGAATTGGTAGTTTTGCATGCTTTAGGTGAGCATTCATAAGCTGTCGAACGAGGTGCTTAGCATGCATAACTTGTGTATTAAATAAAAGATCGCATATCTTAATGTGTTTAATAAAGAATGGAAACTACAATTTTTACTGCAATACTTTTAATTTGAAACCACTTAAAATCTGAGCCTACAATAAGTAGTAATAAAAATCCACAAAATTTGTAAATTTTGAAGGATAAACAAAAAAGTGTATGTTAAAAATTTAGTCTCAACAAGATGTAGAAGTAATTTTCATCATTCAAATCTACATGTTCATTCCTATAATTCTTTTATAACCTGAAATCAAGTTTTACATTCACATAATAAGTCGAGGTAAAAATAACATAAAGTCCTCATAACCTTTTAATATCTACATGTTATTTTTCGGTTCTCTCATATTAATAAGAAGAAAACATATATCAGAAAATTAATGACATCCATGCTAGTTACAAAATATAACAAGTGATAATGCTTAAGCACCAAAGGAGTTGATACCACACTTATAATCAATGAAGCATAATGTTTTTTTTATCTCCAAATCATACCGATAACCATATTCAAACTTTTTTAGAGAGATAAAAGGAGATATCCATAATGATCATGCTCTCGGGAGCTTAGTAAAACATAATAACATAAATCTTGAGACAAGATGGAAACAATCTAATTTAGAAAAGCTCTATAAGGGTTGGGTTTCACACTCTATTTTTAACCAAACCCTAAAATACCCAAAAAAATTCAACTTCAAGTTCTTAATGAATACTCAAATCAAACATGCTCAAGGAGAGAGAGAGAGAGAGAGAGAGAGAGAGAGAGAGAGAGAGAGAGAGAGAGAGATCAATTTATTCATGTTTTAAAGAACTTAATAACAACCAATAGTAGTCAAGCTCTATTGGATTGGTATCGACTTTAAAAATTTCCTAGATAAACAAATCAACTCAATTCAAAGACATTTACCTATGCGGGATAATAATAATAACTTAAATAAAAACACAATTCCTTTTTTATTTTCAAGATTACCCATATCACCAAAATGAATGCAAATCCAAATCTCATATTTACAAAAACAAATCCATATCATTTTCTAACCTTTTTCCTTGTTTACCTTCCAAAATTTCACATTAAAACAAAGAGAAGTTCCAAATTTCACAAGCAACAAATATTCAAGGAATTATTTCCAAGAAAAACAATAACAACAAGGCTTTAAAGAGATCTAATAACCTATATTATTCTTTCTAGATTTCTCTATTCACCCGGGGAAAAGAAAAAGATTTCAACAAAAAAAATACCTTATATTTTTATTTTAAATCATATTTATAAAACTAAAAACGTATTCCAATTGTTTCATGATGATAACAACAAATATTGTGAGATAAAATTCTTTGCCTTCAAACTTCTTTGAAACTTCACAAATCGAATGCCTCAAAAACCTTATCAAACATTCCAACAAGATATTTAAATACCAAATAGGCCATTGAAATGGTCGTGATAAATTTCATAATTTGCACGCACAATCTAAAAACAATCCTCCATGACAATCTCCATGTAGATCTTCCAATAGTAAAAAAAAAAAAAACAAATTATGCAATGTAAAATAATGCAAACGAGGGGAAGTTAATGTATGTTTGGATTCTTGGAGAAGTTTCAGTTCCCAAGGAACTTGATTGAGTTAAATCATATTAAATTCTAGTGTCACGTCATGGCCTTCAAAACTAAAACCATAAACCTTCCTTCCACAAACTCGCTTAACTAAATATTATGTCAATTGGTCCATGGCCAATTTCAATCAAACATTAAACAATATCTTTGCTAAGTGGTTTATGACCAAAATATTTACCAAACATTACACAAAGTGGTCCCAAGACCCATTCATATGTCAATTAAACTTATGAAACAATATAACTAAATAGTGGTCAAATAAATAAAGCTTTCAAAACATATAATATGTATATGTATATATATGTATATACACACGTTGAGTTTGCATATGAGTGTATATATATAATTATTAAATATTATAACACTTATTTCACTAAATTTGGACTTATTCCAGTCCAAGCAATAAAAAAATATAGCCAATATTGGAATCCAAAACTACTTGTTTTGTATTTCAAAATGTTAAATATTGGAATTATCTGGACTCCAAAATCACATATATTGGAATTTACTGCACTCCAAAGTCCCATATATTGGAATCCATTATATGGGTTGGCGTATGCTAGGAATTATCTATGCTTTGGACTAAATAGAACATGTATTTGTTTTATATGGGCTAACAATTACTTGGCATTATTTATGATTTGTTATGTATAGAACATGTTTTAATTTTAAAATGGATAGTGGTGACAACCATTATGTATGCTATGTTATATACAAAAAATGTCTATGTTTTAAATGGGCTAATGACTGCTAAGCATTATTTATGATTTGTTATAAATAGATCATGTTTCATTTTTATACGATTCAGCAAGTGCTAGGAATTATTTATGACATGTTATGTATAGAACATGCTTCTATTTTATAAGGGATAACGAACACTAGACATTATTTATGCATTGTTATAAACAAAAAATGTCTCTATTTTATATGAGTTATCAACTACTATGAATTATCCATGTTTTGTAATAAGGTTCTTATCATGTTTAAATGTCTTTAAGATAACATGGCTAGCTATGGGCGAGTGAGGGTTTTGACAAGATAGTTTATGTAGCATCAAGCTACTGAGAATGTCTGTTAACTTGTGATAAACCTATTGGTGTGTCATCACCTTTCTGATGAAACCAAAAAAATATTGGTATTGACTCTAGTGCTTGGGCAGACATTTTTAAGGTACCTCCTAAAAAATAGGTGGGTCGTAGATCTCCCGCATCTTTTCAAAATCAATCATTATTCAAAAGCACAAAGGAAAAGGAGGGTGTCACTTACATCCATGTACTTAATGAATTGTGCATCAAGCATTGGGGAAAATTAATCTTTCCCTTATTGGTAATTTCTTGGGTGCAAGACCCAATATTGATGTCATTAGAAAGTGGGCCATGCATCACTGGCAACCAAAAGGATATTTGGTTATTACAACCATGTCTAAAGGTTTTTTCCTTGCAGATTCAATCAATAGACAGAATATGGAAGCAATATTACTTAGTGGACCCTGGTGTATAGAAAACATGGGGTTTTTCATAAAAAGATGGTACCCATGTTTTAACCCTAATATTGAAAATATTCATACTATTCCTATTTTGTAGGTTACTAGGACTACCCCTACATTTCTATGGGATGATGAGATCTTTCTCCATATTGCAAGATTGATTGATCTCTACTAGATTAGATGGGCCTACTAAAAATAGATCCCGACTAGCCTTTGCTATATTTTGCATCTCTTCTGAAATGGAGAAATAACTTCTTGAGTACATCATCCTTCAATCAAAGTTTGGTACATGGCAACATGCGATAGAATATGAAACTTTTCATTTAAGATGCAAAAATTTCCATAAGTTAGGACATTTCACCAGGAAATGTCCTACGGAAAAGAAGGAAAAGAATGAGAGATCTAGAGATTCTTTAAGAGAGAAGGAAAAGAATCTTGAGGATAAAGAGATAACAAGTGGATTAGAGGTTTCAGTGGAAAACATTTTCTCGGGAGGAAAAAAAGAAGGGAAAAACCACCTCAAGAAAAGAATCTACAAATCCATAATCAAAATGATAAGGGGATAGATAAAAATATCTCTAATCCACTAGATCTAAAATATAAAAAGAAAAAAAGGGCTTCAAAACCCCTATAAGGCGACCTCCGGTTTGTAGGAATCTTTGGAGACCAAAAACTCCCTTAGTTAAAAAGGGAGGTGATGAGTGAAGCAAAAAGACAAGATCAAAGATATGGATCTTCAAATGCCTGTAAAGTTAAACATAGAAGTGGATGAAGATAACGAAAGGGTTTCAATTAACCTGATAGTTTCAGATCATGAGAGGATGGAGGACTTAATTTTTATCAATAAACTACTTCTTCTCATGATCAACATAAGGAATAGATACAAAGCAACATCTTATCAACATCAGAAGGACAAGATACAAAGACTCAGTCAGAAATTGAGGACTTATTAGAATCCATATTAGAAGATCTGGATGAAGATGAAGAGTACAAGGAACTGGATGAGTTCATGAATGAGAAAATCCCCCTCGATCTCCTATGGTTGAAAATATTTCATTCAATGCCCAATCAGTAACTTTGGAGCAGAAGGATTCAGACTATGGAAAAGAGGAAGGGGAGATTACCCTAGCTCCATTAAAGATACTCATGACTGTGAAAATGATTTGAATAATGGCTTCATTGAAGTTAAAAAAATGGAGAATGAAAGGATTTGAAGGAATCCTAAAGCACTATACAATGATAAAAATAAGAAAATTGGGAATTGGGAAGCCTCTACATCAAGGATCACTAGATCATCTGCTAAAAAGGTGGCAAGAGTTAGAGGTAATAGTAAAAAGGTAGACCTTCAAAAAGGAACTAAGAAAGAAAGAGACTGAGAAAGAGATTACAGATGGAACTCAAAGTCAATTGGGCCATCCAACAACTGATTCCCCAAATATTTTTAGATGAATATTTTATCTTGGAATGTCAGAGGACTGAATGGAGGTCCTAAACAAAGGATGCTTAAAGATCTTAGAAGATCTAGTAGACCTAACATTATTTTAGTTCAAGAAACTAAAATGAAGATTAAAACTTTGAAGGAATGTAAACAAAGAATTTTTGGGAGAATTATGAATTTGTTGTTGTTGATTCACAAGGTGCTTCAGGAGGTATAGCAATTTTTGGGACAAAAAATATCTCAATGGTAATGTGGTTTTAGCTTCTCATAATCATTTAGCAATTAAATTTCATGCTCCTGAAAATGACTCAATCTGGATCCTTTCAAACATTTATGCTCCTAACACTGCTTGCTAGCAGAAGAAAATTATGGGAAGAATTAAAATTCTTTAGAAGTAGTTTTAAGGATTATAATTGGTTGGTCATGGGTGATTTTAACACCCCTTTAAACCCCAGGGAAAAATATGGGGGTAGCTCTCGATTTCTCAGTTAGTATGGGTGACTTTGTTGATTTTGTTTCTTCTCTTAATCTCATGGATATTGAGCTTCATGGAAACCAATTCACTTGGTCTAACAGAAGATTTGGTGAGAATCGATATAGGTAAGATTAGACAGAGATCTCATCTCTGCTAATTGTATTTTGAGTCAGGATTTTCACCTCTCTTCATTACCTAGGATTGGCTCAGATCATAATCCTATTGCTCTCAATATTTACAACTGGTCCAAGCCATCACATAGCTCTTTCAAATTCAAAAAAATGTGGCTAGAGCATGAAGACATTATGGATAGGATCAAAGAATGGTGGCATTAGGATGGAGAAGGTACAACATAATTCACGTTAATCCAGAAATGAAAAATGTGAAGCAAAAGTTAGAACCTAGAACAAAGAGGTTTTTGGAAATATTTTTGAATAGAAAAAAGAACTAAAATACTAGTTTGAAGAGCTTGAACTGAGAATCTCAATCAAAGGTATGAATTATGAAGATCAACAACTAGAAAATAAATTGCTTTCTAATTTACATAACATCAATAATAGAGAGGAAACCTTTTAGAGAATGAAATCCGGGATCTATGGATGAAATCCGGTGATAGAAACAAAGTTTTTTCACATGACCACCCTTAAGCACAAGGCTTCAATAGAATCACTGAGGTATCCAAAGGAAATGGTACTATTACAAGGATCAAAATGACATAAAAGCATAAGCTCTCAAATTTTATGAGAATTTTTAATGGAAAGTAATATTTGTAATGAAGAAGCAACTTCTTTCCTTCTGGATTCCATCCCAAGTAATGATATCCCTAATGAGAGATTCACAAGTCTTACAAAACTTGTTTCCATTGAGGAGATGAAGAAGGTATTTTTTTACACTTGAAGGAGACAAGGCACCAGGACCGGATGGTTTTTCTGCTAATTTATTTCAAAAATGTTGGGATATATGCTCGAAATATTTGTTGAAAGTTGTAAATGAATTCTATAGAACAAGAAATCTAATAAAGGAGCTGAATAATACTCACATTGTGTTAGCCCCAAATAAGTTGGATGCTAAATACTTCAAGGATTTCGACCCATCAGCCTAGTAAATGTTGTTTACAAAATTTTTACCAAAATTATTGCTACTAGATTACAACCTTTGCTTGCTGATCTTATCTCTAAACAACAAAGTGGCTTCATAAAAGGAAGGATCATTTAGGATGGGGTAATCATGGTTCATGAAACCATTCATTCCATGGATAAAAGTAAAAAATCTAGTATGGAAATAAAATTGGACATGCATAAGGCCTTTGATAGAGTGTCTTGGAATTTTTTAGATAAGGTCTTATCAAAATTTGGGTTTTAGAGAAAATTTAGAAAAATCATTCAGGCTGCATTACCACTTCTATATTTTTAGTGGTTGTTAATGGTACTCTGGTGGGATTCTTTACCAATAGTAGTAGGGTATAAGACAAGGGGATCCCATATCCCCCTTACTTTTTATAATTATGGCTGACAACCTTAGCATATCCATAACTAAGGTTGTGAATAATGGGATGTTAAAAGGATTCAAACCTACTTCCACCAATCATATAACTTCACATCAAAAAATTTGCTGATGACACAATCCTACTTTTGATGGCTTCTATTCTTGAGGTAAAAGCTATAAAAACTATTCTCAGATTCTATGAAGTAAGCTTCTAGTCAAAGAAAGTCAACTTTGACAAAGCTCGGTGTATTTTTTCAATACTCCTAATGATAGACAAAAAATAATTGCACTCATTTTGGGGTGTAAAATCAGCTCTTTACCCACTACCTATTTAGGGTTACCTTTGGGCACCAATAGAGTCTCTAATGTTGTTTGGAATGCCTTGTTAGATAGATTTCACAAAAAAATGGTGGATGGAAAGGTGTTATTATTTCTAGTGCTGGAAAATGTTTATTAATCAAAATCACACTTAGAACTTGCCCATATATATCATGTCAATGTACAACATTCCAACAACAATTGTGGACAACATTGAGAGAATTCAAAAACACTTTTTGTGGCATGGGACTGAAGAAAGATTTAGATACCATTTAGTGGCTTGGGATCAGGTTTGTATTCCAAAAAGATTGGTGGACTGGGTATTAAGGATATCAGAAAGATGAATGTTGCTTTAATTTCCAAACTTGGTTGGAGACTTCTAAAGGAAAACAACCTTGGACTAAACTTATTAAGATAAAATACTTGGCTCAGAAAAATGTGAATTCATTAATTTTTTAACAACTTCCCACTGGTTCCATTTTCTGGAACAACTTACTCCAAATCAAACATATTCTTATCAAAGGATGTCCATGGAAAGTTGGCAATGGTCAGGATATACATTTTTGGCAAGACAATTGGACTGATTTCAAGATGAGTGATAAATTTGGCTCCCTCAAAGACAGTTTAAGTGAGAAATATGGAAATAAAGTAAAATATTATATTGAATGGGATGGAAACAAGAGAAATTGGAAATAACTCAAAGTGGATAAGGAAAATTTACAAATTGTTATCTCCTCTTTACAACAACAACTTTCTCTCATTCCTCTAAATAAAAAGGATAGCAAGGATGAGCTCCTATGGGTTGATTCTTTTGATGGGGACTATATTGTCAAATCAAGATACAATGCTTTTTTTTTATAGTAATCAAAGTGGTATAAACTGGAGTAGAATCTGGATGCCTGAGTTAACCCCAAAAGTTAATTTCTTTTTGTGGCTTGTTTTAAAAGGAAATATTCTCACTAATGATAATCTAATAAAAAGGGTTTCATTATGCCCAACAGGTGTTGCATGTGTAAAAAAGAGGTTGAAGACATCAAACATATTTTCTTGCATTGTGAATATGCTTCAAAGGTATGGAGTATTATCTTTGCAAATTTCAATCTGTATTGGATCCTTCCTAATACCTTCTTTCAACTGGGAGAAATGGGATCCACCATATAAACATTGCATGATAAGAAGATTATGGAATTTGGTCTACCTCATACCATATGGAGATTGTGGAAAACCAAAAATGATATAATTTTCAAAAACAATACAGGTATGTAATAAGATCTTTAAGGAAATTGTTATTGTTGTCAAGGATAACATTGAAAGTTTTAGGCCCCTAAAAAATAGACCATACCCCAAGGAAGAAGAACATATACTTGCTGCTTGGAAGATTGATACTGGAAATATCATAGGAATGATCAAAATAACATTGATAGATCAACAGTTCATTGGATTCAACCACCCACATTTTGGTACAAGTTAAATTTTGATGGAGCTTCCAAAGGAAATCCTAGGGCATCAGGAGGAGGTGGGGTGATCAAAGATCACAAAGGCTGTCTTGTTGCTGCATTTTTGCAGAAAAATGGGCCACCAAACAAACCACTATTCTGAAGCCTTGGCAACATTATGGGGATAAGGCTTGTTAGGGATTGCAATATTTCCAATATTGTAATTAAAGGTGACTCTTTGAACATAATAAACCTCCTAAATCAAGTTCAACCCCCTAGTTGGACTATTAGGGATTTCATTTATGAATCTATTGATATTTGTAAATCCTTTGCAAAATGCCAAATCATCCATTCCTATCGTGAAGGAAACAAAGTGGTGGATAGTCTTGCTAACTATGGTGTTAGTAATAATATGAAAAATTGGTTTAGTGATGACATTCTCCCTAATAAGGTACATAATGAAATCATCAAGGATAAATATGATATTCAAAATCATCATTAAGGATCCTCTCGATGTTTTGAGAGTAATTATCTCCTTCACATGTAGGGTCATTAATATCACTCACACTTCACACATTTTTTGGTATGCAAAGGTGATGTTGAAAAGTGGTTTTGGGGAAGAAGCATTGTAGTTGGGAACCAAAAAATAAGTAGAAAATGGGTGGACCTCCATGCAAAACAGAACCCATTTTCAACCCGGAATGGAAGGATGATGTGATATTATGGACTTATTTGAAAATGGGTGGGGTCTCTAACCTCATTAAAAAAATGCAGGGTCATGATCAAGATATTTCTATTCAATTTGCGGTTGGGTGGAAACAAAGAACGGTTGAATATGGTGAGATCTGCATTAAAATCACTGAAGAACTCATTACTGAGGTCACAAGGATGAGGTTAGATGGGGATATATTCTTTAGTAAAAGGGTCGACAAGAATACCGAAGCCAAGAAATTCCTTGTAGAAGGTGAAAATCTTGAGTTTTTCATGGAAAGTATAAAATTAACCTCCATTCTGGAGCCCTTCGATGAAATAACAAGGATGATTGTAGGTATGTCACTTTGGAAGGAAAATATGTGATGGTTCCTAACAAAAATTTGGTTTTCCTAAATCATTTTAGAATGAATTTTCATGTTAGCTTTCCACATTATCTCTTAAACTCCTTGGAACGCTCTGTTCTTGAGTTTCAAAACCACACTTATGCCACCCCCTTCACCAAGGTCTCATCTTGTTGCTTCATCGCCATTGTCTTTCCCATCATCGCTCAATCCCAGATGCTCCTACCCCCCTCACCCTGACTCCATTTCCACCACCACCTTTCTAAGCATAGAAAAATTAGAACTAAAAATCCTCTTTACCCCATAAATCAACCCTTCCCCTCCCAAAGGGTACTCGTAGCAACAAAGAAATTGAATCAAAAAAAATATGCTATATATTAGCAATCCTACGGATACTTATGCCAAGGAAAGGGAGGAAGGGCTTCTTAACAAAATTGTTAAGTTGGAGACCTGAAAGAAGAGCTCAAACATATTTGTAAGAGAGAAGGAAAGAGAAAGATGCATAATGACCCTGACAAGGACAATGAGCAGATTTTACAAGTCTACAAGAATCTTAATTCTATGGACAATAGACTGGGTAATGCAAAAGGTAGGCATGATTGTACCATTTCTATGCTTAAGGCAATTTACAACTTCATGGAGCAACATGTCAAAAGTGTTTGTATACTTAGTGACATTCATGCTGCCATCTGGGAGTCGGATTCAACAAGGGACTTGGTTCTCTCACAGTTGGATAAAAAGGATCCCTCCCATGTCACTGCCTTGGCATTATTCACCTCTCTGTAGAAGATAAAGACAAAGATTGATAAAGCAGTCAACTAAAGAGGATTGTTCCTACTTCCATATTTTTTTTGATGTTGAAAGGATGTTGTTTTTATGTTGCTTTGTTGCAGATTTGACACTTTTTGGTTCCCTCTTATAGTTTTTGTTTAAACTATAGTTGGTCCTCATGTATATCTTGGATTATGATCCTTTTTATTATTTTACTGCACTATCTGGCTTTTGATCCTTCTTGTAATAGGGTATAGTCCCTTCAAAACTATGGACTTCTTTTTGATGCTCTATCTAGCTTGTGAGCCTTTTTGTAATAGGGTATAGTCCCTTCAAAACTATTTACCCCTAGTAAAAAAATTGTCTTTAAGATTAAACTATGAAGATTTGAATAATTAAAATGCTTTGTGGCCCAACAACTACTAGGATAATTAAATTCAATAGATTTGAGACACTTCAGGTTCATGCATTATTATGTGATTAAACCTCAATGTAACCAGAGAATTATTAAAGATATTCTCGAAGAAATTAGAAGAGGGTGACTATTTAGAGTATGAGATTGTAATTAAGCTGTAAAACCAATCCGGATATATTTATGTATTCAATTATAAATATGAAATAACTTTAAATTGCTTTTACTAAATATAGAAATGTAGAAAAACATTTTAAAAATTGTTTGAATTTTATTGTAACACTTCTCGAAGATCCGGGATCCCAAATTAACAAAATAAATCATAGTGAAGCTCGAAAAATAAGCTCCCTCGAATTCATTTTTGATCAAATAAGATCTCGAACATCTTCTCTTGTCCTTTAATGGTTGCAAAAAAGGCAACAATGTGGTGTTAAATTTGACGCATGTTTAGATGTTTTGTATCTTTTTATCCATAAAATAGTTGTAAATATTTGAAATAAGCTGTCACATATGACTTTCATATTTTAGATATAACAAATCAATTTTTCTAGAAATTTTTTTATATATTAATTATATTAAAAAATATTTTAAAAATTAAGTATATACTGATATAATTTTATATTTATTTTATGAACAGTGTAAAAAAACAATATTTTACAATTTTTCAAGGGCAAGTTTTTATGATAATTCACCACGAAGTTATTCAATCACATTGTCAAACTTATAATCGGTGAACATATAAATCCTCACTTATATTTCTACAATCTTAGCATAATAAAATAGAGTTACGCAATACCTTCATAATAACATATGAATGTATATATTATTAACAATGTTAAATGGTACCATCATTACAACATTTTGAAAAGTTAAATAGTTATTTAGTATTTTCTTACTCCAAATATTCGATGCCCTCTACCACATTCAATTCTTAAGACACTATTTGTGATATTTTTGTAAAAAATAAGCCATCAACCATTTATCTTTTGTACAATATTTGCGTCTAATTTTCATCCCCACCATAAAAAATTTAGGAGGCTTTCCTTTGCACCTAATGTAATACACAAAGTGTTTTTAGAACTCGTATGAAAAATCATTTCTACTCTAAACCTTTTCTAGGTATCTTATTGGTATTCCCTCGAGTATATCATGCAATGTTCCTTCCCCAAGTGAGTCTTGGATATAATACCTTTAATATATTTTTATTGAATCCCACTAGTATATTTTTAACAACATAAATGATGTTATCGGACTAGAATCCCAATTCATAGTATGGTGATAGTAATTTTATTAATTATGAAAGGACACCTCGCGAGTTGATATTTTTCATGCCGAACCTAAATGACATCTTCCTATTGTATGTTTTTTTATCCCATATATGAGGTTCTCCATATCTAAAATAATTAAATAACTCTTATCTCTACCTGCAGGAAGTAAACAAAATTTCTTTTCATCATCCACATATCAATTATAACCAATTGAATTAAACGGTTACCGATTGAGATTGTGGCTTGGATTACACCACCTTTACACATTGTTGGATCCATTGATGCAAGAGCTATTTCAAATAAAAATTCATCAATTCATAATCTATTTCTTGCTATTGAAAATGTGAGCATAATGTATTTGAAATAAACATTAATCAATTCATAATCGATTTCATGTTATGGAAAATGAAAGCTTAAATAAATAAACATAGTGGTTTATGTGGTGATATGGTAAGTACAATATCAATTGTTCTCTATCTTATAATTCAAATTTAGTGGCCGCTAGGCTACGCTTATATTCGTCAAACCACCCTTTGGTGGAAAACAATCCTCAACTATTGATGAGGATTTATGACCACTAGGCTATGCCATCATTGGTTGAACTACACTTAGCTGGACAACCTTTAATGAGGCTAGCCAAGTGTTGCTTTACATACGTACGAGCTAGATCAAGCCGTATGTAGTTTTGTTTATGATGATGTTGAATCCAAAACAATGTTAATTCAATGTAAGTAGTTAGTATGTAGTAGTGAATTAGTGAAACATTGTAGACAAAATGCTAGTTGTAAATCAATGAGATATTAATGAATGTAAGGTTTTTAGTCTAACCATTACTATATTGAACGTGGATGCATAGAGTCCACTAAGCTCTATACTTCATTTTAAATTTTTATTGTATCTTACAAATGGATTTCCTTAAACTTTTTCTTCTACCGTATGCCCAGCATATAAAATACTATATGTTAATTATCGTTTCCTATAAATTTTTGGTCCTTATAAATGATTTTGTTTTAAAATACACATGGATAACATAATAGGTTGTGATCCTTTATTCATGCTGGATACCTCTGCGCCATCCATGGTTACATTCTCTAGTTGTCATTTTTCTGCATGATACTTTATTGTCTTATAAATTTATGGGGCTTATTAGTGGTTTTGTTTGTAAATTCACACGATTAACATACTTGGTTTTTATGGAATATTTGTGGCCAATGTGCCCGTGTCCTCCACATCTGTCATCTAAATTGTAAAAAAGATAGTTTTGTTAAAAAATTGAAGACCATGGCTATTGAAAATAGAGATCATTAAACATATTTATAAAATTATTTAAGGTAAATCACAATGTTGAACTGGTTGTGTAGTGTCAAGGTGAAATGGTTTTACATCATCTTTTATAGCTTTGTGGTTGTCAGAAAAAACAATAAATGTATAAGTAGAATATATAGGTTAAAATATATTAAAAAAATCACTAGTTAAAGTTGGCTTCGGAGATGAACCTTTCTTCATACGAGAATAGTAATGTTTCAAAAACATTTATTATTTGTGTCTCAACAATAAAAACAATAGATAGTTTTGAATCCACTAATGCACAAAGTGTGACACTACTGCCATAAAGCACTAGTACTAAAGAATTTTGGAACAACATTAAGTGAACATATAAGCCTAGAATTCATATGATCTTTCAAAAGGAAAAGGATGTTTTCTTGTAGGCCAATTTTTCTTGCAGTTACCAATTTTTGTGGTAGTTTCTCCATCTAATCCCTAGTGACCTCTTCTCTATAATCATTGTTATTATCATAGTTGTGCACACCAGATATTGTGTACATAAGACATAAACTTTTGAATATCCTGTTACTATCATAGAGTCTGTAGCATCCATCCAAAATTTATACTCCACTATATTTAACCTTTTTCATGTATCTTTTAATGTGTCTCTTAACATTTTTGAATAACTAATTGGTATTAGAACAATAATAATACAATACAACAAACTGGTTCCGATAATTGTTAGAAGTTCCATTATTACATCAGAAGAAATATCGCTAGCCAAATTACAAAAATTAGTGATCACACATTCAACATTGAAAGGATTAGTCGAAGGAATAGCTGATAAAGTTGATGGAAGCTAGAATGGATATGCACATTTATAAGAAAAATTTGTCTGTGTATTCCATCCTTGGTGGTATATAACCTTCCAGTGGCATCACATAGTTGTCTAATATTGTTTGAGCCTCGACAGGAAGAACTTATTCCACCTCATGATATTTTTCTTTTTTTCCATTTTTACCCTTTATGGGAATCATATTTTATTTTTTCATTTCTCTCTTCACCTAATAGTATAAACAATTGGCAGTAGTGTGATTCATGCAATTTAAATTTTTCAATTACATTGGATTCACTGCAGTGTCAATATAATATTATTTGGATGCTTATTTCTCAAAAATATAGAAATTTTTCTCTCATTTTGTTTTCTCCCTTTATTCTCTGGCAGTAAGAATCAAATGTCTCTACTACTACACCAGCCTCAACAGACCCAGTTGATTTAGTATTCATTTTCAACCCATGCAATTTTGATTTAGATGGGTCTATCTCCAATTTAGTCAAATATATCGCCTCAAAGTAAACAACTTGGCATGTTTTGGAGGTGAAAGAAAACCTTTTATATGCAAGAAATGATAAACAAAATATATATTTTCATTTCGTACATTTTTTGAATACTATAAATATACCACTGTGAATGTCTTTTGCATTTGAATAGCCAATTTTGTCATAATCTATTAGAATCCCTAAATTCCAACCATATTTTGAACATGAATATGGTTCGTTGTTTATGGAGGCATGCATTTCCCATTTCTGAAAAAAGAAACATCCAACTCCATATCCGAATAAGAAACTTATTGTTTTCAAAGTCAATGTGTTCCACTTGGACACACAATTCCCCAAATCAATAACTTCTGACGATAGAACAATACCAACTTCCTCGTGATTTTCATCTATAACAAAAAAACAACCATAGGTCGACGTGGTAGTTTTCAGGGGAATGGATTTCCACAAACCATTCCTCGTCTCTTTTCTTCCAACAAATATTTGTGATGAATGGAATTGTTATGAATGGAGTGCAAATAATGGAATACATTTTACCTATAATTAGAGTAAAATACATTAATAATTAGGTCATTTCGAGCTTAAAAAAATCTCACATTTTTGATAAGGAATTTAAATACTACCCTAGTGGTCACCAACCTCTAGAGTTATTTACTCTGTATCATAAGAGAGTAATTAACTTAATGGTTAGCGACCACTAGGTTTCAAAAGGAAATATTATGTATCATTCAACTTGGTTACTGTAATTCAAATTTTGTGGATAAAATCAATAATAATTTTTTTTTCTATAAAATCGAAATCAAATTATGATGCATTGAAAGATATGAAACTATTTTCACCTTTCAAAAGGATTACATATGAGTCGAACAAGATATAACATTCCATAGACGGCATCTTTAGGAACATTAAAAATATACACTTTAGTGGTAGATAGACTTCTAGTCAACATATAAAAGAACAACCTAAATATTTTTAGCCATTTACACCTATTGAATGGAAAAGCATAGAGGACATTAAGATCTAATATTTGGTATTTCGAAGAGAGTGTTTGAGAAACAAATCACAATAACGGAGTTTGTGATAGCTTGGGATTTTTTGTTTTAGAAGACGATGTGATTTATGTGTATATCGGTCATACTGTAGTAGTGAGGATTAAATGCCTGTAACAAGACTAAGGAAGATGTTTAAAGGATAGCGATCAAAATATCTAATGTTTGGTATTTTGAGGAGAGTATTTGAGAAAAAAATCACATTAATGGATTTAGTGATAGCTCATCATTTTTTTATATAAGACAATGTAAAATATATGTATATCGGACATACTTTATTCATTATGTTTAAATTTCTATAAGTCTAAGTACGGAAAATTTTAAGTGTAGCACTTAGTGGGAAATTCCACAACAAGCTATCAAAAAAAAATAGGAAGGATTATAATTTTCCTAAACGTAAGTATGGACCTCGTCACAATAGTCATTTTCATCGAAATAGTGCTCTCTATAAGGCCATGGTGGGTTATACCTATTCGAGAAAAGATTTTATTATTAACAATGTTTATTGAGTACCACTAAAACAAGGGTCCATATGTTGGCATAATGTCCTAATAGGTGTTTTCATTGATGCAAAACAACATTAATGAAAAATTGAATGTTGTATGATGATGTAATGATGATGTATATGATGTTAACATGATGTTTTATATTTATATCAGCTGCTACTGGTGGGATTTAGTGAGGTACGCTTGCTCTGCAAGCCTATACATGTGCCAGGAGATGTAGCTTAGTAGTGTGGGATTATTGGATGCTTATGAAGCATGTTGACATGATTTATAGCATGATTTTGGGTTATTGAGCACTCATAGAAGTGGTATGGTACATGTATAGGTATATCTCTATGTTACAGGTGCTCATTAGGAACAAGTATGCATGTTAAGAGGTATGAAAATGTGGTTTGGAGCCATATTAGCTCATGGGAGCATGAATTTAGGTGTATTATGGAATATAAGGTATGTTTGGGTCATTTATGGAGGTTACTTTATGATTTATTCAATATTTTAGTTAATCATAGATTCTACAGTGAGAATCCCTAAGGTGAAACTATGCACGTGACATAGGATGGAGAGATTGAGGTATGTAATTTTCATTATGATTATATGAGATGTTATAGGGATTTGTAATAGTTATTTGAGAAAGTTTCCATGTTTCCATGATGAGAATTTTTCCATATATGATTGATTTTGTAAGACAGGGTCAAGAACAAGTGAAAATCAAGCTCAAACTTGAACTTCGATGCTCATTTTGAATACTTTTATTTGCATGGGACCTTGTGACTTTCATGGAAGCTTATAAGGTTTTAAAAAAATGAATGAGTTTTTATCTTCATTTTTATGAACAAATGTTAAAAAGGTAAAGTGGTCTAAAACCCTAGTTAAACCCTAGCCATGAGTAGTTGGCAAAAAGTGAAGTGTTGTGACCTATTTTTTATTGATTCATAAAATTGATGATTTTATGTTATATAGGACTCCTTTTATTTCCATAAATGTATGGTTGAGGTCATGGTGATGAGTGGCCCCACCTAAAAATAATAGTTTATGGGAAGAAGGTTTTAGGACAAGATGGTCCAAAGGAGTAGCATGAAAAAATGATGGTGTATGATTATTTGGAGTTTTTATTGATGTCCATGGATGTTTTAGGACATTTTAATGCAGTTTCATGGTGTTTTTAGGAAATAGGTTGATTGGTCAAAGGGCAATTTTGGGATCTCAAATAGAAGGGTTCAATAAAATGGTTATAACTTGAGCTACAAGTGGAGTTTTGAGATGATTAAAGTTGTTTTGGAAATAATATTAAGATATATTTAAATGATATATGTATTGCCTCATTATGAGGTCATTTTCATGGTTTTGGGTCATTCTTTGAGCAAGAAGATTTTTGGCAGTTTAAGACAACATATGTTTTTGATGCAAGTTTTATGTTTTTGAAGCATGAGATGGATTGGGTGATGCTTTCCTATCACTTGGAATTTGAATATGGATGAATTTTTCATCCAATTAATCCATTTTTAGGTCTTGAATGTATTTATAAATTATTTTATGAGCTAACATTTGGAACAAATTTTTGGCAGGTTGATCTGGTGAAGGAAAATGTTGATGTGGTTTGAAGTGAAGGATGTTTCATGACTTATAAATTTATTATAAGTTTTATATAAGGTTATAAATTTATTTTTAGTTGTCACATGAATTTTTTTATTTAGTAGAAGAGATTTGGTGATCAGATGAAGTTTCCAGGTGTTGAAGGTGTAGGAAACAATTGTTTTGAGATTTGTAAAGGGAACGGGCCAAGTAAATGAAATAATTTGATTGGTTGATATTAATTTATACCATTTATGAATTTTTAATGATATTTTATTCATATGTAAGGGTTTTGGGTCATGAAAAATTATGATACTAATGTTAGGGCATTTTTAAGATTGTGCACATGGGGTTTTGAGCCATTTTGGCACATGTAATGTGGGTTTTAGCTAGGCCGACCTAATTGGGTCACTTGTGACTATTGTATTTAAAATTTTAAATGTTTCCTTGATGTATGGTTCTAAAAAAATGAGTTAAAATATTTTTCCTAAGTTTGAAATGTGAAGAAGCATATAAAAGCATGTTTTTGGTGCTTTTTGGAACTAGTTGTGTGTGTGCATGTGGAGCGACCTAGGTGAAGTGTGATTGCAGGTTTTTGAGCATGATTTAGAGATGAAAAAAATTGATGGAGGTTGAGAAAAATCAGAGGACATAAGAGCAAGAGTTTGATGATTTTTAGAGGGTTTAAAGAATTTGTTTTGTGAAGTGTGATCACCTAGGGTTTGAGTGAAGAAGTGCAAGATGAATATTGGATATCCATTAGTTGTGGCAGAAAAAAAAAAAAGATATATACATATAATAAGGTGTTTTAGTGGGTGCTTGATAATCTTGGGGGTTGTAGCCTCCTTATGGAGTTGGTGCTTCACAAAATTAGGGGTTGGTGCTCCTTGTTGGGTTTGTGCTCTACTAAATAGGGGTTGGTTCTCCTTGTAGGGTTGGTGCCTCACTAAATTTAGAAACATATCAATATAAGATTGTGTTTCAGTGGTTTTTCTTCCCCTTGAGGGTTTCCCACTTATATCTTGTGTTCTTATGGTGTTTCTTTGCTTTCATGGTTATATGTTTCATTGATGGTTTATGGTGTGCACACATAAAGTATTGAATAAGTGGATATTGTGATTGAATATGTATGATATTTTGAGTTTTCAGATATGATTTATAATTTAAGTTTTTATAAGGAATGATTCATCCCCCTCTCTCAGTCCATTGTGATTCTAACAATTGGTATCAGAGAGCAGGTCCTTTTGTAGAAGTTTGACAACTTGAAAGGAGATCCTTGAAGCACAAAATGGCTAGCAACACTACAACTGGAAATCCACCATTGTTTGATGGAGTAAATTATAGTTTTTGGAGCATGAGGATGAAGACATTTCATCATGGCACAAGGGTTTGATGTTTGGGCTATAGTAGAAAAGGCTTATGTTCCTCTGCTAACTCTCCAAGCACTGAGAAAGAAAAAACTGATTATACCAATAACTCAAAGGATTTCAATGCAATCCTAAGTGGACTTGGAGAATCAGAAATGGGAAAAGTGATGCACTAAGAATGAAAAGGAGGCATGGGAAAAACTTCAAGTTCTCTATGAAGGTGACTCAAAGGTAAAATTACAAAACTTCAAACTTTTAGAAATTAGTTTGAAAGCCTTAAAATGAATTATAATGAGTCTATTATTTTGCATACCTTCTTAGAGTTGATAAAGTTGTGAATAACATGAAGGTTTTAGGTGATGAAGTAAAATAAGTTGTTCTTCAAAAGGTTCTAAGGTCCTTGACTCCTAAGTTTGATTCTAAGGTTTTTCTGCTATAGAAGAGGAAAAATATCTAACCACTTTGAAATTGGATGAGTTGCATGGTACTTTGACTTGCTTATGAAATGAGGATAGGAGACTCAAAACCATCCAAGAAGGAGATTGCATTCAAATCTAAAATGAAGACAAAATACAAGAAGGTAAAGGAGGATGATACCACTCTAGAGATTGAAGATGAAGAGCTCTTTTTATGATGGCTAGAAGATTGAAGCAAGGTTCTGGTAAGTATAGAGGTAAACTTCCATTCAAATGTTTTAATTGTGGTGAAGTAGGACATTTTTCTGCTAAGTTTCCTCATAGGCATGAGAAGGAGAATGATGATGTTGAAGATCATGAGGAATAACCTAAGAAGAAGAACTACAAGTTTGGAAAAGGTAAGAAGAACTTTAAGAGGTCTAATCATAAAAGGATAAAAAATTTTTATTCAAATCAAGATGATGAATTTTCAGATGCAAGTAGTGGTGTATCAACTTTGAATCTGAAACTGAGTATGAAATCATAGGAAATGAGGCCTTGTTCATGACTAAAGAAGCTATGAGGTCTTCAGGTGATGGATCTTCTCTATTAGGTGATTTTATTTCTAGTTATGGTAACTATTCTGATAAGGAATGTGAAGATGACATAGATGATCTTGAGAGTGTCAAAAGGGAACTTGAACAAGATGAAAAAGAGAATCAAAAACTGACTTTTCAGATTAAGGAATATGAAAATCAGTTTCATAAGTTGGATGAGAAATATGTGGTTGAGTCTACAAAGCTAATTGAAGAAAACAAGTTGCTAGAAGAAAAGGTGAAGTTTCTTGTCTCTAACCTACAGGATAAAGAGAATTTGTGCACCAAGTATGAACAAGATATAGAGTTTTTGAGGGCTGAGCTGTTAGAAATTAGTAAGAAGACTATGTCCTTGCAAAAATTTGAAAAGAGTGCTAAGGATCTAGATGACCTACTTGGAAAACAAAGAGCTGCAAATGATAGGACTAGTTTGGGCTTCAAAGAAGAGCCTAAGGACAAATAACTTAAGAAAGAAGATGGTGTTTCAAGAAAGAATCAGATAATCCTATTGTGAAAGAAGAAAATAAAGCATCACCTATCAAGAACAATGAAAGATCAAGGCCCATTAGACAACCCAATGCTTCAAGGTATGAAATAAATTTCAATGGTCATTACTTTACTTGTAATGCTTTTGGTCATAGAGCTAATGAGTGTAGGAGATATCTATAAATGATCATCCTTGGAGAGACAATAGAGTGAGTTTGCTAAAATAATTGTATGTTATAATTACAATGAACAAGGACACATTGTTAGGTATTGCTTACATGATAGACCTAGTCAAAATGAAGGACTAAAAAGGAAGAACTCAGTTGTTTGCTACTATTGTAATGAGATTGGTCATGTGAAAAAGAGTTTTTTCATGCTTATTCAAGACAAAAGTAGATGAATCAAAGGCCTAGAGTGTATGAGAACAACTTCAAGGAGCTAGAATGCAAGGTAATGACTCTAGAAGAACATGGGAGCCAAGAAAGGACAATGTTGTCCCAACAAGAGCAATTGACATTGAGAAGAGAGCTGTAACATAGTGTTTAGATCAGAAAAGAGGATGAAGGAGTTTTATAGGTGCCCAAGAAGGCTTGGGACCTCATCAAGACTTCTTTTAGGTCTTCATGGAACCTATATTCCTTCACTATGCTTCTTGAAGGTAAATCATTGCATATGAAGCATCTAGGTGAGGGGAGTTGGGTATGTCATTGTGTGTCTCCTCCAAAAGGTCAAGGTATGTGTGTGTTTTCTCCTTAAATTCTTGTTTTGGTTCATAATGTTCTTTTTATGCAAATGGCTTGTCAATTAGTCTCTTGCACTCTTTGTGTTGTGCTTAGCAAATAGCTTTTTTTGGTTTGTGAATGAGTTCTCAAGGTAGGTAATTCATTTTTGGAGAGTATTGAATGGTTTTGTATCATCTTGAAATGCCTATATGTGTGCCTTAATGGTTTCACTATTCTTGAATATTATTCTCATGTCATTTGTGTCCAAATTTGGTCTTTGTTCTATCTATGGACTGAATTGTGAACATCTGCACTATCTTGTCTAAGTCATTATAATGTTATATGCAGTGTTGTCATGGAGTATAAATGGTCTTCTTAAAGTTTGTGACATAGTGTATTTTATGTGTATAAAACCACAAGAGAGGTCATTACACTGAAAAATGGGAGTCTTGCATTCATATAAGGTGTGTTGTCAGTTCTTAGGGTTTTGTGCTTGTGTCTAGGACTGTGAAGTATTTTGTGTCCCTCTAAATGAGTACCTCATGTATGTACATCATTCTAACAAGCTGAGGAATCAAAAAGGAGATGGTGAAGGTGATCAAGTGATAACTTGATCAAGTTTATAGAGGAAGTGGATCTGATACCTAAAAAAGCTCAATTTCGTGGTATCTTCAAACAAATGGTGATGGTAACAAGTATATGATCATAATAATATATAATTATCGGTCATATATTAAAGCTCTTAGGTATTTATGGAATATGTTTCTCAACATAAAATAATTATGGATGATTTCTTGAATGTAAAGATGGTCTATTGCCTTGACCTGTGTTTTTTCACAATCCAAGTAAGCGATATACATGAAAACTTAGGTTTGAAGATTCTAATGATGGAATTTTGATTCAAATTTTGTATTTATCATATAGACATGTGGGACTAGAAGATGTGAAAATTTGAGCTCAAGATATGTATAATTTTTAGTTATGGGAAAATTTATTTGTAATGCATAATGAAGAAGGTTTGATAACTAAAACCCCTCTCTGATTCTCAAGGCTTATTTCCTCAAGGCTAGTCAAGGTATTATAAAAAATGTTTCATGATAATTATGGTATTTGAAGAATATAAGGAATGATTTCAAATGTTATATGAAGAATAATTTATGGTTAAGTATGGTAGTTATAAAGACATGGTTGTATTTCACCATGACTAGTGCCAAAATTGTATTCTAAAGTTCAAGAGGTAGAAGTGAAGATTTCTTAGAAAAATTAAGACCTAAAGACTTTAAATGGCCAAAGGAGGAAGAATTGGATGGAAGCGAAGTTGTGTCATGTTATAAAAAGATCATTCTCATATAAATCATTGAAAAAAGGTATGTTCTTTCTTATATTCATGTTTTTCATGAAGATGTTGTTGATGGAGGTATTTGTTGCTTTGCTTGTGGAAACTTGAAAATGTGTTCTTGCTCCATATTAGCATCCTACAGGCCCATAGGAGCTCAAATTTTACATGGTATGCAGTGTTGTTGGAGTCTAATGATGGTATCTCAGTCCTTGTTTGAGCTTTTCATGGTAGAATGTATGAAGTAGTGTATTTCATGGGTAAATTGATTAATCTTTGGTTTTGGTTCTTATCCTCAAGTAAAAATTGAGACACATCTACTACTCTGAGCTAGGGGTCCTAAAAAAAGGTGTATTATTTGTTTAATGAAGTGATATTTTTTCCATTAATGAGAGGTTACATGGTGTTAGTGTTTATAATCTTGAAGTCACTTTATTTATTCTCTAAATGAAGATTTTGGTAATGACATGTTGTATCATGGTCCTCAAACCGTGTTGGGATTATTGTTATAGCAAGAAAATATGTGGCTGTGTTGTGTTTATAGGCTCTCTAAGACAAGGGGATTACTTGTTTGATCCTTCTCTTGAGGATTGAAGTGGTGTTCTCTATATCATTAAAGGTGTGAAAATGGTTTTTACTCTTTATTCATGCTTATGTTGATATGTAATGGCTTAATGGTAGCTAAATATGACTGTAGAGTACTAAAAAAGGTGTTTTGGGACCTTGTTAAAAGTTGCAGAGATGTGATTTCAAGCCATGGTAGGTAGGTGTAGTTACTCAAATTTATTCTTGGGAGCTAGTATTAAAGGTCTTAAATCCAGGGGGAGCTAAAATTTGACTAATGTCGAGCTTGTATAAGGTGTATAGATCATGTGAAAAAAATTCATTCTTGCACTAAAAAGTTTGTTTTGGTCTCATAACATTAATCTTGGTATGAAGAGTATGCATATGCCTTGATATTGCATGATTTAGGCCTAGATAAGAGGTGGAGATTTATCAAGGATGAATGTATGAAGTTTGGTCATGATGTTTACTGACATTGTTGGCATGATTTAGAGAGTGTATGCTTTAGATCTATTCTTTATGGTGCTTTAAGAAGCTAAAAAACAAGGTTCAAGGTGAAAATTGGCTTTTACATGCCTAGAAGAATGGAAATGATGTTTTACCCCCACCAAGGTGTATTTATGTTTCTTTCATGAGTTTTGATGATTTTCATATGTTTGGAAGATGCTTCTTCCAGGGGGAGCATGGTGATTGCAAGCTTAAAAAAGGAAAAATTAGGTTTTGAGAAAAAGTTCAAGAAATGGAGATCTTTTTGAGACTTTGGTTGATGTTTCCAACCAAAAAATAGAGGTATGAAGCTGAAGAAGGTGAAGAAGGTAAGATACATGTATTCCTTTGTCATTAATGTAAAAAGGGGGAGAATTTCAAGGTGTTTTCCATCAATGACAAAGGGGGAGATTGTTGGCATGATGTCCTAATAGGTGTTGTCATTGATGAAAAACCACATTAATGAAAATTGAATGTTTTTATGATGATGATATGTATATGATGCTAACATATGGTGTTTCATATGTATATTAGATGTTATAGTGGGATTGGTGAGGTGTGTGCTTGCTCTAGCAAGCCTATACAGTGCTGGGAGATGTAGCTTAGTAGTGTGGGCTTCTTGGATACTTTGGGAAACATGTTGAAATGATGTATAGCATAATTTGGGGTGCTTTGAGCACTCATAGAAGTGGGTATGGTATGGTACATGTAGATATCTATGTTATAAGTGCTCATTGGGAGCAAGTATGTTTGCTTGGAGGTGTGACAAAGTGTGGTTTGGAGCCATATGAGCTCATGGAAGCATGAATTCAGGTGTATCATGGAATATGAGGTATGTTTGGGTCATTTACAGAGATTACTTGATGAGTTATTGCATTATTTTAGTTAATACAACTACATAAGAATCCCTAAGGTGATAGTTATGTCAAATGAGATAGGATGGAGAGATTGAAGTATGGAATTGATATTATGATGATTGGAGATGTTAGAGGGATGTGTCATAGTGCTTTGAGAAAAATTTAGGTTCCCATGATGATAATTTTTCAAATATGATTGATTTTGTGAGATAGGGTAAAAATAAGTGAAAATCAAGCTCGAATTTGAACTTCTGATGCTCTTTGTGAATAGTGTGATTTGTATGGGAAATTTTGGATTTAAATTAATCTTATATGGTGAGTTTAAAGGTTTCAAAAAATAATAATAGGTTTTTATCGTCATTTTTATGAACGAATGTTAAGAAGGTAAAGTGGTCTAAAACCCTAGTTAAACCCTAGCTAGGAGCAGTTGGTATAAAGTGAAGTATTGTGACCTATTTTTGATTTATTTATAAAAAGTGATGATTGGATGTTGTAGAGGACTCCTCAATATTTCCATAAATGTATGGTTGAGGTCATGGTGATGAGTGGGCCCCACCTAAAAATAACAATTTATGGGAAAGAAGGTTTTAAGACAAGATGGTTCCAAAGGAGTAACATGAAAAATTGATGGTGCATGATGATTGGGAGTTTTTATTGATGTCCATGTATATTTTAGGACATTTTCATACATGTAGGTTCATGGTGTTTTGAGGTCCAAACATGTTGATTGGTCAAAGGGCAATTTTGGGATCTCAAATAGTAGGGTTCAATAAAATGGTTATAACTTGAGCTACATGTGGAGTTTGAGATGATTCAAGTTGTGTTGTAAATAGGATTCAGATATATTTTGAATTTATACAAGGATTTACTCATGATGAGGTCATTTGATATGGTTTCTAGGTCATTATTTGATAAAGAATATTTTTTATAGTTCAAGACAACATCTATTTTGGTGTAAGTTTTATGTTTTTGAAGCATGAGATGGATTGGGTGATGCTTCCTATCATATGTAATGTGAAGAGGGATGAATTTTTAAACAAATGAATCATTTTAGGTTTTGAATATATGTATAAATTATTTTATGAGCTAACCTTTAGAAATAACGTTTTTTGGCAGGTTGATATAGTAAAGGAAAATGTTGTTGTGGTTTGAAGTGAAGGATGTTTCATGACTTATAACTTGATTAGAAGTGTTATAAAGGTTATTATATTTATTTTTATTGGTCACATGGAATGTTTTGTTTTAGTATAAGTGATTTGGTGATCATATGAAGTTTCTAGGGTGTTGAAGGGTGTAGGAAACAATTGTTTTAAGATTTGTAAAGGAACTGGGCCTAGTAAATGAAATAATTTGATTGGTTGATATTAATTGAGAACCATGTATGAATTTTTAATGATATTTTATTCATATTTAAGGGGTTTTGGGTCATGAAAAATTATGGTACTAATGTTAGGGAAATTTTAATATTGTGCCCATGGGGTTTTGAGCCATTTTTGGCACATGTAATGTGGGTTTTAGCTAGGCGACCTAATTGGGTCACTTATGACTATTTATTTCAAATTTTAAATGTTTCCTTGATGTATGGTTTGAAACAAAAGGAGGGAAAAGGTTGTTCCTAAGTTTGAAATGTGAAGGAGCATATAAAAGCATGTTTTTGGGTGTTTTTTTAGAACTAGTTGTGTGTGTGCATGTGGAATGACCTAGGTGAAGTGTGATTACAAGTGTTTGAGAATGATTTGGAGGTGATAAAATTGTGATGCAGGTTGATAAAAACTAGAGGACATGAGAACAATATTTTGATTATTTTTCAAGAGTTTGAAGAGCTTGTTTTGTGAAGTGTGATCACCTAGGGTTTGAGTGAAGAAGTGTGAGATGAATATTGGATCTCCATCATTTGTGGCAGAAAAAATAAAAGATATTAACATCATAAGGTGGTTGAGTGGGTGCTTGATCATCTTGGGGGTTGTAGCCTCCTTGTGGAGTTGGTGCTTCACAAAATTAGGGGTTGGTGCTCCTTATAGGGTTGGTTCTCTACTAAACTAGGGGTTAGTGCTCCTTGTGGGGTTGGTGCCTCACTAAATTCAGAAACATATCAATATAAGATTGTGTTTCAGTGGGTTTTCTTCCCTTGATGGTTTCCCACTTATATCTTATATTCTTATGGTGTTTCTTTACTTTCATGGTTACATGTTTCATTGATGGTTTATTTCTCTTTTACTCGAGTATAAGTTAGATTTACAATACTAATTGAAGAAATTTATTCCAAATTGTTTGAGCTTATGTTAACACATTTAGATTTCCAGTCTTCTTGGGCTGCAAAATTTACCATCGATACGTTGTATTGATTGAGGGTAAAAAACACTAACAATTTAAAAATAGCGATAAAATAACAAAACATGACATAGCTTAGCTAAAGCTAGGGTCCTACCATTTCATCTTGTTATTTTAATCACCGTCTATACACTTTACGTTCGCTAGTGATTTTCATTGATTAAATTGTATCATATTTGATATACTATCCATGGTGAAAACAAGTGCTACACTACAAATCCTCGAATAGGGATCAATCCATATGTATTGTCCATAAAATATATTGTTTGTAACATATAATTCACAATGTTTCGTATGGGAAAAATTGTTTACCTAACGCTTAGTTTCATTAATTATCAAAAGTAACAAAAATCAGATGTTAGTTTCAACAATTTATTATTTTGAAAATTACAATAAAATAATAAATCACGACCTAGATGAGTGATTGCAAGGCTCCTACCATTACGGTCATTATAAACACTATCTTTACAACTTTGGATCGCTAGTGTTTTCCATTGATTATAATTGTATCATGTTGGCTAGAATGTACATGGCAGAGATAATAGTTGCACTACATACCATCTAGAGGGATCAATCCTTATATAGTTCCTATAAGGTATATTTTTGAAACACATAATTTACATTAGATCTTATAGGAGAAAATACTTAGCAAACGCTAAGCATTTTTTCCTTATCAAATGTAACGACATAGCGGATGCTAGGATCAACAGTTTCATAATTTGAAAATAGTGATAAAATAAAATATCATGCTCTAGTTTAGTAGTTGCTAGGATCCTACCATTACCGCTAGTCATTATAAACACTATATGTACATCTTTGGGTCACTACTATGTTTTCATTTATTATAATTGTAACATATTATTTCTGTCGTCCTGGTGGATCCAAGAGTTGCACTACAAACCCTCAAGAAGGATTGTGACTTATGTAGTACTCATAAGACATACTTTTATAACATATAATTCACATATGTTCATACGAGAGAAAATGCTTAGCAACCGCTAAGCTTCTATACATATTGAATGGAATGACCTAATGACCACTATGATCAATTATTTCTTATTTCAACATTATGTGCATGGTTTTAAATGATAGTGTTATCCATTTATTTTAATTGTACCATATTCACTAGGTTATGCATGGTAGAGAGAAATTCATGCATTACATACCCTCGAAATGGATCAAGATGTATTATGTGTTTCCCATAGGCTCAAAAAAATCTTATTTTGAAAATATCCATAAAATAACAAATCATGGTATATCTTAGTGCCTCGCTAAGCTCCTACCTTTACCTCTTATCATGTTGATGTTATAAACACTATATTTAAATTTTTAGATCGTTAGCCTTAGTATGTAGCTCCCATAAGATACATGGTTTTCAACTCAGATTTCACATCGTTTCCTATCAAAGAAAATTCTTAGAACCACACAAGAAATTTTTGATAATGCAGCTCTTGGATCCACCAGGATGACACACATATGTCAATTTTTGAATGGTATAGCTTAGCAGCCGCTAGGCTCCTACCTTTACCTCTTCTCATTATAAACACTATTTGTAAATTTTGGATCGTTAGCCTTAGTATGTAGTTCCCATAAGATACATGGTTTTCAACACATATTTCACATCATTTCCTAACAAAGAAAATGCTTAGCACCCACTAATCTCCTTTACTTATTGACATAAATGACATATCGAACCTAGGCTAAAATGTTTCTTATTTTGAAAATATCCATAAAATAACAAATCATGGTATATCTTAGCGGCCTCTAGGCTCCTACCTTTACCTATTCTCATTATAAACAATATCTGTAAAGTTTTGGATCGCTAGTCTTAGTATGTAGTTCCCATAAGATACATGGTTTTCAACACATATTTCACATTGTTTCCTAAAAAATAAAATGCTTGGCACACATTAAGCTCCTTTAAGAAATGACATATTAGACCCTAGGCTCAAATGTTTCTTATTTTGAAAACAGCCATAAAATAACAAATCATGGTATAGCTTAGCGGGGTTGCTAGGCTCCTACCTTTACCTCTTCTCATTATAAACACTATCTTGTATAGTCTTGGATCTCTAGCCTTATTATTTATCCCAAATAACTTGTTCAAACTTGCCACATGGCACATTTTAATTGGATAATTAATTTAAAGTAGTGCACACTATATTGAACAATGTAGGAATCAATTTTGATAAAAATTGAAACTTAAATGTCTGTATATTATTCTATTAAACTTAAATACTATGTTTAGGATTTATTTCTTCTATTTTCTTATAATATATATTTATATTATGCTTGTTTTAATATATGTTATACAATATATTTTTATTATGTTTATAGTATTATATGCTATAGATAATGACAAATTGCATTGTTTTTACTTCATGCTTAGTTTTAATTTTTAAACCATGGAAAAATCAAAATAGCAAAATTCTAATTCCCTTGCATTTTTGGATATTTGAAATTTCAATGGCCCACACTTTTACTTTAAAAAGGGGAAAGTGAATATTTCAAATTTTCGTATCTTTCTCTTTTTCTATTTTTGAAATTTATTTCGTGGAATGTGCTAAACAAATTAGTAAATACCTCAGAGAAATGTTGATTATGGTTTCTGATTTTTTGGTCATGAAAAAAGCGTGTCTTCAAAATGAAAAAATACACACATTTTGTATATTGCAGAGCCGAGTGTTTGAATCCCGGTTGTTTTCTGCATGCGATTATAATATTGTTTGCATAGAAGTCACACAAAAGATGCATAAAAAGGAAGCACACAAAGGAGGCAAGCAACAGAGGTTATAAATAGAATCACACAAATTGTTTGATTGAGGTAGCAGATGGAGGTTTCGTAGACATCGTAAACCATGAAATAATCCCAGATATTACTATATCAGGTATTTATTGTAAAGTTGTACCTTTTTTATTGTGGGCTCTATTGGTTGCTTTGTAGTCAATCGGTTCCTGTGTTTTCCATGACAATCCAATGGTGATCCGCGCTAGCCTTGATTTTTCCAACTAAATTGTGTTCCATAGTCAAGTCATTATATAGTAGCTTTTAATCTCTTTTCCAAACCACCTTGTTCTTCATGAAAACACATTTTTTTCATTAACGAAAGAAAATATAATTCCTTTTCTACTCTAGTATTTATCTCTATTTAACGCTTTCACTTTTCTGCCATTTTATGTCTCTCTCTGGGTATTTTCATTTCAAATTTCTCGTTCTCATTCCTCGGGATTGCTTTTTTAGGATAATGATGGCTTGTGGCCTATTTAATTTATTTTAAATTGTATTTTACTTGGGAGGACCAAAATATTTTAATGTTTTTAGTAAGATGATGCAAAGAAACCTCACCAATTAGTTCATATTCCATTTTTTACATGGTTGTCGCTACTTTATGAAAATATATGAGCTTAAAAAATATTTTTAAACTAGAAAACCATATTTTTATTATTAAGGATAAATAGTTTTTAAAGGGACTATACCCTATTTACAAAAAAAGCTCAAAAGCCAGAGATAACAGTAAAAATAGTCCAAAGATAAAAGGGACTAAATCCCTTTACAAGGAGGCTCAAAATCCAGATACAACAGTAAAAACAAAAATGGATCAGAATCCACGAATAACATGAGAACCAACTATAGTTTAACCAAGAACTATAAAAATGATTAAAAAAGAGACAAAGCAGCATCAAAATAACAAGAAAACATCTTCCTAACAACAACACAACAAAAACTAGAAGCAACTCTACTTAATTGCTTTATCAATCTTCATCTTGACTTTTTGAGAGAGTTGAATAATGCTAGGGTAGTGACATGGGAGGGATCATTCTTGTTGGTCCCTTGCGAGTTTATGACTCCCACATTGAATTTGGAATGTCATGAGAATATAAACACTTTTGACATGCTGTTCCATAAAGTTGTAAATAGCTTTAAGCACATAAATGGTACAATCATGTCACCCTTTAACATTGCCGATCAATTATCCAAAGATTTGATTTCTTGAAAATCATATTAAGAATTCAATTGTATGATAATTATTTTCAGTTATATACGTGTTTCCATGTAGAAATAGCCAAATGGAATGTCTTCAACAATTTTATGTTCTGTAGAATGGAAGTTAAACATATTATATATACCCGTAAATATTATTAAATATAATTTTTAATCACTTTATATTTAATAATTAATATATACTTCCTTTTGAGCCCACTAACCTATGCCAAAAATTCACATAGCTTTGTGGCGGAATGATATAATTGTTTGTTTCGACAACCAATTTAATAAACTAGAAATTTATTTCAAATTAAATACATGATTCTACACATATATTTATGTATCCTTTGTATAAACTCCATATTTATTTGTTATCATTTATGGATTTTCAATATGATTTCTCTTGTATGAATACACTCTACATTAAAAATTTTTCCTACCCTAGCACCCGCTAGGCTATACTTCTTATTTGGAGAAAACATTCATTTACCTTGGCGGCCTTGTGGATCAGTTGTTTTTATATAGGCAACACACTATTTTTGGGCCTAGTGATTGCTTTGTCATTTTTCTCCTGTTATATACACAAATATTAACAATTTATATTTATAACACAACTTCATTATGAACATGACATATTTACCTTTAAGAGTAGCTTAGTGGCCACTAGGGTGCAATGAGTAGATCACGTCGTATCTAAAAACTTGTTGTATAACTTCTCAGTCACTAGTCTAAGTTTCTTTAATTGTCATAAATGTAAAATAATTCTGCCAAAATCTCATAAGAAATAGATAAATCTATATGTATACTTGTATATCACATAAAATACACGATTGTACACGTATATTTATGTATCCATTATATAAACTCTAGATTTATTTGTTATTGTTTATAGCTTTCAATATGATTACTCTTATATGAACACACTCTACATGAAAAATGTTGCCTACCCTAGTGACTACTAGGCTATAATTATTATTTGGAGGTTGTCTTCATTTACATTGGTGGCCTCATAGATCAATTGTTTTTTATATAGGCATCACACTATTATTTGTCTCTGTTTTATACGCAAAGATTAACAATTTAGATTCATAGCACAACTTTGTTATAAACATGATATATTTACTTTTAAGAATAGCTTAGCATCTACTAGGATGCAATGAGTAGATAACGTCTTATATTATTCTATCAAAATCTCATAAGAAATAGAGAAATCTATATGTATACCTATTTAACAAATAAAAGGTTGATGTTTAGAACTCGTGGATGCTAGGTAAAGCAAGATCTGTATACATTAGTAAAAAAATTGTTTGGTTTTTAAAATTTAAACTAGGATATTTTTAGCTTAAGTGGATCACTAGGATATATTAACACTTAAAATTAGGATATTTAAACTATTCTAGCTAGCGACATAATATTTATGGAAAGGATTTCACTAATTAATGAAAGATTTTTTGAGTTTAATGGCCACTAGGTTAGCCCAAGACATAATATTAGGAGCTTACGGTCGGTTGGAATAAACAAATTAAAACAATATAATATTTCGAGCGTAGATGTCACTATAATTTATTAAGTTATTGAATGCTAGTTTGAGATTAGCAGTCACTAGCTTATGATACAACCTAATATTTGGATCTTAGTGGTCTCTAGGTTTCAACAAATTAAATCAACATAGTTTGAGATTATCACCATCGCGTATTTAAACACTATAATATTTCGAGCTAAAGAGTCACTAAAATTTAACAAACTAAAGAAATACATATTGAGTTTAGTGTCTGCTAGGTCATGTTTCAACATAACCTAACAAATGATATTGTAATCTTCGAACTTGCAAAACAAGATATGTATATATTAGTTGAATTTATCGTATGATTTTAAGATTTTAAATTAAGATATTTCAAGCCTAGAGCCCACTAGATTATGCCACCACACAATATTCGTATCCTATAAGTGGTTAGGATTTAATAAATAAAATTAAGATATTTTGAGCTTAGCGGCTGCTAGGTTATGCCACAACATATTATTTGGAGATTGCATTCACTATGGTTTAATAATTTCAATTATGATATTTGACAATATTTAACAAATTAGAGGAATATATTTTTATTGTGGTTTCTTCTAGGTTAACTACCCACATAAAATTTGGAGCTTACGTTCGGTAGTATTAAACAAATTAAATTAACATATTTTGTGCTAAGCGGACACTAGGTACATCCACAATGTAATATTTTGAGCTTTGTGATCACTATCATTTATCAAGTTACTAAATGATATTTTAAACTTAGCATCCGCTAGGTTATGACACAACATAATATTTGGATCTTAGCGGTCTCTAGGTTTCAACAAAAGAAAGTAAGAAATTATAAGCTTAGCGAGTTGGTAGGTTATGCCAAAACATAATATTTGGATCTTAGTGGTCACTGGGATTTAACAAATTTGAATCAACATAGTTTGAGCTTAGTGGTAGCAGGTACTTAATAATATAATATTTCGAGCTAAAAAGTCACTAGTATTTAACAAACAAAAGAAAGACATTTTGAGTCCAATGTCCTCTAGGTTATTCTTAAACATAACCTAACAAATTATATTGTAAACTTAGAATTCACTAGGTTTTAACAAATTAAATTACATTGTTTTGAGCTTAACAACCTCTAAGTTAATCAACGACATTAAATTTGGAGATCTTTATAGCAATCAAGACCAAAGTATAAATTAGTTGAATTTTTGTATAAATTTAAGATTTGGAATTAAGATATTTCAAGCTTAGTGCCTCTAGGTTATGTCATCACATAATATTTGGAGACTACCGATGGTTTAAGATATTTTGAGCTTAGCATCCATTACTAGCTTATGCCAAAACATATTATTTAGAGATTGTATTCACGTGGGTTCAATAATTCATAGTTACGATATTTTGACAATTAACAAATTACAGAAAATGTTTTAAACTTAGTTGCACTAGTTTAAACAATGACATAATATATGGAGATTACGGTCGATAGGATTGAACAACTTAAATTAACATATGTTGAACTAAGAAAAGACTAGATACTTCCATAATATATTATTTTGAGCTTAGTGGTTGCTATCATTTAGCAAGTTATTGAATGATATGTTGAGCTTAGCATTTGTTAGCTTATTACAAAAATAATATAATTTGGAGCTTAACACTCACTATTTAAAAAAAAAATAATAATATATTTTTAGCTTATCTCGCATGTCGGTGGGTTACACCAAACATAATATTTAGATCTTAGTGGTCACTAATATTTAACAAATTTGAATCAACATAGTTTGAGCTTAGCAGCTGCTAGGTACTTAAATAATATATTATTTTGAGCTAAAAAGACAGTAGCATTTAAAAAAAGAAATAAAGATACTTTGAGCTACGTGACTACTAGTTAGGTTATGCCACAACATGTTATTTGGAGATTTCATTCGCTAGGGTTTAATAATTCATAATTATGATAGTTTACAACATTTAACAAATTTGAGGAAGATATTTATAAATTTTATGGTGTTACTCCCATAATATAATATTCCAATCTTAGTTTTCACTAGCACCTAACTAGTAAGAGAATTATATTTTGATATTAGGCAATGGTACATTATGCCACACCATAATTTTTGGAGCTTAGTGGTTGCAAGTTTTATCAAAATAAAGTAGGATATTGTGATCTGAGAAGTGTTAGGTTATACCAAGACATAATATTTGGAGCATAGCGATCTTAAGGATGTAAGAAAACAAATTAAGATATTAGGATCTTAGTTGTGGCTATGATATGCCAAAACATAATACTATTTGGAATTAGAGTAAAAGTGGGTTTTTGAAATGACCCACATACTTGTACAAAAAATCCCTCACAACCAGATATTACAATGAAATAAGAAGAGAACAATCTCGTATGTAGCAAAAAGTAAAAAACCAGAAAAGTCCCAAATGAGATAAATCCAAATTAAATTTTATGGATATTCATGAGAGTAGTTTCTTCATCCTTAACATCAGTAGTAGGGATTCCTTTAACCAAAGCACGTCCACTAACTTAATGTGTTCCAAGAAGTCTTCGTTGATTTTCATCCAAGTCATGTCCATGTGACTTTTCCATTCCTTGATAGTAGATATTAAGTGTAACATAATATTCAATGGCCTCGTGTGGGTCAGGTGAGATCTTCCCTAAATGTTTATGGTGTTTCGAAGCTACAATAGGGGAGCTCATTTTATCCGACAGAGGAGAATTAGGGTAAACCAAGGAGAGATCCCACAACACATTAGGAATTTATAAGTTCATGATAACGTCCATGTAAAAAGGAGGGGGAAGCCACATATGCTTTCATGATCAGTGAGTTGATTCAATTGTAGCCATTACAATGTTTGAGGAGACCAGAGGAGCATCTAGAGAAGCTTCGAAAAGATGTGTAGAGGAAGAAGATTCCGGTCCGAAATCAGTTTAAAGACCATAAGAGAGTGCTCAAGGGGTATGAAGGGTTAATAGTTGCTAAAGAAGACAAGGGAGAGATAAGAGTGAAAGAATGGGGGAGACCACCGAACACTGGCTAATTATCATGATGTCCAAATCAGAGTCGGAAGGGAGATGAAGGCAAAAATAATGGCGATGAAAAGAGGGGGATGATTGTGGAGGAGGAGGGGGACACGCGCTGCTTTCTTGGCTTAGAGGGGAAGCGTAATATTTCTTATTGGGAAACTACCATTTTAAAGAGAAAATATAAAAGGCCTTGGTGGAGGAAAGTACCTTCCTCTTCTCTAGCCAATCTAAGGGACTTCTCAAGTGATTGAAATAAAAAAGTCATAAATTTTACCTTACGATCATGTTGAAGATGCACAAGAAGAAAAATATGAGGTCCATAGATCAATTTGTAACATCACTCCAGCATGAAGTACCTCCTTAATTGCTCAGAAACCTATCCCAAGGTTATGGAAGTGAGTCCTGTTCATAGCCCGAGTGATACATTCTCAAATTTTCACTAAGACACATGAACTCATCCATCTCCTCCTAAAGTGAGCATTTAAAATAAATTTCTCCTCCACAGGGAGCCTCTTCACAGCCGTAATGGACTCTATTGAAATATGAAATTTAGTCTTGCCCACTTTGATTCTTCCTTTCTTCCAAGTTGTCAACACATTGCTGGTCACTCGGACAAAGTGACCAGACAGTATTTCCATAAACAACATAACACCACCATCATGAAAAATATTCCATGTGTCTGGTTTGGCCTTAAAATCTTCATAGGAAGAAGGCTCAATGTGTTTGATGGTGCCACCCATAGTGAACAGGGCTATTGTGACAGATATTGCCAAAGGCCCGATATAGACGACGATTAAATAGAGATGTCAAGCACCTTCATTCTAATATTCAACACGTGTCTCCAAGCTTTCTAATTGAAATCTTTCCTCATTACTAATAGTCATTAATTGATCTCTTCCATCACATGAACATAACCTATCAATGTCATAAATACCCAAAAAATATGCACATGTCATATCCTCTTACTGTCACTAAAAGAGGTTATGCCTCTACATAACCTAAGAATTTTTATTGTAAACTTAACTAATGTTGAGGCAACCACATCATTAATTAGTTAATGCTCTTGCTATTACTACATTTAGTGGAGGTTGAAGGTTTGAATGTTATTGATATTAGATGTATTTAGTTAAATATATATTATAAAGTAAGAATTTGTAAACAAAATTGTTAGGCCCTGGAAAGTGGCTAACTATTGTAGCGTGTGCATAAGACTTATAGAATAAATGTGCACATATAGGAATATGGTAAGCACGTGCATGGATGAAAATATTCATGGGAGGAAGTACAAAAATGGCGCTCAAGGATTATTTATAGAAGGACTAAAGAATTAGACAAGTTTGAGAAAGATGCTAAATATAGAGAGATGGAGTGAGCAACACGCAAGAGAAGATTCCATGCGAAAGGGACTATTTTTGGAGCATGGGACTAGCAGTTCAAACTAGATTATGAAGACTTGGAGGATACACGAGGCTATTTTGGGACAAGTAGAAGATCAAATGGAATGCATTGTTTTAGGCTAAAGATAGGGTTGGAGCTGAAGTTATCTATAGAAAAACTATGGTTAGAATAACTTGCATGCTCTATTATTATCTTTGCAAGTGGCATATGGTTATTCTTAGCATGTAGGCTATTTTTGAGAGTGCATAGGTGGTGAAGGGAAATTCCCCATCCCCACATATGTGTATTTATTTTCATGGTTTAGAGATTATATTCTATAATAGATTTATGTTGTTGGTTTATGAGTGTGCATGACTTATGGTGACACTAATGTATGTATTCATCTTTTGTGTTTTATAGTAATTAATACAATGGATCTATGTGGTTAGATAATGCTTATTGACATATTTGTTTTTGGATCTTGTATGGTAAATTTGATCTTGATTCTTTTTTAGTTCATTCTTACATATGGTTGTGATCTAGATCTATTTATGCTTTACTTTTGAATGGATATTATGGATCTAGAATATATGTGTGTTTATCATGCTAACTCCTTGAAAAAGTTGCAATAAAAGATATACCTAGTACCCTTTCATGCTTCGGGTGAGCTCTCAAGTTTTCCCGAGTGATGTGCCAAAATGCCTTGGGATGTTTGGTAAAATAAAAGACTACATTTTGGCTCCATTATCGGGACCTCTTTTCAAGTTATTTCAAGGATGTTGCATGATGAAAAAATATTGGTTGACCATGGTCAGTATTGAAGATTGGGTAGAGAATTTAGAGGAAGAGTTTGCTCACATATTTAACACTAGACTTGAATTTGATGCACGAGTGTGGGTTGAACAAAACCTATATCATGAGCTCTATGAGACATTTTTAGTTGTTTTCCCATAGAGTTTTACAAGTGATTGGTAACATATGCATTAAAGAGGAATTGGAGGTACAAATTAATTGTTTGGACACAAGAGGATTACCAGACTCTACATGAAGCTGATTTATCTTGGACACGCATTATAGATCACTTGTGGAGTGGTGTTTTTTATAGCTATACATTGGAATACATTGTTTCTACTTATTCCTATCTAGAGGTTTCCGAGTTCAAGTTCTTACATGAACCTAGAGGATCTTATTTGTGTGCTCTCCCTCTAGTGATTAATATCTTAATTATAACTCGGATTTGGAAGCACGACCTTTGGCTAGTTAAATACCACCATGTGTAGGAGTGGGGCAAGTGTGGTGAAAGATGGCAGACTGCGGAAAAAATACGGGAGAGAAGAAAGGTGGCTTAAGTATAATGAAGCGTGGGAAAGGGAATTTTCAAAGAAGCATGATGTTGAGAAGTATATGGATTTTTGGAGGATGGTGATGTGTGAAGGATTTGAGGTTCACGTAGAGAACATAGAACCCGAGCACCGGTACTCCCCATTTAGGAAAGTGTAGTAGAGAATCACCTCCGCTTCCCGACAAGAGTGTGTACGAAAAAAATCAAGTAAGATCCTCGGGCATACATCGATCCCACCTAATGACCTATCCCTTGTGCTTGGTGTTCCAGTTTTTGAAATAGTCATTGAGATTCGGGTTGGTAGTGATGAGAGAGTAATGAAAGGTATATATCATTTCCCTTTAAATACATAATTACATCAAGAAAAAAATCATCTTTGACATCACAAGTGATGGCTTCTCTGTTGTTTGGAGGACTAATTGAACACATACTTTCTTATGCGTCATCGGGAGAGTGTGGGCACATAAAAGTTTGGGCACAAATCTCGAAGTAGCACAACTTACAGATTGTTGTATTTCAATTCAATACAACAAAGTTGGAACATAGAGTATCTCATCCTCTGGTCTAGTGCCCACTATATGGGGAAGGATCACGAGGATCGGAGAGGTGGAGGTAATACTAGAGGTAATACTGGGTTTTCGATCTAAAGGGCATGGTCTGCACCAACCCCAACAAGTTTATTATGAGATGTATCTTCACTTACCAAAATATAGAGGTATTGAGGATGTCGCATAACATGTACACAAGTGTGAGGTACTATGGCGCACTAAGAGAGTTATAATTATATAGCATAAGGAAAGTCGGGTTTGCTACAACTTTGCAAGGGCGCATGCATTATTGGTATATGAAGTATGATCGAACAATAATTGTGTAGACTACACCGTGTTGCATGATGTTTTCTTAGCTGAGTTTCATATACTTGAGTTTGAGCAGAAAAGCATCAGCACACTAAGGGACATTAAGTAGGGCATGGATGAGAGCGTAAGGGATTATGATGTACACTTTAAAATTTATTATCAAATTTTTCCTATGATATCCACCCTAACAAGAATGCTCAATGGTTTATTGGAGGTTTGATTACATCTTCCGAAGGGCACTCTCACATCAAACCTTTTATTGATCCGCTTGAGGAACTTGAGGCAAATTTATGTGCAAAGGTAGTTAGAAGTGTAGAAATTGGTGTTAGCCCATTCTTAGAGGTGCAAATTGCATCCTTGGAAAAACAGATTAGAAAAATTGTCAACCAATTTATCTCATGAGACGTGCAATGGTATTTGGTGTATGGATTGCAAGGTGGAAGGACATACCAAGGATAGTTTCCCTTGGAAATTAGCATGCACCATGTTGTCGAATGTGAGATATATCATTTATATCATGATTCAAGTAGGTTCCACTTGTTTTAGCATGCGATAAGGAAGAATGTGTCTTGTTATTATAATATTTTTAAGTCTACCACTCATGATACAAAGAATTACTGATTAATTGATTAGGTTCATGATGCTATTAAAAATTGATGTACGAAAGACTAGTGTTGCAAATAATTCTAAGGAACAAGGTAAACAACATAATCATAACCATAATGAAGGTTGTTCTGATGGAGGTGGTCGAGGTAGAGGCTACCATGGAGGATTCATAGGTCAAGGTCGCAATGGTGGTAGAGGTGAATTCTCACGAGGGTCTTGTTACACATGTGGATCCCCTAATCATTATAGATGTGAATGCCCCCAGAACATTATTTGTTCATGGTGTGGAAAGAATCATAAGTTTGAGGAATGCCTAGATTTTTATGAGCATATGAGAAAGAATAAAAATTAGGATAAGGTCACGGGAATTGTTAGAGTACAGCGCACTGTTGAAGATCACTAGATGAAAAGGTAGTGTATGATCCTGAGATGTTTCCTATGTTGGTTACTATATGCAATGAGGTGGCATGCTCCTGGGGAATTTCCAAAGTAGAAGTCTATTATTACCAAATAGGAGATATTGCATGTAAATTTTCCAGACCCTACTCATAAGAAGAAATTTTATCAAGAAACTATGGATGTTATTAGAAATTTACGGGGTGAGATGCAATGCCTGAAGGAACAAATTGCGGAAGTTAGAGCAGAGACAAAGAAGTTAAGATTTCCCGTAAATATGTTGATGACTTGAAGGAGGTCTGTAAGATGCTTCACCAAGAAAATACCATTCCTTTATTAGGATATTAGTTAAGGGATAAGATACTATGTGTTGGAGTTGAACGCGAGAGATAGATATTGCACGCGAACAAACCTCCTCGTAGTTTTGATTATGAAAAAGAGATCACCTTGAATGTAATTGTTTATGGATGGTTGTTGAGTAGTATTTTTATAGATACATGTGTAGAAGTGAGTGTACTCACTTTGGACGTGTGGAATCAGATGGGGAGGCCACCATTATAACCATCTTCAAATGTGTTTTTATGGAAAATATGACTAAATCCTCACTCATTGGAGTCTTGAAGGATTTTATTGTTTTTTTTTATTAAGGGCAAATAGTTTTGAAGGGACTATACCCTATATACAAAATGGCTCAAAAGTCGGATAGTAAAGATGAAAGTAAGAGCCCAAAGAGGGCGGCGAAAAGTCAACCAAGGAAGGCTCAATAGCCAAATATTACAATATAGGAGAAAAAAGGATCTAAACGTACAAAGATCCAGAGAAAAGAAGGCAAGAACAAAAAGGAACCAAAAGAGAAACAAAGCATAAGGAGCCCCGCCACAAAACAGCTCCAGACTATACAAGAGGCCAAGTTTACTAGGGACTTTGAGGTCTTAGCTCTTGCAGAGGTAGATAAGTTTCTAGAATTTCTTGAGCACCCTTGGTGTTATGCGAATAATGTTGATATATTCTTCAACAAAGGATATATCAGTTTTGAGATCAAGGAAGAGTGCGTGAATTGTACCCTATGTAGAACCTTTGAGTTAAGAGGATTTGAACATAATTTATTTGCACACCATTAGGGATCCTAAAGTGCTTCAGCCATCAAATGAAGGTGTTATTCAATGGGATGATGCTTAGTCTATGAGTGATACTACAAGTGTTGCATGTGACAACTGGGTACATGGGACTTATGAAATGGTTCGACGTGAGATGTAAATTATAGTGACATGCATAGTTAGGTCATGTTGTGTTAGGTGCTTAGGCAAGTAACCAGGTACCCATGTACAATGGTGAAGGGAATCTTGGTGTGTTTTTATGCATTATGGAAGCAAAGTGGATAAATCGGTGGAGAGAATGAATATTCTTATATATACCTTACACAAGATAATAGTACACCGGTGGATTGTACAAAGAAATAATCTCTTAGAGTGGCGAGAAATGAGAATCACCTTCTCTGCTAGATTTCTTAGAGTAATGTGCCTACCAAGACATGTGAATTCAATGGGAAGTATTCTGCTTCACACCATGTTTAGAAGTGTGAGAAACTCTGGACAAAGGGGCAAGAGGCTTTACCACCTTCACTGTGGGTTTATAAGTTCTATTTCACTTTGTGTGGCTACGTGCATGCATGATATGTTTATACAAAATTGAATAGAGAAAAAGGGAACTCACAAGAAGGCGATCGTAGGTATGATTCAGACCTTTGATTATTTTTCTACTAAACCTCTAGTGAACGAGGCATTACATATTATGAAGCTATTGACAATGGGAGATAATTTAAAGGTTGAAGAGCTTATACAGGAATTACTATGTGAGTTATATCCGGAGGCACGCTTTTGACAAAGAAGCAACGAATGAGGAACAACTTGGGTGCTCCTCATTGGAAAAAGAGAAAGGGAAACTTATTTACATGATTAATGATGAGGAAGAAGAGAATCTGGATGTTGATCATACTTTGGGTACTCGAGAAGTATTAGACAGTGCAAATGAGAAGGCATGCACATATCATGAACCTATGAAAAAAAATAATTTCAACATTGGGACAGATGCAGAACCTAAGGAAGCCATTATTGGTGATTATTAGTCTGAATATGAGGTTGCAAAGATAATTGAGCTATTGCATGACTTCCAGGACTTATTTCCTAGAGGTTATCATGAGTTGAAAGGGGTACATCACTCTTTAGGAGAGATGAGGATCAAGTTAAAGGAAGGTGTGCACTTAGTTAGGAAGAGGCCTTATATGATGAATCCTAATCTATGTGTCAAGGTAAAGGAAGAGATTGATAAGATGTTTAAATTTGGAATCATTGAGCCCATTAAGGAGTCAGAGTGGGTTATCCCTATGGTGATAAGCATCATGAAAGATGGTAGGATAATAATATGTGTGGATAACAGGATTTGAATGCTTTCTTGTGTCATAGATCCTTTTCCCACATGTTTTACTCAGAGATCTTGGAAGGCATAAAGAAGGTGCGAGGTCTACTCCTTCACCGATGGATATTTTTAGATATCATCAGGTAAGGATTGCTAAGGAAGATCAAGAGAATATAAATTTAACCACTGAGTGGGGAAGTTTTGCATACACATTCATGCCTTTTGGATTGAAGAACACACCTACAGTCTTTTTACACATTGTTGTGCAAGCATTTTAGGAATTTATTCATAATTTTTTATAATTTTACTTGGATGATTGGATTGTTTATGGGCTAGTGAAAGATCATTGTGATAATTTAAGACTTATGTTTGAGAAGTACAAATAGTTAAACATCTCCCTAAACATCAAGAAGTGTGTATTTGCTACACCTTTTGGAAATTTTTTGGGGCATATCATATGTAAATAAGGATTGTTGGTAGATCCTATTAAGTTTGTTGTCATTTTAGGCTTAGAGGAACCTACTAACTAGAGTGAGGTACGCAGATTCTTGGGACATACATGATATTATAGGAATTTTATCAAAGGCTATGCTAGGATCATCGTGCCCTTGGAGGAATTATTAAAGAGTAAAGGCAAGTTTCATTGGAATGAGGCACAACAAACAACATTTGATACATTGAAGGAAAAACTCACTTCTGCACCCATTCAGCACTTTCCCTCTTGGGATAAGCCATTTTATGTACATATGGATGCTTCTAGCATGGCCATTCGAGTAGTGTTGGCCCAACAAGGTGAAGGAATTATTGATCATCCTATATGTTTTGAAAGCGAGGAAGTTGACCCCAACCGAACAAAATTATACAACTATAAAGCGAGAAGCATTGTCCATTATTTATGTATTACACAACTTTAGGAAAAATTGTTAGAAACTCGCGTTCATATTTTATACAGATCACGTGACACTTAAATATCTAGTCAATAATCTCATTTTATAGGGGCACATATGTCGTTAGATTCTTTTGTTTAAGTGATTTGACTTTACGGTGGTGGTAAAGCCAGCAAGAATAATTTGGGACCAAAACACTTATCAAGGATTAATCCCGAGAGAGGATGTGTAGAGCATTGAGGACACAATGTCTCGATGTATAGCTATTCAAATTTAACTGTGGGCACTCTAACTTAGAAGATATTGTGGTGTTTTTGTGTAATAGTGTGGCACTCTGAAGGGATGAAGAGTTTGGAGAAGAAACAACTTGCCATATGTGTCACACATTACATGTTAATTAGTGAAGATTTATACAAACTAGGATGAGATGAAGTTTTTTCACCTGGGGTTTCCTTGATCATGAGCGAGAAGCTATTATGGAGGAAGATCATCGTGTGATTGCAAGTGGACATTATGTTTGGGATGTCCTTGCACTTGCAAGATTTTGTTGGCTAGTTTTTGGTGGGAAACATTGTATAAAGATTGTAAAGAGTATAATAGGGATTGTGATCATTATCGGCGCCTTGTAAAGATTTGGTATAGAGATGAAATTCCTTTGAGGCCTATTTCTAGTGTAAAACCTTTTGAAAAGTGGGAAATTGAATTTTTGGGTCCTATTTCCCCACCCACACGTAGGACTGGATCATGCTACATTATAACTTGTATAAATTATCTTACAAGGTGGGAAGAAGTGGTGCCTACAAATAATTGCATAGAAACTACAACAAGGTTCTTATGGGAGAACATAATCAATAGGTATGGATGCCCATTGAGTTTGACAAGTGATAGGGGCATTCATTTCCTTAATGAGACTATCAGGATATTATTGGTTGAGTTTATGGTGACACATCACAAAACAAAACCCTATCATCCATAAGCAAATGACACTATTGAATATTTCAAAAAAATATTTGGACATACATTGAAAAAGATTTTTGATGTTGGAAGAAAGGATTGGGATGATAAAGTCTTTGTTATACTTTGGGCATACAAGACAACTTATAAAAGATTGAACAAAGCCACACCCTTTCAATTGGTGTTTGGCGTAGAGGTTGTTTTACCAGTGGAATTTTGTTACCTTCCCTACCTATGTGCACTTGCAGGAGGGTTGGATGATGAACAAGCTCTTGAAGAGAAAATCGGTAAACTTATGTAATTGGATGAAAGGCATGTCATTTCTTTTTGGATTCAATAGATAGAAAAGGCCAGGCATAAGGCATGACATGATAGGCATATCAAGGATAAAAATATTGAAGTTAGATAGATGGTTCTTCTTTATGATTCAAAGTTTTTGTGCTACCTTGGAAATTTCCAAGTGCATTGGTTGGGGATATGTATGTTAATTAATTAGGTGCTTTCATTCTACAGGCTCTGGATGGAAATATGTTTCCTAGTTATTTCAATGGGAGTGGGCTTAAGCCCTACTATAAATAAGTCTTCTTGGTGTTTGTAATAAGGTATTGTTTCCATTAGATTAGATTTTCCTTTATGGATTCCTTTTATATGTTTTTCCTTTCAACGTTGTTATGTTTTGTCAATTTATTTCATTGTTTTGTGTAATAAGTGCATTTTTACGTCAATAGTTGATTACTATTTATTAAGTTCATGCATAGAGGACTGCACATACATTTAGTGTGGGTTAGAAAGAATGTAAGAGTGTGTGGGAGGAGATGATATCTTCAAAACCTAAGTATTAGAGGAGCATGCATATCAATGGTGATGTTGATTAGAATGGTGATAAGGTGTCATAAGAAGAATGATGATTATAAGGAAAACAAAACCTAGATTAGAATATCCTCATATGTTGGAGAAGCGGCATAGGGTAACGTGAGGTAGGCAGTGGCATGGATAGCTACTTGGTATAAGGTGTAGAGGTGGATGTACTTTGGTGCATGGTGTGCACGTAAGGAGGTATGTGGTTAGTGAATTAGCTCACGTGCCGAGAAGGTTGTAGTTGGTACACATTATGACGCATGGTGGAAGCACATTGGGAGCTGCAAAAATGACGGGACAAGGTGGAAAGCCAAATTTAATACGAGCATAAGGTGATAGTTGGCGAGAAATAAATGCGGGTAAAAATCAAAAGACTATAAAAGGAGTGTCGGGGTGAATCATTTTTACCTTACCTTGTGTGAATTTTTGGAGAGTGATTGCACAAACTAGGGTACACTTGACGATCAAATGAGAAATCAATTACAAATTTGAAAAATTGTGCACCGAGAGGATAAAGAAGAACATGATTGAGTAAGGAGAGATCTTTTGGAAGGCATCTTGTGGATTTGGATGGTGTGGTGTGGATTTTGGTTCTCTCTGGTTAGGTTTTTAAAAATTAGGACACAACCTTCATAATTCAAACAAAATACAACGGTGTTATTCCTAGGTTTCATAGTAGGAGGATTGAAGTGCCAAGAAAAGCAAGGTTCGAGTTAGGAATTTGATTTTACAAGTTTAAAATGGCACCAAGGAAACCTGTGATCATGTCATCAAAGAAAAGAAAGGGAAAAAATACCCTACCCCCATAGTTAATGTTTAGGAGGAGTGGTACTCAGAAATTTAGTACCTAGATGAGGTGTAAATGCGAAAAGAGTGGACATCCCATGTTAGGGGAATGATAGTTAGTGATTACAATCATCACACAGAATAAACCACGTGTTATCTAGCAATAGAGCTCGTCACCAACCCGATGAGAGAAATGCGGATGATAAGCCAATGTATGATGACATGGTGAAGAGAGTGTTAAAGAAGGTTGGTTTATTACAGCTATATGAGATTTTGTTCTTTGGGAATCTTGAAATATTGTATCGAGTGGTTAATGTAGCGCATGCATAAGGACTATTTCTACATTGTAGAAAGAAGGATGTGCATCATTGTGCGCGTTGATTGAGAAATATCTTGGACTCATTAATATTGGTAGCTCCTTTGATGATGACTTGGGAAATGATGAAGAGGTGAAGAAAGCTTCCAAGGAGTTTGAATACAAGAAGGGTGGGCATGCATTTGATATTGTAAATTTGAAAGACCCCATCATGAAGATGGCCACATGTATACTCAAAAGCTAAGTGGGCAGGAGAGATGGACCCAAGTAAATAAAAGGTGGATTTATGTATGCAAAATATATTTGAAGGAACCATATACAACTTTTCTTCTTTCATTGTTGAAGATATTATTGATGTCAGGCAAGATGGTGATAAGATCATGTTTGGGAACATTTTATTGGTAATAGTGTTCTCTAAAATAGGGGTTCTGATGGGCCTAAAGACAAGATACGGGAGTATCCTACAACAAATCACTCCCATGTAAAATGATTTACAAAGTATACATGTGATTTTGTAACACCAACATACAAGGCATGTGTGGAAAAATGGTATAAATGAATGTGTGATGCATTTGGGGCTAAGTGGAGGATTCTGAGAAGTTTCTCGCACTTTTGGATGGATTTTCATACTTTTCTATCTATCAATAGTTTTGTATCAGGAGATTTATGTTGAAATATTGAATTAAGATTACATGGTGTAAACTTCCTTTTACCTTCACAACACAATACTTCTAGAGTGCAGTAAATAGGTTTAAGGAGGCACATAAATTAAGATATGACTGATCAAAGTAGATAAGGAGCACCATGAGATGCTTCAAACACTGTTCTACCCTAAGAAGTGTGCTTATGAGAAGAAATATGTTTTAGAGAGAATACATTGGATGAATTAAGAAACTTTGCCAATAGCTTCAGTGGATGTTGCCATGATATATATTTATCTAAGGCCTCGGTTTGTGGAAGGGGAATTTATAGAGGATGATGCAAGAACTCTAGAGGAAGCCTACGTAAGGAATAAGGTTGAGCCAAGAAGTGTGAGTGAGAATAGACACCTACTGTTAGTAGGACTGAAGGAGTGGGCAAGGATAAAACCCTAGCTTCTAGTGTGCCTGTAGGAAAAACCTCGAAAGGAACAAGGTAGGAACCAATACTTATGTCAGGAGGAATCCTTCTAGAAGAATATCTCTAGTGCTAAAGTGACAAAAGATAGTCCATAACTCAGATTTACGAGAAGACTAAGAACCGGGGGGGTGAATAAGGAGCTGAAAGTGAAGAAGAGTTGGTTAAGAAGTGGAAACCACAAGTGCATACTATCAAAGAATAGGGGTGAAGAATTCGGGATGAGTGCTACGAAGATACACATGTCTTGGATGTGGATGAAGAGGGTTTTGGCATGGCCAAACACAGGTAATCAAGGAGAACTTGGACCTAACAGAAGAATTTGAGGATAAACGCGTACTCGACCCGAGCTAGAGAGCAGGGTAGAAAAAGAAGTCATAGAGATTATTGAACATTTGGTAGAGCATGAGGTTACATGTAGTAAGGAAGAAGAGAGAAAGGAAGAAGAATAATGAAGAGGAGAAGAGTGTGATCATGGATGGAGAGTCACTCCTTGTTGTAGGTTTCCCCAAGGGCACTCATGTAAAGAGATGACAATACATCTCCCAATGACCTATAATGCAATATGTTGAGGAACCTAGTAAGGTTTTGCATGTGAGATACTAGAGAACCGTACCTACAGATCAACTCTTCTATTGGTCTTATTTTTATAAGAAGGGTGCACTCCTGCACACAAGAAAAATGTTGTCATGGGATTTTGAGTCCCACATTGAAGAGCCAAATTTTGAAGTAAGCCCTCATTCATTGTTGGATACTCGTGATTCATCAATTTCAAGAGACACTTTCCCGAGTAGTTGATTCTCAAAGATTAACGGATGAATAAGTGTGCAATGCACTTAATAAGATATCGGTAGAAGTGGAATATATACTTTTCAATAAAAACAATAATATAAGGTACATGCGAGAGGGAGTGGGGAGAATAATAAAGAAATAATTGAGAGATAAGGAAATAAATGAGAAGGAATAAATTATTACATATTTGAATAAGTAGTTAAGGGATGAAAAGGACGGACATGCACATTGTACAAGAAGGTAGAGTGCGTATTGATGAAATTTTAATCAAGCTCTCGAACCTAGTTTCCCTAGAAAAAACAACATATGAATCTACTTTACATTGTCTTGAATATATAACGCGCATAATCACCTCCCAACTAGCTACCCTTTCCCTTGATTCTTTAGAAGAAGTTGTGGCATGACAAAAACAACAAAGAGAGAGAGATCAGATTGAAGCCACCATAATAGAATATAATGAATTAATGGATTTAGTAAAGGTAGTCATGCGTATGGAAAAGGTTGTGTATGATAATTATGAAGATAAAGACCATGTGGTGGGACTATTGGTTACAAAATATGAAGCAGATCTTAAGGATTTCTAGGCCAATAATAAGGGGAACAAGGCGGAACGAGAGAAAATATTCTTTGAATTTGAAGAAAAGAGTGAGGAAATTGATTCATTAAGGGCCTCCATTAAAAATAAATAAAAGGAGTTCTACCCGCAAATAACACACAAACTGGATGAGCTTACAAATATAGGTAAGCAATTGGAGACACTAGTAGACACCTTATAGGCTAAGGGGGATTTAACTTTGGAGGAATTCACTGCCATCATGGGGGATGTTTTTACTAAAACACGTAGTGAGGTGGAAGGGTGGAAAATGTTGGAATCCCTCGTGAATAAGGAATTCCTCCTTCTTTTTCCCAAAGTGAAGTTCAAATTATTTCATTCTTTGGTGCAATCCATAAAGAAATTCTTTATTGAAGCATAATTCTTTACTTAAAGACATGGGTTTAGACAGAGTGTTGCTAAGGACGGTCAACATACCTAGTATGGGGTAATGTTGGGCCCTGGAAAGTGGCTAAATATTGTAGTACACACGCAAGAATTATAGAAGAAACACACATAGATGGGAATATGATAAGCGTGTGCATGGATGATAATATGCACGTGCGGGAGTACAAAAAAGGGTGCTCAAAGATTATTTCTAGAAGGACTAAAGACTTAGACAAGTTTGAGCAAGATGATAAATTTAGATATGGAGTGAGAAACATGCAAGAGAAGATTCCATGCAGAAAGAGGATATTTTTGGAGCAAGGGACTAGCAATTTGAATTGGAGTATGAAGACTTGGAGGATACACAAGGCTATTTTGGGATGAGTAGAATATCAAACGAAATGCAAAGTGTTTTAGGCTAAAGATAGGATTGGAACTGAAGTTATCTATATAAGAACTATGGTTAGAAGATCTTGTATGCTCTGTTGTTATCTTTATAAGTGGCACATTTTTCTTAACATGTAGCCTATTTTTGAGAGTGCATAAGTGGTGAATGGAAATTCCCACCCCTATTTATTTGTAAGGTTTAAAGAGTATGTTACTGTAATAGAGTTATATTCTTGGTTTATGAATACGTATGACTTATAGTGATACTACTATGTATGTATTCATCTTCTTGTGTTTTTCGAAGTAATTAATATAATGGATCTATGTGATTGGATAATGGTTATTGACATATCATTTACGGATCTTGTATGGTAAATCTGATCTTGATTCTTTTTTAATTCATTATTTTATATGGTTGTGATCTAGATTTGTTATGCTTTACTTTTGAATGGATATTATGGATTTGGAATATACGTGTGTTTATTATGCTAACTCTTGAGGGACCTAGTACCCTTGTGTGCTTCAAGTGAGCACTTAGGTATTCTTGAGTGATGTGTCAGCGTGCCTTGGGTTGTTTGGTAAAATAAAAGACTAAAATAATGGAGCAAGGCGATATAAATAACATTCTAGACATGATTTCATATTGTATAGTCAAAAAGAAATATCTTATTATAATTTATTTATCGAAACATCTATTTGTCATATTTAGGTTCTCCAAGGTTATTAAATCTTGCACATGGAAATGAAGAGGGTAAGCACAAATATGTTACAAGAAGAACAAGAAACACTTCGATGGGCATTTTTATGAGATTTGGTGAGGTGATTTCACAAAACATGGTTTGACTAGAATGAGTCTAGGATGGTGTTATGTCAAAAAAATGCATCCCACGAGTCCTCTCTATCCCGGGACGGATAAGCTGATTTTCAAGTAAACAATGACCAATTCTTCCTTTAACAACGCATATTTTTTCATATTAATTTAGTCCACTTAGAACCCGTAAAATAGATAAAAGTGTGCCTAAATTTTTTTAAAGGAAAAAATTGGCTTTTGGGCTTTTTGTTCCTTTTCCACTTGCCCAAGAGGAATGTTTTCATCAAAACTAAATCAATCCACTAGATCAATAGTACACTCTTATTATTCTTCATGCTCTAATTATATATGGTTCCACAAAGAAAAGAGTTAAAGCATGCTCGTGTTGATATAATTTTTTCTACATTTGTCAGAGAGTAGCGTGTGTCATTCAGAAGAAGATAAACTTAAATGTAGATATAACTACAAGTACATGAAAAGAATAATTTGCTTATTGGGTTTTGTTTTCTTTAAATGTTTTCTTGCGAGATCTCGAGTCATGTTGACATGGAAAAGCATGAATGTAGGCCTAATATTAATCTTATGATGAAACTACACATGTTTGGAAAAGCATAAATGTAGGCCCAGTATTAATATTTTAACTAGCCTTGTGGATGTTAAAATTTCTTCTTATATTGAACTCTTACGTGACATCTAGATTGGTGTGGGTATATATATATTAACTAGAATCAATATTGTTTTGTTCTAGGTACAGTTGGAAATTGGTTTTTATATTATTTTGAGCTTAGTGGTCACTATCATTTAACAAGTTATTGAATGATATTTTGAACTTAGCATCCGCTAGCTTATGACACAACATAATATTTAGATCTTCATGGTCTCTAGGTTTCAACAAAAGAAAGTAAGATATTATTCGGATCTTAGTGGTCACTGGGATTTAACAAATTAAATCAATATAGTTTAAGCTTAGTGACCGTTATGTATTTGAAGAATAGAATATTTCAATCTAAAGAGTCACTATCATTTAACAAGGTAAAGAAAGACATTGACTTTAGTTTCCTCTAGTATCTAGTGTTAATCTTGTGATGAAATTCCACCTGGTTGGAGGATTGAACTGATATAACAAAAAAAGGTATAGTAGTTGGGGATTGAAGTGAAATTTGTAACTTGTTTTTTAAATTTGTTACTACTCAAACAAAAGTGTGACTAGCCTCGTGGATGTTAAAAGTTCTTCTTATTGGAAGGATTGAAATATTTTTAATTATTACAAAATTCCTTTTATGTTGTACTTATAATATGTTGTTGTTTGAATGAAAAATATTGAACATGTTTCTAAAATAGTTTGATGTCTTTAAACGTCCTAGATCAATTGTTTTCACAAAAATGCTTTTCTTACATGCATTGATGGAGATCAATGACTACAATGCTTAAGTATAACACCTGACATATCAGTTATTGGACCAAATATATTCATTATTAGAACATGTTGTCTTACAAAGGATTTCTAGAGGAAAAATTGGACTAAGGATTTACTCCCAAGGTCAACAAGTTGAAGTCTTCTGCTTGCCTTAAGTGGAATTGAATTGTAAAGATTGGAGGATGAAAATTGTATTTATTTGAAAGATTTGTTAATTACTAAAAAATGCCTTTTATGTTGTACTTATAATATGTTGTTGTTTGAATGAAAAATATTGAACATGTTTCTAAAATAGTTTGATGTCTTTTAAATGTCCTAGATTAATTGTTTTCACAAAAATGCTTTTCCTACATGCATTGATGGAGATCAATGACTACAATGCTTAAGTATAACACCGACATATCAGTTATTAGACCAAACATATTCATTGTCAGAACATATGTTGTCTTGCAAAGGATTTCTAGAGAAAAATTGGATTAAGGATTTACTCCCCAATGTCAACATGTTTTTCTGGTTAGTTGTTCAAAACAATATTTTAACCCTTGAGAATATGAGAAAGGATACAATTAATAATTGGACCTTAAGAAATATCCTTAAAGATACTAAAGAAAATTTGTTGAAAGAGTTTGATAAATTTAATTATTCATACCCCTAGAAAGGGTAATAAATGTGTGGATCATCTTGCCAATTTGGGGGCTAAAGGTAGTAATTTTAAAGTGTAGGAGAGGGAGATGATATAACCAATGTTATTAATATCATTAATAACATTAAGTAATGATGTTTGGTGGCTATTTTCCCTCATTGGGATGTCATCCTTGTTCTTATGGTTAGCAAGACCCTTCACATGCAGGATATATGGTGGGATTTGTATTAATTTTTCTCTTATGATTCATTTTGGCCATTGTTTCTTCCATTTTCAATCTTAGTCGAATAAAACCATGGGAGGTGGTCATTTGAGAACCGAGCCCATGAGCTATGGTTCCTGAAGGACAACCCCTCCTTGTGGCGCATTCTAAAAATTGGGGGTTTAGGAATTTCATCTCAAAAATCATGGGGTTTGATCCTTATCTTGCGTTGGAGTTTGGTTGGGCATGGAATAATGACAACATGGTGATCTACGGCATAGAAATTTAGGTTTCAGAGGATTCAATAGCACAGGTGACTGGAATGGAGATGGAGGGCTTAAATATATTTAAAGACCACACCAGATACACAAGCACAAAATTGAGACTTTCTTTTGCGGTAAAGAAATGGTTTACTTGTTGGTAGACAGTATAGCTAGATTTTACATCCCTGATATTTGGAATATGGTCTACCTCTACCTTATGAGGTACATTAATCTTGAAGTGAATTATAGAAAGATATTTACTCACCATCTTACTATGCTTAATATGTTTAGGCATAAGATTGCTATGAGCCTTCCCTTTTTCTTGTTTATGTCACTCTCTGCATTAGTGAATGATTTTCAACAGGGAAATATTGATACCTGATACACCATGGTCTAATTCTTTTACTTTTTAAGAATGGTAAACCGGTGGTGGAAAAGGAATTAGATCCAAATCTGGGATTCATATGAAATTGTATTCTTTCTTAACGTATGAAAAGCTAAGGAGAAATAAGAGTATGACATCTAAGGGAAGGGAAATTTGGTACTGGGGCTCTAGGTTCTTTGATTGATACGAAAGGGGAGTCATCTAAAGGGAAGAGAGAGTGGAGCTAGGTTGGAATGTGGATTTTGATAAAATTTCTCTCAGGGTGAGTCGGTGGAAAGGATATGGAGGCCTTAGGTGAAGTTGGAACGGATATGGAAACAATGTCATGCATTGCATTGACACCTCTAAGAAAATTTGCATCACCCAAAACTCTATCAGGGTGGATATGGTAGAGATCAAAAGTTTGGTTTTGGAGTTGTAGGGGCATGTGGTCAAGCTAGAGCAGGGACAAAAAGTTTTCGTAGGTATAATCTCCACCTCAGTAGTTTTAATGAGGAAGAGTAGGTTGAAGATGACATCCCTATCATAAGTGAGTAGGATGATCAGATGAAAGGACAAGAAGAGCATCAACCAAAGGAGTACAAATGTTTGAAGACTAACTAGTCCCTTAGATCTTGGAGATTTTGTTTGAATGTTTGTGGACTATATCATTTGGGATGTTTTCCCCTCCATGTTTTATGATTTTCCTTGTATTGATATGTTGGATATGTAGTTTGGGATAAGTTTTTTAGCCATTTTTTTCCTATTTCTTTTTTGTTCCTTCTTGGTGATGCTCATGATGCATTCTATTGTAAGGTTTCTAGGTGCCTTAATCCCTGTATAAAGTAGCCAATCATTATGTTCACATATATTTAATAAACCTTGTTAATAGTAATTTTGTTAATGATATTTTAAATTAAACAAGACAAAGTGGCAAGTTCATGCCTCAAGGTTGGGAGATGTGCTAGTTGTGTGATTGTTTTAAAAGTTTTCTATAATTTTTTGCATTAGGTGCTTTATATTGCTAAGAATAACCACTTTCAATTTTTCTAGAAAGTAGAATGTACCAATACTTAATGTATAAAATATGCACATACGGTATGCCGACATCCAAAGAATGTTAAAAATAGAATGCCCCTATGTAATGATTTTGAATGCATAAAATATGTATATATTGTAAGTATCCAATTTAAATGTTGCACATAATGTAAATAATTGATTTAAAATTTCTTTGAATAGAATGAAAAAAATAAAATAAAGGGCTAGGAGGAATGCATCAAATATATAATTGTTGGAAAAACATAGAGTTGTTACTAGACGCGTATATTTCTTGATCCACAAATATGATCGTGGTAGAGCTTGTTAGATTTTGCTGTAAGAAAAAACCACCGAAATTTTAAACAAGAACACACCACTAAAGAAAAGTTTGCTATTAAATGGTGAAATATGCGGTTAAAAAATATAAATAGCATATGCTAGATCCAAAAAGTGTGATACTTTCTAGATGGATGTCAATCCAATTTAAAACAACCCAATAATGCTAAAATAAAGGAAATACTAATGTAGTTAAAATGATTTAGGTGTCTCATTCAACTACAATAAGAAAATTTGTTCAATGCAGGCTAAAAGCTATGATTAAATCTAAAGGTCAAGGTCTCTGCACAGAAGTAGTGATTTTAGTGTAAGTAGGTTTTGTTAAATAAATTTTTGGGTATTTGGTGGAGGTTTTAAGCTTTGTTCAAAAATAATCAGGGTAAAAACACAAAGAGCGTCGATGATAAGTACATTTTTGACCGGTGTAGATTTAGGTTAAAGGTTGGCGATGATTTATGGGGTAAATAGAAAAATAATGGTTGGTACAAAAGCTTAATAAAAACTTGATGTGAAAGGGGATCCAAAATAACTAAATGGAAATGGAGAGGGCTATGGCAAGGTATGTGTGGGTCTTAGGTATACTCGGGGTAATTATTAAATTCATTTTATATGATTTGATTCAATGGAGTGGGTGAAGGAATGGTCAAGTTTGTAATGGAGGTAAATGGTGGGGGAATGGGAACCTTAGAAACCAATAACAGGTAAAAGAGTCTTCCAAAAGACAATGGATAAGTGTTGGTTAACAAAAACTTATTTTTGAATCATATGATTTTTTTCTAGTTGGAAATAGCAGTGTGATCAAATAGAAGGAAACCTGGTGGTTGATGCTTCTCGGATGCTCATTTGTGAAAGCAAATGGCTTTGTGATTTCTTAAGTGTTGGTATGGATGCTCGATGTGTGTCGAATAAGAATGCATTCTATTTGCAAATGGGTAAATTGGTTTTGTCCTTGCTCTCAAAAAAATGTGGGATAACCATTCAAATTTGGGAAATAATATTGTTTTGGGGATTAAATGGTAAGAGCCATGCATTATGGGTTACTGGCCTCCGTTGGTTTAAGATTTGCATCATCATTCGGTTAGGTGGGATTCCCTACATTTTTACTAAAGCTGTAAATTTACCGCTTGATCCTCTTGATTTTTTGGGATCTCGTTCATTTTCTTAATGGATTAGAATGGAAGCTTCTTCTCTTTTAGGGCGGGAATGTGGTTAGAGAAAATGTAGGATTTAATTTTTAGGGTTTAGGTAGGTCTTAGTTAGTTATGACAACATACTAAGAATAGAATATCATACTAGGGTGAGGTGGTTAGATGAGGTGTATAGGTTTTTGGTGGTGTGTGCATTATCCAATTAGGATATTTAAATAATAGATATTGTGAGGAAATGGATTAATTTAATTTAATTAATTAAAAATATTAGATATGGGGTGAAATCCATAATGGTAAAGGTAGAGTGTGTGTAATGAATTTTGAATGTCAGGGAAATATGAAGTGTGACCCAATTTAAATGTTACACATAATGTAAATACCCACGTTAAAATTCAAATAGAAGACAAAAAAAAAAATAAATTATGCATCAAATATATAATTCTTTGGAAAACATAAAGATCTAGAATCATATTATGCTTGAAAATATTGCAGCAATATAGGTGGCATTTTGAAATACATAATATGCTATAGATTTTTCAGGTGCAAAAAAAAAACCACCATGATTTTACAAGTTGAACATGCCTACATAAAGATAAAAGTTTTATATTAAATGGAATAGCCAAAATAAATCATTTAATTATCACAATATAGAATAACTAATAATAGTATTATTTTTCTTGTCTTTAACTTAAAAAAACAAATATAATCCATATAAAAAAAAATTATTGTTAAAAAATTTAATACAAACATAGAAAAAATTGTATTTTATAAAATTTAACTTACAAATCTAATTTTTTATTGCAAATGGGGATAAAGCAAAGATTAAATTTTTTTGACTAGAAAAAACAAAATAGTAAAAAATATATAAGGAGTGGGATGGGATTTAATTTAGAAATGTTTATAATGTGATTTGTTAAATAAAGTTTATTAATTTTTATGAATAGTGTACTATTTTGGATGTGCCACTTGTCCAAGCATGCAAATAAATCTTCCTTTTTGGATAAACATTAAATGCAATGAATATTTTATTAACATTTATTTTTTTCTAAATCTCATATCTTATTTAAAGATTGGACAAATGTCTTTCTTAGAATTTTGATTTTTATTAAATAGAATAAATCAATGTTGCAACAAGGCCTCATATTTGTCAAATTACTAACTAACTAATAAATAAAGAAAAATATAAATAAGTTTTGTAGATTAAAAATTATTTAAATAAAATATAAACATTAGAAAGTTGAAAAGTTATAAATTTTTTAATTTTGATTGGTGGATTGAGGAAATTATTTGTTTGAATGAAAGGTATAGAATTCTTATAGGAGGAAGGAGCTAATAAAGTAAGATGTTTTGAGCTTAGCACCACTAAGGTAACCTAATACTTCCACAATATAATATTTTGAGCTTATGGATCACTAGCATTTAACAAGTCAAAGAATAATATTTTTAGCTTAGCATCCGCTAGCTTATGTGACACCATAGTAATTGGATATTATCGATCGATAGGATTTAACAAAATAAAGTAAGATATTGTCATCATAGAGTCTGTTAGGTTATGCCACAACAACATATTTTGATGTACAACTACTATGTCCATTTTTTTGTAAAAGGGTGAATATGGGGGTTTTGAAAGGACCCACATCCTTTTACAAAAAGGCCCTTAAGGAAGAATATGACATTGAAGCATAGAAGAGAGAAATCCTAGTAGGAAAAAAAGAAAAAAGCCACATAGGCATGACCCAAACAGAGAAAATTTACATTTTGTGAATAGTTTTGAGGATAGTTGTTGCTTCCATAGCAGTAGAAAGAAGTGGTGCTTTTGTTAAAGATAATAAGCAACATCTTAGAGTTTCCTTGTTCCTTGAAATCTCCTTTCACAAATTTGTATTCGTTCTTTTGTTCTCCAAAATCTGTTTGGTTCTCCTACTCTTGCATTACCATATTTTTTCACAAATAGCTCACTTGTAATCCAACACCAACACATTGAATGAAACTCATTCTTAACATGAATATCTTCTAAAATATTGTCATTGACAATGTCAATGATGTCGTAGCCATTGAATTTTACTGAGTATGTGCAAGCAGAGGACTATTTGTGGACAACAATAAGGCCAACAAAATAATATCAACTTTATCAAATACATCTTCTCATCATCGATTCTGTGCACCACCATGACCATAAATTGATTCCGATATTCACTTTTTTATTACACGCAAATTGAGCCACCATCCATACCACCAGGATTATTTTTCAAAACACAACAAGAACAAGTTCTTGGTAGGTGTTATGGGTTTGTAAAAATTTGTAAATTTTCCTCTCATGTTATTATGGATTAATCTGCATTTATCTATCAAGATGTGCTCCATTCCATCCTCTTTCACTTCTTTAACAAATGTTTACTATATTATGAAATTATTTATTTGATAAAAAAACTACCTTCTACAAAATATTGAATAACAAACTTTATTTCATTTAATTATCTACAAAATCCCTACATGGATATAAGCCCTAATCAGCTATGGAAAATTTTACATTAAAACAAATTTCATAATTTTGGAGGGGTTGAAGGTGAGAATGCATACCAATTTTTGGCATGGAGAGGAAATCAAAACGTTTCCAGAAATCGAGCACAAAATTTTTGATGCTTTCCTAGTGAGATTTTTCTATTGATGAATAAAGTGTCTCGCTTATGCATTGATGAAGAGAATAGAAAGGAAAATGTTAAAAATATAAACTCAAAAACTATCTATTTATAGTGATATGTAACTAAAAATCCAACCACTAATTTTATTGGTGTCAAATTTAAGAGGGCACATATGATTTTACATTGCTTTACATTAAATGGCTAATTAATGCTGAAAAAATTTACATGCTCCAAAAAGGCGCACATATTTTGAATGGTGCATGTACTTTTAAATGGTGAATTTTACATAGTTCATTTTAATGGCTAATTAATGTTGAGGAAACCACAACATTAATTAGCATTTTTCCTTACAAAATGGTTATCATTAATATTGCATTTGGTATTGTAAATAATTAATGTAAGAATTTAATATTATAATTTTTTATCTTGTAAATAAAATCCCTTATATAATTTGGGTAAAATAAAGCCCTTAATTCTTGTGCTTGCACTTTGACGTGACTCTTGATGCCCGTTTAGACATTTTTGTTGATTGTAGCCATAAAATACTTGCAAATATTTGTAATAAATGTCACACGTGACTTGCATATTTAATATTTGACCATCAATTTTTAATATAGATTTATATATAAATTATAAAAATTATAAAAATTTACATCAATATATATTAAAAATAATGAAATTTATACAAAATAATTGGTATAAATAAACATTGTTTTGTATTTTTGAAGGGAAGTGTTGAAAAATTACCATTACCCAAAAATTGTTTGACAAGTGAGTTATCACACTTAGTTGTGTGAATCAAGACTCACACTTAAAAGTGCGAGTCGAAATCACAGAACTTAAGAAGTCTGAGTCTTAGAAGTGCACTTAGAAGTGTGAACTTGAGTACTCACACTTAAAAGTGTGAGTCGAACACTTAAAGTGTGAGTTGAGAGAAGTGTGACTGAGGCTCACACTTAGATGTGTGACCAATCGCACTTGTAAGTGTGATCACTCACACTTATACACTACTTACAAAATTTATAAATGACAATTCCATATTTTTTTTTAACTATGCTTAATATATACGAATAATTTTTTATATAAATGTATATAAAAAAATGGTCACCTTTTAAACATGTGAGTCACACGTGTGTAGTTCTATAAAATATTTGAAAGTATGTTATGTCTAAAATCATGAAAAAAATGTCTAAACAACCATCAAATTTAACACCATTCAAGGATGTTAAGTTCTAAAATAGATGACATCTATCTTAGAGTATAATTTGGATAGGATTTTCAATGTCAACATTTATTGATTTGAATAAGGTATGCATAAATAGTCATATATGTATGATGATATTAAGATTGATATGTGGCATAAATGACAACAATCACTTACGCACTATCTTGAATGCTACCCAAATTCTACATTTGTTCAAGATTTAGATTGAAGGAGGTTTAAGAGATGTTCATATGAGATGTTTATTTTTATTTTTCATTGTGATTTCAAGCATTTGATTTAACCTTGGAATTGTTATTGATGTTTCTCATTTTCAAATTCTCTATACTAGGTTTAAGATTTAAGTGGCCATGCTACTAATTTTCTCTTTTTATGTGTGGATATAGTTGAAAATGAACTTTGTATATGAAGGAGGAGCATATGTGGATTTACCCTCCAAAGTGTGTGATAGTTGTAGAGGGACTAGTATATCCATCCAAAACTACACTCCATTGCACAAAGAAATGGAGTCTAGCTTATTCGTTGTCACAATAAGTATTGTATTCAATGGAAGAGTGAGACTGCCATACACAATTAATGGTTGTGAAACCCTAGAAGAAAGTGAAAACAAGGGATAATTGTATTGATGTCATGGAATCCTGAAGAGCACCCATTATGGATACAAACAATCTTGGATGAATGGCGAGAGGAGGGAAGTAAATGGAAATACAAGAAAACACAAAGGGCACTAAATGGAAATACAAGAAAATAGAAACAATGCTAAAGAAATTGTCACAACTATTGCATTGATATCCATAATGGTGGAGAGAAATTATGATATATCACACACATGTCTCGTTAAGTGGGACATTTGTCCCATGTTTCAATCACAAGAACAACTTATTCATCAAATGTGATGAGTGCACAGAGCTTAAGAATAATTCTTTGTGACACATATTCTATTCTCAATTGTAACAATAAATCTATTAAATTGTTAAAAAATGTTGTTCAAGAGAAGTTTTAAAATGTTGTTTATAAATTAGTTACAATTAGTTTCAATGTTTGAAGTCTTTAATAATATATAAATATATATCGAAGTGGGAAATTGTAATTCACAATATTAATAAAATTAAAATGTAATAAAGTTATGATAAACGATTTAGAAAAATATTGAGTGTGACATGCTTGATAAAAAAAAATAAATATAATGACATCATGCATTCTTGAATAGGTGGCATGTACTTATTAATATTTTATTTTGAAAATGAACAAAAATTCATTTGTACACTTAAAAATGTTGATGTTAAAGTTTTCATAATTGTTGTGTCACTTGTTAATTGAAGATTTTTCCTTCAAATATTATTGAAAAATATGTACTTGAATATGACCCATAATGTGTCTTATCATGAAAAAGTAACCAATAGAAAATCAAGTAAATCAATTTTATTGATTGTTTAAAATTATGAAATTGTTTAATTTATATTCCAACATTTGAAATATAGACACTAGAAAAATAAATGTCTTTGATTGGAGGATATGGAAAGAACTAATAAGTTGTGGTGAAAGGTATAGTAACCTGCCATGGGTAGGAACAAATAAACCATGAAATCCATGTTTCAAAACAAATGTGTTTAACGTAATTCTTAACTCTTTTTGTTTCTGTATGATTTATAGACTAGAAAAGCATAAAAGTAGTTCACATTATCTTGGATTATCTTCTATTTTTAAATCCCTAGCGACCAACTAATTTTGTCTCAATGATTTCCATTTTACAAATTGATCAAATAAGTGTTGAAAAGATGTATCTTAGTGGTTGTTATGCTTATGTGTCTTATCGACCGCAAGGATTATGTAGCTTATCGGTTGCTTATGTAACTTAGAGCTGTCGTAAGGCTTATGTAACTTAGTGACTGCTAGGGTTATGTAGCTTAGTGGCCACAAGGTAGATGTAACTTAGTGGCGGCAGGGAAGATGTAACTTTGACATCGCTAGGCATATTTCATTGGGTATGCACTTTTCATCATGTAAGTTAGCGGTCACTTGGCTTATGTAAGTTAGAAACCATTTGGCTTATGTAAGTTTGGCCACGAGGCTTATGTGGGGAATCAAATAATAACAAAATATAAATCCTAAAATAGTGAAACTGAAATCCAAAAATCAAGGATTTAGAAATTGGATTCCATTAGTGGAGAAATTGGAATCCATTAATTACGTTATTGGAATCTAGTAATAGAGAAATTGGAGTCCAATAAAAGGGAAATTGGAATCTAATAATAGTGAAATCAGAATCCAATAATAGCGAAATTGGAACTCGAATAAGTTCAATAATGACAATATTGGAATCCAATAATAGTAATAATGGAATCCAGTATAGCCAAAAATGGAATCCAATATACACAAAAATAGAGATGGATTTCTTCCAATACAAAAAATGGTTCATCTTCTCTTAAAAATTGGAAATTTTTTAACTTATGCGACCTTAGTTCATAAAACTTGGTTGTAATTAGCCTTATACCGGAGGTTATTTCCAAATAGTCAATAGTATGGCTTAAAGTTCCATTAAAGCGCAATAAGTATCAAATAATTTTCAGTAAAATTCATAATAGATCACCAAAATATTTTTTTGTTTACTAAAATAGAAAAGGGAAAGTAGTTTTCATTTCATCCATGTTCTCCCAAGTTGTGTTATCCTTAGAATATTGGTCCCATTGGACCTTACATTATGCAATTTCATAATTTATGAGTATAACCTACAAGTTTCCAACACTCTTATTGGTTCAACCATGATGATTCCTAAGTCCTGAACATGTAATGCGTTCCAATTTATGACATGTGTTATATTATAAACATGTTTTTAAAGGAAAGATATATGAAAAACATTATGTATTTTGGATAATGTTGGAAGTAATGCTAATTTATATGCCACCAAACCTATGACTTCTAGGTTTTAAAAAGGTCCCACATATCTAGGTGACAATTTGGAAGCCTTACTAAACAAAATAAATATCTTTTTCGGATTTTACCCTTAAAAACCTGTCTCCCCGCTCAAATTTTCACAATTCTTTTTAAATCAAAGCATAGATTTTATGCTTATCAATTACTTCTTTCAATCACTCATGAATGAGCTTTACTTGCTTTTCCATTTATGTCAACATTTCTAGGTCCACTACCTCTCTTTCCTCTATGTTATCCTAGCTAATAGAGTTCTACACTTTCTCCCATACAACGCTTCAAATGGAGACATTTTCAGCGAAGAATGGTAAGTGTTATTATAGGAAAATTCAACCAATGGAAGATATTCTTCCCATTTGTATTGTTGATCCATGCAATACATTATGAGCATATCCTCCATAACCTAGTTAACTATTTTTGTTTGTATCCTGTTTTAGGATGGTAGGTTGAACTCTTGTTAATTTTTGTTCCCAACACAAAGTCCAAAGTTTTCCAAAATTGATAGGTCATTCTAGGATCCCTGTAAGAAATAATTAGTTCTCAAACTCCGTGTAATTGAAATATCTCATGCACAAACCATTTTGTAAGTATTGGGGAATCATCCTTAAGATTTCCTAGTATGAAGTGAGCTACTTTGGTTAGTTTGTTTACTACTACCAAGATCATGTCATGTTTATTTTTGCAGTCCTTGCACAAAATCCATGTTGATGACCTGTAATTTATACTTGTGGAATGTTGTGAGGATATATGAGACCAATAAGATGTAAGTGTTCTACCTTCACACATTGGCTTTCTAAACAATGAATAACATAATTTACCATATATATATATATATATATATATATATATATATATTCATTCCCTTACAAAAATATTGTTATTTTACATTAGCCAATAGTTTCGTTACCACGGATGCTCAAAATATGGTGCATAAATAAATTCCTTCATGAATCTCGTTCTTAGTTCATTACCCAGGGTACATAAACTTTGTTATCATACTATAATATTCCTTTGATATTAAACCTAAATTGCTTGTATCTTCTATCATTTGGATTTACTTCTAACATAGTTTTCACATGTTGATAGTATAGATCAGTTTGAAGTTGTTTCCTAACTTCTTCCTTAAACTGAGTTTCAAGGGTCACAATCATGGAAATATACTTCATGTAACTTAGTACATCAACCACTCAATTTTACTTTCCTTTGATGTAATTAATATAAAATTCATATTGGGATAGAAATTCCAGCCACATACATTGTCTTACATTCAAATTGGGTTGCATAAAGATGTATTTCAACCCCAAGTGGTCTATTTTTAGTTCAAATGGCTTTCCTAGAAAATAGTGCCTCCATATTTGTAAGGCATGAACTATGGTCAAAAGTTATAAGTCATGAGGAGCATAATTCTACTCATGCACCTTCAGTTTTATACTTTCATAAGCAATACATGCTCCTTTTAAAGAATCATTCCTCAAACCTTCACCGAGAAATCGGCTACCATGGTAAAGATTCCATTGGGATCTGGAACCTTCAATACAGTGTTGTAAGTTTTTCCTTTAGTAGATTAATTGCATTTCCACATTTATCATTCCATATAAACTTCTTATCATTTTTGTAAGGAAGAAATTGGTCCAACCACTCTTGAAGTGTTTTTACAAATTTTCTATAGTAACCAACCAACCCCATAAAACTTATTACCTCATAAACGTTATTAGGTGCTTTGGCCACTCAGTTATAGCCTTGATTTTTTACGGGTCAACTGAAATCCCATCCTTAATGATGTGGCCTAGATATTATACTTTATTATTATAAAAAGAACATTTTGAAATATTTCTATAAAATTTCCTTTTTCTCAACACTTCTAACACTATTCTTAAGTGTTCATTGTTCTCATCGATGTTATTTGAATAAATAAAAATATCATCAATAAAAACTAGAACAAAATTATCTAAATATTCTTGAAAAAAATTATTCATAAGGTTCATAAATGCAACATGTGCATTAACGAGTCGAAATGGTAAAATAGTAAACTCATAATGCCCATATCGTGTTCTAAATATTGTCTTATGAATGTATTCATATTTTATCCTTAAGTAATGATAACCAAATCATAAATCAATCTTTGAATAAACAAATGCATCTCTCATCTGATTGAAAAGATCATCAATCCTTGGAAAATGATATTTGTTCTTTATTGTTGCTTTGTTAAGCATGTGATAATTAATTCATGGTATTAATGTTCCATCTTTATTTTTAATGAAAATGACCAGTGTTCCCAATGAGAAACACTAGGTCGATTAGTTCTTTTGACAAAAGTTCATGCAGATTTTCTTTTGATTCTACTAAGTCTATTGTTGTCATTCTATAAGGTGTTTTTGATATTGGTTCGGCCTGGGTTTAATATCAATTATGAAATCGAGATCTCTTTGAGGAGGATGTCCAGGATAATTCTCCAGAAAGACATCCTTAAACTCTTATAAAAGTGGAAAATCTTCCAAAGAAGTCTTACCTTCCTCACTAAAATCTGAAATTTTGATTGCATACAACATGCAACCTTTGTTTTTGGCTTTCTTAAGCTGCATTGCAAAGATTTTTCTAACTTCAAAATATCTCTTTATGCCCTGAATGCTAGCTATTTTCTACATGTCATTAAGACATTTTATTCATTTTTCAAAATATTCTATTGTTTCCTTATGTTTGGATAACCAGTTTACTCCTATTATAATGCCATAAGACCCTAAAGAAGTTACATAAAGTTCAATTTTATTGGTAAAACTAAGTAATTATATTTTTTTCTCAAATAGACATTGGTCTACCATATAAATAACATCATTCCCGTATTGAACAGTCCATGTGTTTTCCATAAATCCATCTTTCTTAGACAATTTTCCATCTAACTTACTAGAAATAAATCAATCGTAGTAGCACCGGTGTCAAATAAAATAGTAACAGGAAAACCATAAAGCTTACTTTTCACTTCGATTCATGTAGCTTATTTTTCAGCTTAGAGGTTACCCATTGCAACATGAATCCTTTCATGGCTGGTTATTCCCCTTATTTTTGGGGACAATTATTTGCATAGTGATCACCATCGCACTTAAAACATACAAAGCAATAGGCTTTTTTCTTTCAAATATGTTTTCACCAACTGCAGCACTAAACTACTCATTTTCCCTTTTATTTATAACATGTTTAGTTTACATACCTTTCATGACAATCCTCATTTTACTACCCTCTTTCTTCCACCATGTTTTCCTAGAGACAATAGTGCAAGTGAATTAACGCCTTTCTTACATTTCTCATCTCTAAAGGCTAAAATTACTTGTAATTTATGTTCTTGCCTTATGGCTTTTTCAAACACTACTTCCATTATAGATGGTCCATGAACATCTACTTCACCTCCTATATTTGGGTTTAACCCCATGATAAACTTATGAATTTTAAATTTTTCATCTTTTTGGTATTGAGGTACATATTTTAGTAACTTAGTGAAACATTCCCAATACTCAACAACACTCGTTTACCTTGTGTTAAATTATGAAACTCAAACATTTTTCTCAAGTTAAAGTACAATTAAGGAAACTAACATTGATGGAATTATACCTTGAATTGTTTCAAGTGAAGTGACGGAGGTAGTATCAACTCCTAAATCCATCTTATAGTTATCCCACCATGAATATGCTTCATTAGAAAGCTAGAAAACACCCAAAATTGCTTCTTCTTCTTCTTTTTATGAAAAGTCCTTTATCTTGAAATAATTTTCCATATCAATCTTCCAATTATCAACTCCATCCCCCAAAGTTGTTCCATCAAATTTGGGTGGGATGATTTGAGTAATGTCCTTGACATTTCAACAACCAATTGATCTCTTTTATTCGCTTGTTGATTTTTAGTACTAGGTTGTGTTGGTTGTTCTTCCTCATGTTCAACAAGTTGTTCTACCTTGTGTTCTTACTCTTCATTCTCACCCATCAACTGATGCTCCAAGGAAGTTATCCAATTTTGGGTGTCCTAAAGCACTGCTATAATTTCATCTAACTTTTGAGATGTTAAACCTTTAGCATTATCTAAACTAGTTACAACCTCATTATTTTCCCTTCTTCTAACCATCGTATCTTATTATTACTAAGAGGATAAGATTTTCATTAGCGTTATGAACCCATCAACTCTAAGAGATGATAACCTACAAATATGATACCAAAATGTAACACCCATATTATGATTCATCCAAATTAAGGGATTTTTTAAAAATAAACCCCTTAAGTTCAATTAATGATTCTAATGATTAACATTAATATTTATCTTGTTGCTAAATAATATAGCATTATTTACAATTTTAGAATCTATTTGATAACATGTGATAACCATGTGCAACTGTAAGGGTATATCCAGATCTCCATGATCTCCCTTAAATCACTCTACTCAACTGGGTATAACTTGTATACATTTTTAAAACTTTTAACAAGTCATGAGAACTATGTGCATCTCCTAAGTTTCAATCAGAAACATTAAAATTGCAATCAATCTAGTATCTCACACAATAAAATAGGGGATTGATAAATAGATAATGTAATCTTCTAATTACATTACATTGGCCAAGGATATTAATATTTTTTATGCAAGCTTAGTTTCAAGACTACACACAAGTCCACGAAACTCGTCTTTTGTCACCACACAAACATCTCAATATAAATATCTATATTCATTCCATTGTTTAAAAAGGTGATTTAGTTTTAAAGAAGAATATTCCATGTCCAAATCATCCTACTAATCTAAGGATTCTATCATCTCCACCTTAGGATCCCTATGGGAAAGATAGTGACCACATAATGATTTTCATCATTACGTCCTCACTACCCTTCCCACATCTATCCTAACTTAGCATGAGTAGGATACAATGAGAAGATGAATGGACATAATATATACTACTCTTATACACTTTAGGTTATCCTTGATAGGTGAAGCATCTAATTATTTCTTTATCACACATTATAATGTGTCACATACATGATATTAGATTCTTGAAAGTGGGTTATAGTAATCTACGATTTATTAATATTTAATTAGTTCATCTTATCGATCTAACTCAACGTAATACACATCATTAAATATAGGTTTACTAACCATGTTCCACATCGAGTTATTTTATTACGTTCGCTCATTAAGGATAGTCCTTAATCTCTTAAGTACATTAATTTTTGTGATTTGTTCATTTAATATCCATAATGTACAATTATAACTTTAAAATTTTTTCGTTATGTTGTTATCCTTATTATTCTATGTGTCATCATTTAACTTACTTGATCATTTAAATGGAAATAATAAAATTAGTCTTTAATAAATATCATAAAATTAATCATCTTTATTTATAATCAGCTATATAATATTTTTATATCCAACAAGATAAGCCACAAATCAGCCAAGTCATATATTCAAATTCCATAAGGATGATTCTTAAAATTTATTAATAATGATATACAAATTCATCAAGAATAATACAATGGGAAAACTTCCTTGACAACATGTGATGACATTTCATTCGCATTAACAATTATTTACAATAATCTTTTCCGAGTTCGTATTAAAATAACATATGACATAAATCAATCATAAAAATATAAACAATCACTTCAAGAGTGTCATCCTTTCTTACAAACTGTAGGAGAGAGAGAGAGAGAGAGAGAGAGAGAGAGAGAGAATGAGAATATATGTGGGTCGGTTCAAATAATTGGCATGAGTTCACAAAAACATAGAATAATTTATCTTAATATGTTTAAGAAAGAATGGAAACTACAATTTTTACCACCATAATTTTAACTCGAAACCTCTCAAGAACTAATCTTGAAGTAAGCGGTAATAAAAATCCACTAAATTCATAAATCCTTAAGGATAAACAAACAAACGTATGTTAAGACATATACTCTCAATGAGTTGTAGAAGTAATTTTCATCATTCAAATTCTGCATATTCATTCCCATAATTCTTTTATAAACCAAAATCGAGTTCGATGTTCACACAATAAGTCGAGGTAAAATATCTACATGTTATTTTTCATCTCTCATATTAATTAGAAGAAAATGTGTATCATAAAACTAATGATAGTCATACTTGTCATGAACTATAAAAAGTGATAATGATTAAGAAATATAAGAGATGATAGGGTAAGTGTACGAAGTTGGAGGGCCAAAAGTGGACAAAAACCTAAAAACAAACGAAATGCGACGCATTTTAATTTTTCTCGGCTTGGTAATTATGAACCTCGTAACGCGCACGTGTTATAAGGAAGGCAAAATGCGTATGCGTTTTAAAGAAGGTAAAACACATACATGTTTTATAGAAGTCAAAATGTGTACGTGTTTTGAATAGTATGGACCATGTATATGTTTTTGGGTGTCTTATACTTACAAAAATAAATGTTTAAGTAGAAATCTTATAATTTAAATTTATTTTAGTAAATATAAGAAATTAGGGTCACTCTGTACCTAATGGAAGTGGTCCCGTAGCTCCAATAGTTATAATCTAGAAGATAGTTTTTCAAAATCTAATTTGGTCAGTACTTACTCATTTTCAGGATTTCAACAAACGACCTAAAACTTTCAAGGAATATATATTGTAATTGGTCTTTGTTTTGGGAAAGCATATAGTCATTTTTTAGGTTTTTTGACCTTCTAAAATGGATTTTGGCCCTACCACTGCATGAATTGGAACTAATTTTTAAATTTGGTCCATAATTCACTTTATCGACCATGAATCAACTCTATGACGCTTGTCTACTTCTTACTAAAAAGAGATCCTCACTTTGTAGATAGAGGATTATTCCCAGAATGGGATTCCTGTCCTATGGCCAAAATGAGGTGATTGTAATTTGCCTCCTCCTTAAGGTGTGATAACACTACTAGATGTTGAATGAGTTGTTACGAATAGTACCAAGTGAATTGCATCAAGTGAACTCAAATGATTGTTCATTCTTAGAAACATGGCGCTCCATATAAAGATCACCCCCTCACCTTTCCTAGCTCTAAAAGCATCCTTTCATGGAATCAAATTCATGATTCTCATACATTTTTTTTTCTCATATGTCTCTTATGGAGACAAATGATGTGTTAATACTTCACAAATAATGGTCCTTGATATCTTGGTGACATGACTAGCTCATTTTAGCTTGTTCGAAGGGTGTTAAATTAACTACGAGAATGGCCAAAATGCCTTTTAGGCCTTCAAAGGAAGTAGTCTCTCATCAAAACTAAATGAGTCGATCGATCACCTTAAACACTATTCCATACACACTTTGAAACACGTTGAATGATCTTTTTAGGACTTTCCTTTGGGTGATCGTTTATTATTTAGGGTTTAGGGTTTATGGCTCAGGGTTTAGGGTTTAGGGATTAGGGTTTATGACTCAAGGTTTAGATTTTAGAGTTTAAGGTTTAGTGTTTAAGGCTCATATTTCATATTTTAGAGTTTAGGGCTTGGGGCTTAGGGTTCATGGTTTAGGGTTTATGGTTTAGGGTTAAGGGTTGAGTGTTTAGGGTTTAGGGCTCAAGGTTCAAAGTTTAGGGTTTAGGGGTCAAGGTTGAGGGTTTAGGGTTTATGGATCAAGTTTTAGGGTTTAGGATTTAGGGTTTAGGGTTAAGAGTTGAGGGTTCTGGGGTTTAGGGCTCAAGATTTAGTTTTTAGGGTTTAGGGTTTAGGGTTTATGTTTAACGATTCAAAGTTTAGGGTTTTGGCTTAGGGATTATGGCTTAGTGCCTAGGGTTCAGGGCTTATGGTTTAGGGTTTAGGGCTCAAGGTTTAGGGTCTAGGGTTTAGGATTTAGGGCTTAGAGTTTAGGGTTTAGGGCTTATGGTTTATGGCATAGGGTTTAGGGCTCAAAGTGTTTAAGGTTTAGGGTTAAGGATTTAGGGTTTACGGTTTAGGGTTTGGAGTTAGGGTTTAAGGTTTAAAGGTCAAGGTTAAGGTTTTAGGGAAAAGGGTTCGGGGTTTAGGGTTTAAGGCTCAAGGTTTAAGGTTTAGGGGTTAGTGGTTAGGGATTAGGGGTTAGGGTTTAGGGTTTGGGATTTAAGGATCATGAATTAGGCTAACCCATTCAGTCACAATAATGTTTTGTCTTACCCATTCTCATTAGTATTAACAAAGAGTATTCAGCTAAAAGGGTTCATCTACTTCATAGGCAGAACATTCAAGGAGTCATCACAATTTTATGTCTTTCATCTATGATATTTTAAAGGAGGGAAATGCCCATTGCATGTGAACTATTTCACTCACCTGTAATTTTTTGTCTTACCCATTCTTATTAGTATTGACAGAGAGTATTCAACTGAAAAAGGGTTCATAAACTTTGTAGGAACAAAATTCAAAGAGATTCATCAAAATTTTATGTCTTTCATATATTGATATTTTGAAGGAGGGAAATTCCCACCTCTTATAAACAAGGTAGTTGTAAAAGCAGAATTAATGATGGTTCTAGGCACAAGACTAGGAAATATGGTCCTAAGATATTAAAAAAATGAACTCACTCATGAGACCTACTAGAAATATATGAGGTTTAGGGGTTAGAGCTTAGGGTTTTGGATTTAGTGTTTAGGGTTTATAAACTTAGGGATTAGGGCTCAGGGTTCAAGGTTTAGGGTTTAGGGTTTAGGGTTCAAGTTTTAGTGTTCAGAGTTTAAGGTTTATTATTTTTGTTTTATGGTTTAGGGTTTAGGTCTCAGGGTTAAGGGTTAAGGGTTAAGGGTTTAGGTCGCAGAGTTCAGGGTTCAGGGTTTAGTGTTTAGGGCTTAGGGCTTAGGGCTTAGGGTTTAGGAATTAGGGATTATGGCTTAGGGTTTTGGGTTTTGGAATTAGTGCTTATGGTTTAGAGTTTAGGGTTTAGGGATCAAGGTTTAGGGTTTAGGGACCTTTAGGATTTAAAATTTAGGGCTTAAGGTTTAGGGTTTACGGTTTAGGGCTCAAGGCTCGGGGTTTAGGGTTTAGGGGTTAGGGTACATGGTTTAGGGTTTACGACTTAGGGTTCGGGGTTCAAAGTTACGGGTTTAAGGTTTAGGGGTTAGAGCTTAGGGCTCTAGATTTAGGGTTTAGGGCTTAGGGTTTAAGGTTTAGGGTTTAGGGCTCATGGATTAGGGTGTAGGGTTCAAGGCTTAAGGTTTAGGGTTTATGGTTTAGGGTTCATGGTTAATGGTTTATGGCTTAAGGTTCGGGGTTCAGAGTTATTGGTTTAAGGTTTGGGGGTTAGAGCTCGGGGCTCGGATTTAGTATTTATGGTTTATGGCTTAGGGATCGGGGTTTAGGGTCTAGAGTCAAGGGTTTAAGGTCTAGGGTCAAGGGTTTAGGGTTTAGGTTTTAGGGTTTAGGTCTCATGGTTGAGGGTTAAGGGTTTAGGTCATAGAGTTCAGGGTTTAAGGTTTAGTGTTTAGGATTTAGGGCTTATGGTTTAGGGTTTAGGGCTCAAGCTTTAGGGTTTAGGATTCAATGTTTAGGGTTTATGGTTTAGGATTTAGTTTTCAAGGTTTAGGGTTTAACATTTAAGGCTCATGGTTCATGGTTCATGGTTTAGGGCTTAAGGCTCAAGGTTTAGGGTTTAGGGCTCATGGGTAAGGGTTGAATATTTAAGGATTAGGGCTTAGGGCTTAAGATTTAGGGTTTAAGGTTTATGGTTTAGGTTTTAGGGTTTAGGGATCATGGTTTAGGGTTTAGGGTTTAGGTTTAGGGCCTCGAGTTTAGGGTTTAGGGTTTCGATTATAGAATTTAAATGCTAAAAGATTTAGGTTGAATGTTGAAAGCCTGAAAATTACCTATGTACTGACCAGATTATACTATAAAAACTATCTCCTAAACCGTGACTAATGGAGCTGTGAGACTAGTTCCATAAGGTGCAGAGTGACCCTAATTTCTTATATTTACATAAATAAATTTAAAGTATAAGTTTTTCATTTATTTTTGAAAAACTTATACTTAAACATGTATTTTTGTAAACAGAAGTATGTCAAAAGCATATCCAATGTTCATACTATACATAACGCGTATGCGTTATAGCGCATATGCATTATAACGCGTACATGTTTCATGTTTTCTCTTTTTCCAATCCATGCCTCAAGGGTTGGGATCCAGTTTGAATCCCCAACCCTAAGGCATGGACCTGCACAAACATAGCAAACAACGTGTTTTTGTAGGAAAATGTAAAAATTCCACTTCCTCTATGATAAATCAAAATAAAACAATCAACCCATTCAAAAAAAATTATACCACAACGTAGAACATAGTTTCTTCTTTCTAAAAATATAATTTTTCAAATTTTTTGACTAATATAAGGTTTCCATATTATTTATTTTCTAACTATGCCTTTTTATAGCTATTTTTGTAAGTTTAAATATGTTTATCTTTCATCATGTATCTTTTTTTTGGGTCACCCAAATTGAAAAAAAAAATACTAGCACAAACTAGGCATAATTATATACTTATTCAAAAATATATATCTAATTTTTCAATATTTTTTGAGGTAGTTAGGGGGGGCACGGTCGAGAGCTCCGTTATTTTTCAAAACATAAAATTTGTGTACTAGAAAAATCATAAATAAATAAATACTCGTTAAAAAAATATAACAAAAACTAGATGCTCCTATCTATCTTTCTACCAAAGGGTTTTAAAAAAATACTCAATGGTGCTCAAAAAATGGTGGGGGCACGAAAGTCACTCTATTATGTTTTTAACGAAAACAAGAGCACTTGTTGGTATTTTATTTGTTTGAACCACTTAATCTTATTCGTGTTCAAAAAAATTAGTAGCTTAGAAACTAGACTCAAAATTCTACGATTCATATTTATACATCTTCCAATTTTGAGTGTAACTATTTCAAAAAACTTGTACAAGTTTAAGTTTTTATTTTTTAGAAAAATGCATCCACTTAAGACCCCTTTTAGCCCCCAACTTGGTGCACTTACGATACCACAGCTTATAATAAATGAACAAGAACATTTCTTAATCTTTGGATATCATCCCGATAACCATAGTTAAACTTTTTTAAAGAGAGAGAAGGAGAGATCCATAAAAATCATGTTATTTGGGAGCTTAGAAAACCATGATAACAACAAGCTTGAGATAAGTTGGAAATACTATAATTCAAGAAATATATATAAGGGTTGGGTTTAACCTTTCATTATTAATTGTAGTCATTTTTATGCCCTCTCAAAGAACAAGGAAATCCCATGTGTGTTGGCCTATCACCCAGCAGGCATTGGGCGCTCACCCGAGGCACGCACGGGTACCGAGTCCCTCCTTTATGTGAGTTGTGTGAGAATGCATTATTTATGATAGAAACTTAAGTGAATAGATTGGAAAGGAACCATACATTCATCTTAGAGCTCAAAACGGCTTCTAGACCAATGTGTTCATTCATATAAGAAAAACATTATAGAACATAGATCTGAATCATAACAAAAAATAAATGCACAGGGGCTTACACACACACACACACACACACACACACACACACACACACACACACACATAATTGATCCATACATATGTAAGTAGAACTAGAACCATGCATATATTCATAGTAAGCATGTTGATAACCACATTACATTAACTGAGGCAATCACATATCCATATGATAGTGCAGACCAATGTCATGCATCGGAACTGGACTTAGGCCCTTCAATACAAATAAAAATGTTCAGACCCATCCCCTTGATACAACATACTCCTATAGATCCTCTAAACCCAACCTATGGAGTTCTCACAATATTCCTACATGGCTTTGCCTCTTTGCATTCTCTAGCTCTTCATCTGTCTCCTTCCTTTTCTTCTACCGGGCGCTTGTATTTATAGCTTTTGTAATCACCACCATGCCTTTCTGAAGTTGTAGATCACTTGCCATGTGTCCAAGTGGTCCTCCATGGGAACATGCTTCTTCAGATGTGAGCTCTCCATCCTTTTCCATGATGACTTTCTAGAATCTTCTATCACAAGGTATATTCCTTCCGTGGGCACCAAGTTTCAGGATGGCACCTTATCCACTCTACATGCGCAGTCGGGTCATGATTTCTTCATGTTCTGCCCGATATGACAAATATGGCTAAGTCCCAAGATCTTTTCTTTTCCTTGCACGCGTGCCACTGTTTCTACTAAAACCTTGTCCTACGTGCTTTCTCCTTGTGCACCCTTATTCAAATAGGCATTTCGCGCCCACGCGCCTTCTTGTACTTAGCCAATATTTTAGGGGCCCAACATTAACCAGACCTCAAAAGACCCTAAATAAATTTAACTTCAAGTTCTTAATGAATACCCAAATCAAACATGCTCAAGGAGAGAGATTGAGATTAGTTTATTCATGTCTTAAAGAACTTAATAATAGTCAATAACAACCAAGTTCTATTGGAGTGGTATTGACTTTAAAAATTACCCAAATAAAAAAATCAACGCAATCCAAATATTTTTACCTATAAAGATCGATAATAATAAATTAAATCAAAATGGAATTCCTTTATTTTCTTTTCTAGATTACCCATATCACCAAAATGAATGCAAATCCAAATCTCACATTTACAAAAAAAAAAACCCATATCATTTTCTAACCTCTTTCCTTGTTTACCTTCCAAAATTGAATATTTTTTTTGGAAAAGGGTAAAAGTGTGGGTTTTGAAAGGATCTGCATCCTTGTACAAAGGCCCTTAAGGTAGGATAAAGCATTGAAGCAATACAAAAAGGAAGCCCTTGGGAAACATAAGAGAGAAGGCCACTAAGGCACAAAAATGAAGAACAAAAGAAGAGGGAAAAGAGAGAAGCTGAAGCACCCATGGCTGCAACACAAACAATTTACTCTAGAGGATCTCAATCATGGGATCATAATCTCATTTTATGGAGAGGAATACCTTTCTTTTTTGATTTACAACTGTCCATTCATCACTCCGATTAGGATCTGAGTTTTCATCTGGATGTAATGGAAGCTGAATATCAGGAACCTCTTTGGTTCCTACAATTGGCTCCACCCCAAAGGGAGTGTCACCACCTGTTCCACATTTCTGAACGAATCAACTTGGGAAGGAAACTTGAGAGTTACTTGGCATTTGAATTTTTTTTCATTTAAATCATGATATTCATGACCCCCACCGAATATTTTGAAAATGAATCTAGTTCATCCCGCAAAACCACACATTTTGGGATGGGAATCCTTCCACCAAGAAACTTTTTCCTTAAACTTCTGCTTGACTTTTTGACAAGTTGTAGCAAGATGTCCGAGGGAAAAACATTTCTTGTACACTGAAGGAAAGCCTTCGTAGTCAAGAGGTTGTGACCAAACCCTATTCAACACTTTGAGATCAATGGAAGCTGGAAGATCCAGAGAAGTATCTAGATCCACTAAGATTCGCGCATAGGTAGTGTGAGTGTAGAATTCCATTTTGGAATCAATGGATAAGAACTTTCCCAAAGCATTGCCAATGTCAATCAAACACTCCCCCCAAAACTGCAGTGGGAGATGAGGTAAGCAAACCCAAACAAGTTTAACATTGAAAGCAATGGTGAGGGGATTGAATTTTAGAAACCACAATTTCATTAGCAAGTGATGATTTTGTAGTTCCCACAGTTTGGAGAGGATAGAATCCCTATCTTCAACAAAATTGAAAACCACAATAAAAAACCCCCTTGCACAGGGGTAAATGTCTACCTTACTAGACAAAAGAGGATTCCATCCTGAAGAGATCCACGAGTGAAGAAGCAAAAGTACGGGCCATAAAGCTGTTGAAGTGGCGATTAAACCCTGGTTGGAGAAAAAATATTCAAAATCTATCACCGACTTCCCAAAGGAGACCAAGGGAGAGGATTTGGCGGCAGAGATCAGTTTAGAAGACAACATAGCTGAAGTTGCACGCAAGAAAGAGGACTTCACAATGGTGGAATGAGCCTCGGGAAGACCCACCCTCTTAACAACCAACTAAAAACAAGAACAAATGAGACCCCGCACCACCATTTGAGAGACCATTAATGTAAGAACTAGGGATCGCACATCCAAACAGACGCCACCAAAAGGGATGTCATTGCAAAACCAATAGGAGTCTTAGAGAGGCTTCATGGAGGAGAGCGCGGGTAGGGTTCGTCGAGTGGGCCATAAGTTTTGTTCCAAAATTTCATATTAAAACAAAGAGAAGTACCAAATTTTAGAAGTAGAAAACATTCAAGGAATGATTTCCAAGTAAAACAATAATAACAAGGCTTTACAAAGTTGTAGCAACTATATTATTCTTTCCAAGTTTCTCTAATAACCCGGGAAAAGAAAAATATATTTCAACAAAAAAATACCTTATATTTTATGTTTTAAATCAAATTTATAAAACTAAAAACATATTCCAGTTGTTTCATGATGATAATGATAAATAATGTGAGATATAAAAACCCATGCCACGATTTTCTTTTCCTTCAAACTTCTTTGAAACTTCACAAATGAATGCCTATAAAAATCTCATTAAACATTCCAATAGGATATTTAAGTACCAAATATGCCATCAAAACGATGATTATAACTTCCATAATTTGCAAGCATTGTCTAAAAAAATCCTCCATGAAAAAAATTCTTACAAAGCTTCCAACAAAACCAAAAAAACCAAATTCAATGCAAACAATGCAAACAAGGGGAAGTGAATGCATGTTTGGCTTCTCGGAGAAATTATCGGTCCCCAAGGAACCTAACCGAGTTAAATTATATTAAATTTCAAAGTGTCATGTCATGGCCTTCAAAACTAAAACCATAAACCTTTCCTGCCATGAACTCCACTTAACTAAAGTTTATGTCAAGTCGTCCATGACCAATGTGTAATGCCCACCAATTTACACACCCAAAAACAACAATAAAATTACCATATTTTTTTCTTTCATTTATTATTACATGACACCACAAGGGCCCAAATATAGTTACTCAAAGTGTCATAAAGGACACTAACATAAGAATTGACCCACATAGATAGTAGAAAAACACCAGAGCGCATGATTGTCAAATTTACTCAAAAGGGATGTACATGTTCCAATGAATGAATCAAGACACCTATGGCTAGCCATATTCTACAACACATCATTCATGGTTACATATTTATTTTAGATAAATTATATTATTTAACTTTATAGATTGAAGATCATTTAACATATAAACATATCTTCTCATTCCCAAAGCTACATATTCATTATTTCAATTTATGTCATTTTTAAAACGTCATTATGAATATGAAACATGTGTTCATACCTCAAGGTCGTATATTTCCCATTTTAATAAAACGTTTGGGATCATAATGATTCCCTCCTTCACCTTCATTTTTTTTAAGATAGTCTTAGGAATTTTAGGTTGTTGTTCATCCTTCAAGGTACATATGATGTTTGTAACAATATTTCCACAGTTCCATCTCAATTACCCTTGGTCAAATTATATTTACTTTGTTACATAGATCTCATATTAGCATCATTTTTAGAAAAAATGTGATTCGTATAACCCTTACTTTTACTTAGGGATTTAAGACTACAAGGAGTGTGATCCCATGCATGCGATTCATTTCATTATTCCTAGGCTTTCAAATATTAAATATATATTACGAGTGAGACGTTTGATACAATTTTATGCATTCAAATGCCTTCTAAGACAATATTTTCAATCATGGGGTAAACATACATCAAAGTATCTTTCACCAATAACCTCATGGAGGTCACATGATTAATCATTTCATTTTTACTCAAGGAAACTACACCTTACTAAATTCAAACCGAGTAACCAAACACCCTTATTTCTCAATAACTTCGTCAAATCCAAAGGTATTTCTTTCTACTTGACAAGGTAAAACTTTATCTGCAATGATTTAATGGGAATGTTCACATCCTTTAGAGCATAGTTGAAATAACACATTTATTTTGCTTACATTAAGCATACTTACACACATACCACATGATACTACAAGGCTCCTATGGAAAAACATGAGAGGTTAGTGATCGAGTACAAATATTGTAGATCAGTTGAAGGCTTCCCAGGGAGATTGACCATTAGTCAAGGACTCCTCTTTGAGATGAAAATTGATGTTACCAAAAGTAAAGCTCCCACAATTTATTTTTAATCTTATCAACAAAAACCAAGGCTAACATTAAGTTAAAGAAGTGGTTTTGGTTACTCTATACATTCCAAATGTCATCTTAATAGACATCGTTTCCATGATTACTTTGTGAATACATTATTCACCCACATACGAACTTTTAAGAGGTACTATTCATATCTTAACCCTATCTATGCTCCAAAGGTAAACATTCTATAATGGGGTCTACTATGGGGTAGTAAAGACATTCCCATGCTTTCATATAGGAAAAACACTAAGGATCCCTTTGATGAGCTTACCAATGAGGTGTACCATGCTCACGCTCATTAACATGATGAGAGATCCTTGAGTTCCAAGTAGATACCAAGTTCAAGGACTCTTAACTATGTGTAACTTTTCAAGATGCATTAAGGATATATGTAAGGTATCTACGTAAGAGGATTACTAAAGTACATATTGAGTATCACGCCACACATTAAACTCAAACCTTGAATCAAATGGTGCATATGAATGTGACATGTAATGGTACAAGGATTTATTAGCTTAAGCATGCAAAGATACATAAGGCACTTGTGTCCAAAGTGTGGTCAAGCATATATGAAGGCACAACAAAAGGTATTTCCCATTGGTCCAAAGATAGTGGTTCATTTAATGGATCATAACGCAATCAAGGTGAGAATGTCATAGGGAGGGATTTAGGAAGCAATCCCATTTTAATATATTTAGAACTGACCTTTCTACCACACATGACGTAAATTCATAATGGGAAATAAACTAATCAAGACCATTGATTTTTGGGAGTGTAACTAAACCATAACAATTCAATAACTACTTTTTTATTATGATAAATGTCAACCATAATTTAGTCAATTTCTTCCAAAAAGTACAAGGACACAAATACCCAATTAATAAAAGAAACTAATTCATTTATTTCCTAGGAGTAGTATTACATGTTAAATTCTAGTGTTTCAAAATTGAGTGATTTACATGAAACTACATAACTTTTAAACATGTGAGATATTTTACAAATTAGGATTAATATTTTCCTTCTTCATTCCTTAAATCAAAACGATATATAATAATGCAACTACACATTATTTTCAAACAATGATATGAATCTTCTCTTTCCAATTATAGATATACATATAATGTTAGGAGGTCCATAAATAAAATAATCGTCACAAACATAGATCAATGTTTATTCATCATGTCCTGCCACCCGCATTCAAATAGTGTCGCACCAGCCGACATGGTATCAACCCCCATCTAGCTAGTTATGAAGATATACATCCAAAACTTTTATCCCCCAATTATACTTAGTCATTTTGTTACTCATATCTATAACCTCTCCCGAACACATATAGCTAAACTCTATCCATTATATTATATACGTGATACAACCAATCATCGCTCCCCCTCTTTGATATGACTAGTGACATGGTGGAGAACCAACCCATAGATCTCTAACCCCTTAAATTAAGAAGGTTTATAGAGAGAAAAAACCAATTCATACAATATTACATAACTATTATTTCTCATAGTTTAGAGAGAGAGAGAGAGAGAGAGAGAGAGAGAGAGAGAGAGAATCCATTACTTTCTATGTCATACCTCATTTCGTTTATAATTTAGTCTTAGAGAGAGAAAGGGGAGAGAGAGATACAATAGTTTTTTCTTCACGTTCACCTATTTATTAATACCATTAACATGCAGAGGTAATTTATATGAAAACAAGTCTTTACAAATGAAAACAACTTTCTATATTGAATGGACTAATAGTGTGGTAAACAAGATCAAGAACTACAATACAACTCAAATAACCAAAACATGATACAAAACGACTTTGGAATATGGGTGGATAGTATGTGAAAGAGGAGAAGGTATCTTCTAACCTATAGTGTTATAAATCAATATTACTCAAGAATTAATAAAGAAAAGACTAGATGTACAATGCAAATTTTAGAGGTGTAACTCCAGGTCGAAATGTTGTAGTTTAAAAATTTGCAATACAATGCAAAGTAGTTCAACTAGCCACAAAATGGCCTTGTAAAAGTGCATACGGGTGACCAAAAATTCTAGATCCTTCCAACATGTTCCCATATATAATAATATCTTAGGGGACCTGATGGAATTACGATCCAACTCACATAACTAATTTTTGGAAGCGTCATTTAAGACGGGAAAATTGTGTTTTAGAAGTTTATGCCTACACCTAGTAGACTAAGTAGGCCCCAAAATGGGCATGCAAAGCATATTGTCCAACTGTCATAGTGAATACCAACTACGTCTCACCGTTCTTTAAATAAAAAGGAAGGGCTATTATGTGATAAAAATGTTTTCGTGATTTGAGGTTTAGTTTTACGGAATAATTTTAAATCAAGTTCGGAAACATACAAGTAGATGTCACATTTATCTGACTCTTCCTTAATGTGAGATAATACATATTAAATGACTCCATATCATATAGTGGATAGTGTTTTATGTTTAATAATTTTCCTCCACGACTCGGTAGCGTTATGGAGTTGGAAAATGATACACTCGAGGGCTAAAGGTTTATGCACACCATCGTAAAAAAATAAACATTTTATTCCTTTAATTAAAATACTTAAAATATATAATGACAACATTACGTGAAAACAAACTAGAGATCGAGAGTAATAATTCTATGCATATTTCTAATAAGGAAGACAAGGAAAGGTGTATAGCTATCTCGTGGACTTCTTAGACATTTCGTCAAACAATTTACATGCATTGCAAAAGCCTTCACATTTGGCATCGATGTTTTTGGCTCGACTTTACACCCTCTAATAGAATTTTCTTAAAATATCCAAAGCATTTTCAGCAAACCCATTTTTTTGCATACCCAACGACATCACTACTTGCTGACCCATATTTAACTAATGTATGTTTTCCAACATTCATGAAATCATCCAAACCTCACCTCATCTGCCCACCTTTGTATGGGTTATATCGTATTTTTTATTTTTTTTTGTTGGATCCAAACCAAAACGCACCGATACTAGTAAATACTCTTAATCCTATATCCACGTGAGGCCACAATCTATTCATTTCTCAGCTCGAAAAGAGTCCTCGCATAGCCTGCCCAAACTTCAAAGTCATGCTCCCTCTTCAAATCATGCTAAGTACTCCTATATATAAAAATTAATTGGATACCTTCACGTGCTCTTCAATGTCAAGACATTCGGAAAGCGTAAAGACACATTAATGAAGAAAAAAGAATAGATTTAGAATGACACAGAGCAGTGGATAATAATACAACAGTCGTCAATTCAAACTCCATTGTGTGTATATCCCATTATCAAATCCCATGCGATCCACAAAATACAAATTCACACATCCACCACCGTTTAACTTAGCAGAGTTACCTAAATGTAGCTGGAAAGGTAAAGACCGAGAACCCTCCTCTAGTTTGCACGCAACATAAAGGACACAAAAAGGTTGAGGAATTGTGTGTTACACATGTCACTTCATAAGATTGTAAGTTTATAAATTCTTTATGTCGCTGAGTGAGCAACGAGTAGCGTGGCAGGGACAGCGACAGCGGGACAGCGGGACAGCGAGCAGCGAGCACTGAGCAGCGACAGGAAGCAGCAACCCTGTCATCAATCTGCGTGTCAGAACTGAGCGAGTGGAGCCCAGCGGATCAAAAACTGACGAGCAAACGATCGATAAACAACAGAAACGTGGGCCCCATTTCAGCATTTTGCTTAGGAGCTAGGGCACAGCCCGACAACCCAGTTTCTCAGGTAGACCCACCAAACCCCCTCATTCTCTGCAGCACTCTTTATATTTATTTGTCAAATCTGGTTTCAACAAGGCATGCAAGCCATGCTTAAACATGAGGGTTTCAAAGACAACCCAAATATGGCACTACAGAGATCTACTATTTCGGAAACACATACAACAATAGAAAACAAAATTTTGGAAAATGTAGAAATCTCTCAAAATCATACAACGGGTATAGCTAAAAAGTTGGTTTATGTGAATGCAAAACAATACAAGGGGATCCTACGACGTAGGCAGGCCAAAAAACTAAGAAGAACCCAGAAGAAAAACCTCACTTTGATTTTACCGAAGACAACAAACAACAAAGAGAACTTTTTTTTCGAGAGTATAGAACGGAAGGAAAACAATCAAGTCAGAAGGATAGCAAAAAGGAGTCAAAGGTGAACAAAGCTGGCAAAACTGCAACATACAAAGAAGAACGAGAGGACGCTTGATCCGTGGTCCTAAATACCTATACAGTCCTACTTCAACCCCTCTATTGTGGTCTACAGAACTATATGTGAATGAACTCATGAACATGAAAGAAAGGCTTGGAATTTTAGAAAATCAGAAATTACAAGAAAATAGTGAGAGGAAAGAACTTACAAAAGTTAGATACAAGTTGGAAAGAGAAAATAAAATTCTCAAAAAATAGGTACTAAATCTCCAAAACCTCATGGAAAGAGGACAACAAGAGTTAACCATGCTAAAACAAGATTTAGGACATGAAAATAGGGGGAGAAAAAAGTCTTGAAATGATAAAAGGGAAGGAGACAATACACATAAATGAGATCCAATCAGCAATTAAAGACATGGAAATAAAAGAAAATCAACTAAAGGATCGAATAGAAGAAGCCAAAACTTGGTTACAAGTAGTAAGTGGATCATCAAAAAAACAAAGGCAAGTCATAGAGAAACACATCAAAACCGGATAAAAGAAGAGAAAGATCAACAAGACAAGAGTAGTAAATTTTATTATCGAGGGTCTAAAAGATTTTGGTGAAAAAGAGAGAAGCTGACATATTGGCAAGAGAATTTCTTAAGGATGAATTGAAGTGGACAGGATACATACAACAAGCACACAGGATTGGCAAGAGAGAATAGAGGGAGGAAAAGTGTAACGCTCCGATTTTGTATGTTATCTTGGTGAAAGTTTTCATGTTGTTATAATCTGGCTTTGGAATGAAGGCAAACATCTTAAGATAAACTCGATCTTAAAGGAATGTGTTGCTAACTTGGATTCTTGCATCTTTGTGATTTATTGTATAGGACAATAGTTATTATGCAAACAAATCGTATACTTGCTAAACTCTCGTTCTTAATTGATAGCACATCTTGAATCAATTTCATTGATCCAAAGTATCTTGCCGAGGGCTTCTTGTGATTTCGTGTCGATTTACTCTTGAACCGAACCAGAGGTTGATATGAGCGTCGGCGCTGATTGATTGGTATGAGCAAGCGGCACGTAAATGCCAACGACAGGGGTTCGATTTTTGAACCCTGTACTGTCGAACTTGGGACCTCGTGAGGCAAGAAATGCCTGGACACGGGTGGCCTTGACACGTGATCCAAAGGACGGAACGTCCTGCTCTGCATTAACGTGAATGTCAGTTGGAAGGCTGGATGGAAGTTGTTTGGTGTTAGTGGTTAGTAGGAATTAAAACCCTAAACTAATCCTAAGTCCTAACATGCATCCTAAACTACTATCCTAAGTGGATTTTTAAATTACAAAAAAAAAGGGGAAAAATAGACCTAAGCCCTAATAACCTAAGGCTAAACTAAGACCTAGGTTGAACACTATATGCAACCTAAACTAATCCTAATCTAAAGGGGCGCACAGACCCTTGGAGGGAAAGGATAAGGATGGAAGGAGGGTATTCATTAGCATTTAATAGAAAGTCCATACGTGGACAGCGCCAGTTTTGGTGGGGCAAGTAAGAAATGGAGGTATCTATGTGGAGATAGAGCCAAATTCGGTTTTGCATGGGAAATTTGAAATTTAGAGTTCGCCAACTCAAGTTGGCAGTGGCGTGGGAAGTTAGGAAAAGGCAGAGCCTTTAATGCATTGATTATTCTTGGTCCTTGCGACTAGCTCACCTTGGAAAGTGTATGAGGGAATTTGATTTTCATTTTGTCGATTCGGGTTTTTGCAAAGTTGCTCTCTGCATTTGGTTTTTCAGTGCAGTTCGGTCAACCACTCTTGGAAGGTGACACTTTGTTCTTGGAGATTTTAAAGGTCATTCTTGAGCTGCGAGAAGAAAGGAGTGTTGGGAAGTTTTTTCTTTGCCGTTGTGGAAGGAAATAACTCGGCAAATGAAGCTTTCTTCGAGTTCTGGAAAAGAGATTACAGGCATGTTAAGCCCTTCTCTTTAAAAATTCTTGCTTTGTTTAAGTGTCTCATTAAAACAACCCTGCTCTTGGGTTTGGATTGTGTGATTGTTGTCGGGTCGATTTGATTTGGATTTCGTTGATTCTTGCTTCTTTTTTTTGGAAAATGATAAGAAGAATCGCTTCTGGTTGCTCGGCCTTGATTTGTTTTTGCACGAATCGAGTTGGAATATGAATTACTGTATTGGTAGTTGACAGTATGGTGGATTGAAATAGATATTCTCTCTCTCTGTTCGTGTTATGTGAAATTGGAACAGGCTGTGTGATCGTTTCCTTATTGTGTAATCGTTCCCTTGCTGTTGTGTTGGAACTGCCTTTGCATGTAAAAAAAAAAGAGTGGAAATACAGTCGTGATATGTTGCTATGATTTGGGTTCGTTGACCCTTGTTGTCATTTTTGGAAATGATGGGGTAAAATCGTTTTCTTGTTGTTGTGATTGATCTGTCCTTGCATTTTAATTGAGTGGAAACACCTCCATGTTGTGCTGGTTTGTTTGACAGTAATGGGGAATTCGTCATGTGTATCATGGGACTATACATGTTATATGAGTTGTTTTCACTATTGAAACAATCGTTCTTTTGCTAATGAACTGGAATGAAAGAAGCAATAGTTGTTGAAGTTGTTTCTTATTGAAATTTTTAAGGAAATAGATCCTTTTCCTTCTACTGTTTTGGATTTTGATGGAAATGGCATTTGGGTTTTCTATGAGTATTTGAACTCGATTTGAATGAAGTAATAGCAATATTTTCATTGCTGTGCCTTTTCTTGTATAGGAAATGAACGAATACGTATTGGGTATTCGTGAAAGTAGGAAAAAGTTAACTGTTTTTCCTTCTGAACTTATTAATGAATTGTGTTCTTCCTTGCTGTGAGGATAGGATGGTTTTATAGTGTTCGGTCTTCCTGTTCGGACTGTAGACACGATTACAAATTGGTTTTGTATTCTGTGCAATGAATGATTATATTTTCTTCTTGCTGTGATGGAAAGTTGATTCCATTGCGTCTTGTAGTTGTGGTTTGACCTTCTGATTTGAACTGTCTTGTGAATGCGAACTTGACTTGGATTTCTGTGTAAATAAATGGAAAATATGGGAATTAGCTTGTTTTCTGAGTCTGTTCTGACTGTACCAAGCTTACGCAATTAACACCCTATGCGGGTTTGCCTTTATAGAGGTATTGATATATGAATATTATATTTTGAGTTCTGTACCTCATTAAGAAAATGGAGAATGCTATTTTTGGAGTTAACGGTTGATCGAGATAGAACTCGAATTGGATATTCATTGTTTGTGGTATATTGGATTGAAACTGTACAGGCTATGTGAGTTTGCTTTTCAATGAGAACGATTGTTCTGTTATCTTTATAAGTTGAGCTGTCATGCTAAGATAAACACGATTTGGGTGTTTTTATTTCATTCTGAACAAAATGATTGTTTCTTAATGAAATTATAGGAAATGAATTCTTCTTAAATACGTTGTTACGACTTGGTGAAATTCGTAGTCAGGTGATTATTGGACTTGCTGTAGGTAACAACAATGAATAAAATGTTATTTTGAACGGGATACGTTCATAGGATTAGGAAATCATGTGATTAATTGACTGCATGATTGTATAACGGTTTATCTGTTTAACATACAGTGAAAGAAATATGGTTTCTTTTAGTACGGTAAATATATAGTATGCATCCTTATACTATTTGATCTATGATAAACAATGTTGTACTAACCTGTTTCGGGTTTTCATATGAACCTGATTCAAATGAAATATGGATATGGATGATGAATTCTTCCCTGTTTTCATTTTAAAAGGATTATAAATGAAATTATTCTTGCTGCCGGAAAGTGAATTCCGAATGGATTTTGTAAGTTTCACTCTGAACTGTTATCTTGATTTGTCTCTCGTTTGGATTCCATTGTTAGGACAGTCATGTGGAAAGAAATAGGGACATGGATGAATGATTTGGAAAAATGATCTGTTCTTCTTTCATTCAGTTGGAAATCTATAATTCGTTGATAACGAATCTTGTAGTGCTTAGATATGAGCGACTATATGCATTGTTGTTCGCTTTCTTGTCTGTGCTTGATTGCTTGGATTCTAATATGATGCATGAACTGAAAGGAAAGTAACGGGTTTACATTTCAGTTAGTTTCATCCTTTGCATTTATTATTAATGAAAGGCGTGGAAAGGATAACAGTGTGTTATATCAGCAGTAAGCTATTTATATTTCTAACTGTGCAAATATTGTGAATTAAGACTTGTAGCTGTTATGTGGAAACGGGACAACAATCCTTTGGCTGATTGTGATGAAATTTTGATAGTTCAGTTGTTATGCTGATCTTTCTTTTGTGCCTATTTCGTGATTGATGTCTTACTGTCGTTTCATAAAAGCAGGGTTCTTTTATTGAGACAGTTAGTTGAAGCACCTCATTTTAAGGATAAGTGTTTAATATGCTCAGTTCATCGAACTAACCCGTGCAAATCATTTTGCAGATGGAATTTGATTAGAATGAAGACATCGCTGTTTTCTGATGCTTCTTGATTAGTTGAAGATAAATTGTAATTGTTGCTTTTATTCCTCTCGAGGAATTGTGAAAAGAAGAAAAGTATATTCTTCTAACTATGAGTTGCATTGATGTTTTATGTAAACTTTGTCCATTCAGTTGGATTGGCAAATGTAAGGATTATGACATGAAATGATGAATACAATTACAAGTGTGATATTTTTAATAATTATATCAGTTTGATATTGTTGACTAAATTGGAAATATAATGTTATTTCTTGATTTGGATTTGTTTAATTGTCCTTGGATGGATGCTAATTGGGATCTGATATCTATTCTTACCTAAATGCAACTTTTAAGTTGAAATATGCAATTAGTTCATACTTGGGTAAAGATGAATTTTTAATTGACATTAAAAATGATTAGGAAGAATATGATTCCATAACCGACAGGTATTCAGGATTAGCTTAGGAGCTAAGGAATATCAATTAACTTTGGAGTAATCGAACTTCGCTTTCGAACTCCATTAATGATCTCGTATGCTGAATTCAGAATAAAGGATATAGGATAAGTATATCCATAACTAATGGACCTTAACTATATAACGTTAAGGAGAACAAATGAATACATTCTTGGGAATTAGACCTCGTTTAAATGACGTCTAATAAGTTAGTATTCTGAATTTAGTTACAGTTGGGAAAATCTTGGCTAAGTTTAATAGGTTAAACTTATCACGTCCGTCGGTACAGACTGCTTAATCTAATGATTAAGAAGTGAACCAAGTAGGGAAATGTAGCCCTTCGATATGAAGGAGAAGATGCATAGTAAGCTAATGGACGGATTTAGTCCCTCTTAGCTATATACAACTGTAACGGAAACGAGGATAAAGGGATCAGCATGGATGCTAAAAGTTGACTCTTAATTATTAAATCGTATCCAAATAACTTGAGCAGGATGTGTATTCTCGATGGGTGGATTACGTAGGACATTGGCATACACCAGCTATAGCAAGGTGTCTCCATGAAGACGGGGTCTTCATGATGACACAATGTTGCAGCTGACATATTGCAATGCCCTCCCGAATTAAAACATCAAGAATACATAGGTTGAATGTGTAGCTCGGCAGGGGATAGGAGTATGATTTGGTATACGGAGTGACTCCGGAATACTAAAAATAACTAGACACACGGAGTCGTGGGAAAATGACACCGTATGTCTGCGTATCTTTAGTTACCTGTGGAGTGCCTTCCTATATTCGTTCATATTACTAGTTGGAAATTGGAAGTTTAAAACTGACCTCAAACGAAGAGGACTGGTAGGAACCAGGAAAGACCATTCTAGATAACAGGTGAAGTGAAGTGAAGGACGTATTCCGTTGATGTGTATCACATCCGGGGAATATGATCATGCAAAGCATGTGAAAATCTTTGGCGAAAGTATCGCAATTGCTGGTTGCGTTGTCCTTATCACTTAATTTAAGATGCAGGATGTCAGATGAATATCAGTAACAGATATTCAGATAGGCTTCTTAAATGGATCACTTCGATAACCTAAAACGGTTATGAGAACAGGTATATATAATATACTATGCATAAACGAACATGAAGGATCGGTTGTTGCCGAGTCATGAAATGAAGGATCGTTGAAACTCCGAGCCATGAAAATGGAAGATCGGCAGTTCCTCGAGTCATTTACAGCAACATATAGAATCTATTATAAGATTGAATGGCATTGAATGTGTGTTCCATATTGTAAATATGCGAGCAGGGAACATTAGTTTTAAAAGGAAATTGTGTGATCCAAATGTGTGTTGTTTGGGGGAGAGAACAATTATTAAAACTTGAACGTGTGTTTTAATTTTATAATTCATAAGAGAACGTTATCAAAAAAAAAAAAATTCCCTTGTTACGGTATCTTAAAATGGGGATGTTACAAAAAGACCGTCACGTGCGAGTTGTCATGAGAAAAATAGAAGACAAACATGCTATCCTAAAAAACAGGGGACTTCTTAGAGGTACTCACATATATCTAGATGAGGATTTGACATTCGTTCAACAAGAAGATCGAAGGAAAGAATGGGAGAAAGTGAGAAAAGAAAGGGAAGCAGGAAAATGGGCACAAATGAGAAATGGGAAAGCCCAAATCAGCGATCATTTATCAAACAAGAAATAGGAATTAGGGGCCCCACAGAATTCATGCACATAGTAAGTTGGAATTGCAGAGGATATCCGTGGAGAAGAGGACCGGGTTTGGGGCCCATAGCAGAAGGGAAAGATATTATTATTCTTACGGAAACACATGAGCACGAAGGCTGCAAGGTTCCAGAGTTTGAAGGCTACAAGAAAATTTCAGTTTGGAATGAAGGGAATGAAACAGGGAAAGGTCATGGCGGAATCACAGTGCTAATCAAGGAAATATGGCTCGAAACTGTCAAAGTTGAAAAGGAAGATCCAAATAAGCAATACATATGGCTGAAAATAACAGATGACAAGACAACAATCAGATTGGTTGCCTGCTACTTTGCACCGAAAGGTTCAAAGACATATAAGAGAAGAAATCTAGATAGCGAAGATCCATACGCTTCAATAAAAAAAGACATTTATGTTTTCAGTGCATCTGGGGAAATAATTCTATTGGGTGATTTCAATGCGAGGACTGCAAATAATCAATCTCTTCAGTTGACCAGCTTAGAAGGAGGTGAAGACAATCCGTTATGGCTTAAGGAAGAAGAGAACAAGCTTTGGGAAAGATTATCTCAAGACGGTAATGGAGGGGTGACACATTTTGGGGTTGAGCTTCTTGGCCTATGTAGCTTATACAACATGGTCATTTGTAATGGCATGAGGGCTTGGCCCAGATCAGGCAATATCACTTGTAAAACATACAATGGTCAAAGTGTAGTAGACTATGTAATTTGTTCTCAAAGCTCTATCTCCACGCTGCTTGAGTTTGAAATTGGAGATTTTCCTAGCGAATTAAAATCGGACCATAGTCCTCTCTTGGTAAAGCTTGGGACCGTCTTAAATCAACAACAAAAGAATCAAGTTCATCACATGCAAAAGACATCTCAAAAACAAGGAAAAATCATTCTAAATAAAGAAAATCAGGAAATCTTTGTTGCAGCCCTTAAACAACAATTTCAGATAATGAGGAAGGATATGGGGAACATGACGCCCAAGGGAATGAGTGGTTATATACATCGTAATCTGCTGATATCTTTAATCTAAAAGGCTCTAAGTGTTTGTGAAATATCTAAGCCTAGAAAAGGAGCGGCAAATACTTTTCCGACAAACCCGTGGTATGATGAAGAGTGTAAAGCTGCCAAGAGAGCTTTAAAGGAAAGTGAGATGAACAAAGAAAATAAAAAGACTTATGAGAGATTGGTAAAACACAAAAAGAAAGCTATGTGAGCAAGAGAAGGACAAAATTAATTTCTCTTGGAAAACACAACCCCAAAGGTTTCTAGAGGGAGTTACAACAAAAGAAAAAATACATAGAAAATAATATCACATGTGCTCATTGGTTAGAATATGCAAGGATCCTATATGAGCGTTCCCAACAAAAAGATATTCCTCCCATAATCAAGACTTCGATTGAGCTTTTTTTATAGAAGACAACAGGAAGGGCATAAAGAATCTAGCAAGTGGTAAAGCTCAAGACATCGATGGTCTACAGGTTGAATTTTTAAAATGGGGGGTTGAGATCCTCTCACCACACATCAGAAAAATATTCAATGATGTCAATCAGAATGGCTTCCCAACAGAGTGGATGACTAGTATTGTTATTCCTTTATTTAAAATTGGTGACATCAATAACCCGTCTAATTATCACACCATCATGATAAATCCTCTTCTTGGAAAACTTTTTGGAGGCATGCTAGAATGGAGAATCAATAGTTGGGCTGAAAGAGAGGGTAAAAGAGCAAAAGGACAAGCAGGATTCCGACCTAAACACTCAACAATTGACCATTGTATCACTCTTAGGCATTTGATTGAAAAGGTTTGGGACACCCAAGGAGAAGAAGCTTTTTGTTGTTTTGTTGATTTCAGGAAAGCTTTCGACACAGTGCCCAGAAAAAAACTTTGGAACAAGATGGAGGAACTTGGGATTCCATATGAGTTTAGAGCAGCAGTTCATAAACTGTATGAGCATGTCAGAGCTAAAATCAGAACCAGAGAAGGTATGTCCGAGTGTTTCAGCAGTGACATTAGTGTCAAGCAAGGTTGCCCTCTTTCTCCCACCTTATTTGGTCTATACATTGACAAGCTTGAAGAATGGTTAAATAAAACCGAGGGAGGAGGTATACAGTTAGCAAGTTACGTGGTGAAGTTACTTCTATATGCTGACGATCTTATCCTAATATCAAAAACAGCCCAAGGTTTCAGGGAACAACTAAAAGCTCTAGAGCTCTTCTGCCAAGAAGTCGGGATGCAAGTGAACACTAGCAAAACAAAAATCATGTTTTTCTCCTTGAAAAGAAAAGAGAGACAAATTAACTTTCTTTTTAGGGGAGCCCTTTAGAAATAGTCACTGAATACAAATATCTTGGGATTGACTTTCACCACAAACTTAGTTGGGAGACTTGTAAAGCAAAAAGGATATAGGGAGGTTGAAAAGCATCTTATCTACTTCAAAACAGGTGTAGGAAAGCTGAACTTTGGGATGAAAAACTAAGAAAACCCTTTTTGGTGATGGTCACTCCGGTTGTTCTCTATGGCTGCAAGGTTTGGGGAAGTAGCATGTCAAATCACGGATGGAGACAGAAAGAATCTAGAAACATTTAATCACAAGCACTCTCAAAGTCAAATCAACTGTCCCTTATGAGATCCTATTAGCTAAAGCGGGTACTTCCTTGCTAGAAGCTTCGGTAATATCTCGGATGATAAGCTATTTGAAAAAGTTGAAAACATGGACAATCTTCGCTGGCCCAAAACAGGTTGTGGATGATCCTCTGGAACACAGAAAGAAACCCTGGATGAAACAAAATAATAAATGGATGAACAAATGGGGCATCAACTTGCAAGAGTGTCCTAACAACAACAAGAGAAATAAAAAATTATGTGATAGAAAAGTTCAGGACTGCCATGTGGATGTGACAGATTGGTCGAAAGAAAGCACATTATATCAGAGAATTCAACCCCGTTGGGGAACATGATGAAAAATCTTATCTAGGGGCAGCTGTCAAGGGGAAAGCAAGGATTCTAGTGGCACAGTTAAGGACCGGATCTCATCATCTTCGATGCAAAACCGATAGATGGACTATTGCAAAGGAATATTGGGAAAGGAGAATTTGTCTTTTCTACAACAAAAGGGTCATTGGGATAGAATGGCATTTCATCATGGAGTGTTTGGCTTATGATGATATTCGTATCCAGTACAAAAACAACCTGAAGGTGGACGGACTAGAGGAAATCTTGAAGGAACAAAGCTTCAAGCGACCATGGGTTTCATTCTCAAGATTCACAGCCAAAGAGCGGATATTGAAAGGAGTCTGAAATCAGATTAAAAATCTTAGTTTTGTGGTCCCATAGACTCTTCAGTCTCGTGGACGTCTTTAAAATCTTTCATTTCAAATAGATCCATTTTTTTTGTAGCATGCGTCCTTGGAATTTTTCAACAATTTACAAGTTCCAAAAATGGTGTTGGGTTGGAAAAATATGGTAAGGGTTGCGGTGTTTGGTATTACACCATCAAACATATGTGCCCATATTACATTAAAAATATAAAATAGACAAAAATAATCCGTCACTGCCAATCTTGAATCATGTAGCATTCTAAAGCTCCTTTTAAAGAACCCCACTTATGCAAATCCTCCAATCATTATTGTTGAATTCATGCCTTTTATTTAGGCCTTTTGTCAAATGGTTTAGTGGCCACGACCCCCTTTCCACGCTACTGATAAATCAAAAACTCAAGCAATTTCAATGCCTTCCCTACCAATCTCTCACACAGATTCGAGCAGTTTCCATGCCAAGTGCATGCTCTCACATTTTACTTACATGTTTTCTAGGAAGTTGCAACTGCATTTTCTCACAAACTTCCTCTATCGTATGCTAAACGTAATGTCCATAATATACTACATGGCTCCCATTCTTACATGTATATCCTCATTTCCCCTCTTCCATGTTCCTCTCAAGCACATGAAAGTAAGATATCAACAAGGAGATTGGACTTTCACTTACTAACAACATTTGTTTGTGAGTTTCTAATTACCGTGAGTCTAGAGTTGTGGAGCACCTACCCCAAACTCGCAACAAAATTTATCTTTAATATCCCCAACTACTCTAGATCTGCAATTTGAGAGGAGGATGGGATTCACACCCAATCAAGATACATGCATGATTATCCAAAAACCCAAAAATTCAGACTGCAACCTCCTTTGTCAAAATATTACTTGGTACATTCAACACGCTAAAAAAGGGGATAACTCTCAATGGATATTTTCCAACATCTTCTCGTCAACGATGGTTGGCATGGGCATTACAAAATGTCTAATCAAACATTAAACAATATCTTTGCTAAGTGGTCTATGACCAACATATTTACCAAACATTACACAAGGTGGTCCCAAAACCCATGCATATGTCAATGAAACTTATGAAATAATACAACTAAACGATGGTCAAATAAATAAAGCTTCCAAAACATGTATGTATGTATGTATGCCATTATTAAATATTATCATTACACACAAACACACACACACACACACACACACACACACACACACACACACACACAAGTTTATTTACAAACCTATATCCACACATTTTTTTCCACTTAATATATCACCACAAGTATTCTAATATAGGACCAATAAAAATGTAATCAAAACGACTTCCAATGAATTAAACAAGTTTTAATGATATTAATAATTAATTGAAAACATTATGTTGGGATGTTACAAACTCACTTTTCAAGGCTTCCGTTTCTTCATCTCCATAAGAAAGAAAATCATCCAATGGAAGGGAGACAAGGGGTGAAGATTTGAGTCTCTCACCAACTATGTATAGTTTAAAACATTACCTTCATGAGATTCTTCATCGTCATGCTACTCATACAACATCTTGTATATATTTTGCATCTTTCTCATCGGGATTTTGGATTCTTGATCATCAACTGTGGGAAATTCCCATATTCTCTTCTCTAGCTTGGTGAGTCCGCTTGAATTGAAGCCACAAGTATTTGATGGTATGATCTTTAGAAGTAGAAATTTTATCTATTTTAGATACTCTTTCCATAACTTTTGTAGATATATTGATAACATTTTTTCATTTTTCTAGTTGCATATTTTTGTTTAGAGCAAGAGATTTCTTTATTGTGAGAACCCTTGCTTTTTGAGAGTTATTCCACAATGATGGATGATTAGAAATCTTGATTTCTTAGTAGTCATCACCTTCTTCATGGTTGCTATCACTTATTAGTGTCGAACACCAATCTTGAAACTTCATCATTGTGATGCAGGAAACAAACATGACATAGATTTGTTCCTTGATAGAGTCACCTTCAAAATCTAATTTTTAATTTGATATATGATTTTTTTATTTTTTTGGAATATGTATTTTTGTATTTTCCATATATCTTTAAGGGTGTGCGAAGGAAGATCTCTCCCCATCGTAGTCGTTAAAAACTATTGGCAAAATAATTTATCATAGAGTAAATTGTTGGTTTCAACAACGGTCATGGGGATAAGCCCCTCCTTCTTTGATATGGGGAGGATCCCATTATTGAATGTAAAATAGCTAAAAGGTGTGGGTGGTCGTTACGGCGGGGATCACAAAGTAATACTCCAATAAACATATGGAAAATATTTTTATGAGTACAAGGAGGAATTTTCAATGAGGAGAGGTAAAGGGGGTTAGGGAAACATGAAGAGAGAGGGTTAATGTTGTGAATAGGCTTATCATTATTAAATATTATCATTACACACACACACACACACAAGTTTATTTACAAACTTATATCCGCACATTTTTTCCGACTTAATATATCACCACAAGTATTCTAATATAGGACCAATAAAAATGCAATCAAAGCGACTTCCAATGAATTAAACAAGTTTTAACGATATTAATAATTCATTGAAAACATTATGTTGGGATGTTACAAACTCACTTTTCAAGGCTTCCATTTCTTCATCTCCATAAGAAAGAAAATCATCCAATGGAAGGGAGACAAGGGGTGAATATTTGAGTCTCTCATCAACTGTGTATAGTTTAAAACATTACCTTTAGGAGATTCTTCATCGTCATGCTACTCATACAACATCTTGTATATTGTTTGCATCTTTCTCATCGGGATTTTGGATTCTTGATCATCAACAGGGGAAATTCCCATATTCTCTTCTCTAGCATGTAATCCGCTTGAATTGAAGCCACAAGTATTTGATGGTATGATCTTTAAAAGTAGCAATTTTATCTATTCTAGATACTCTTTCCATAACTTTTGTAGATATATTGATAACATTTTTTCATTTTTCTAGTTGCATATTTTTGTTTAGAGCAAGAGACTTCTTTATTGTGCAGAACCCTTACTTTTGTGAGAGTTAGTCCATAATGATGGATGATTAGAAATCTTGATATCTTAGTAGTCATCACCTTTTCATGGTTGCTTATCACTTATTAGTGTCGAACACCAATCTTGAAGCTTCATCATTGTGATGCAGAAACAAACATGACATAGATTTGTTCCTTGATAGAGTCACCTTCAAAATCTGATTTTTAATTTGATATATGATTTTTTAAATTTTTTTGGAATATGTATTTTTGTATTTTCCATAGATCTTTAAGGGTGTGCGAAGGCAAATCTCTCCCCATCGGAGTCGCAAAAACTTTTGGCAAAATAATTTATTATAGAGTAAATTGTTGGTTTCAACAACGGTCATGGGGATAAGCCCCTCCTTCTTTGATATGGGGAGGATCCCATTATTGAATGTAAAATAGCTAAAGATGTGGGTGGTCGTTAGGGTGGGGATCAAAAAGTAATACTCCAATAAACATATGGAAAATATTTTTATGAGTACAAGGAAGGAATTTTCAATGAGGAGAGGTAAAGGGGGTTAGGGAAACTTGGAGAGAGAGGGTTAATGTTGTGAGTAGGCTTACAGAATTCACATACAAATTAACCAAAGTAGGTCCACATTCAATTAGAAGAATATAAAAATAAAAACAATGATAAGACTAAAAAATCATCAACACATAATTCTATTGATGCATTTATCAAAGTCACTTACACCTTTCTTGGTTTTGCAAGATTATCATGCTTAAAAGGTTGGAAAGTAGAGAGATAGAGAGATTAGAGGAACACAAGAAAATGAATAGAAGAATTGTAACTTTTATTGCTTGATGTAGTAGTGGTAAATATCAACAACATAAATTTAATCAACAATTGCAAACCCTTTGGAATGGAGAAGCCATTCCAATTTATAGAATTACAAATTGTCTCTTCATCTACCCCCACATGACTTTTCACCTATCCCCATTACTTGTGACCTTTGATATTTCTAGGAGGTGAGTCTTTTTATTATTGATGAAAAAGGACTCTTACAATGTTGAATTGAGGGTCACTTAAGTAAATATGATTAAATAGCAAAAAGTGCATTCATAATTAAAAATCAAAATATATAGAGAGAAGGAGAGAGACAGAGACAGAGAGAGAGAAGGGGTTGATTGATCTGATGAAGATGAGGCTTTGTTGATGGAGCACTAGTCATTCATGATCCTTGAGGGAGAGTTCCCAAAATGAGATCCTATTCTTTGAGGAAATTCTTTAGGGATGAGGAACGTGATCTATGATCACTAGTTGAATGAAACAATGAGATTGCATATGCTTCCTCCTATTATGAGATGCGAGAACACTCCAAAGTGTTGAATAAGTGTTTATAAACACTATTGCGAGGCATTGCAAAGTGAACTTGGATGACCATTGGAATCACCCATGATGATCCTCTCCTATCATGCTTCTCATGACTATTTCCTTAATGACTTAAATTTTGATGTTTCAACACCCTTATAGGCTTCATAATGTTCTTAACCTCATCAATTTCCTGAGTGACTATCTTTAGAACTAGAACATTGTGGTTGTAAATTGCTATCCTTATGAGATGTAGAAATAGTCAAGACATTGAATTAGTGTTGAAGAACACTTTGTTATGATGCATTGCAATGTGATCCTGGGTTGACTGTGGGAATAACTCGTGATGGTTATTTCCTAATTTCATGATAAGAGTGTGAGGGCCACTTTCTTGTTTCTTAGGCTTTCAAAATTGACCTTAGTGATCAAAAATCAACTTTATGATGTTTGAATCTCTTGATGATTATCTTTCATTCATTGAAATAGATCCTCACTTTGCAGATAGAGGATTTCTTATCGAATGAGATTCTTATCATATAGTCATTTGTTGAATCAAAATGAGGTGATAGAAATGTACTTCTTTTTTAGGCATGATCACACAACAATGTTTGAATGAATATTTAAGAACACTTCTAAGTGAATGACATCAGATGGAATTGAGATGGTTTCCCATTTTACATGTATTGTGCTCCATATGAGGATCATGCTCTTACCTTTCCTAGCTCTATAATTCTCCTTGAATGGAATCATCCTTAGAATGCTCATGCACTTTCTTGCTAGAATTTCTCTTATGGAAAGGTTCCATCACTGAAAAAGACATATTTGGATTCCAATTAAGAGTAGAGGAAGCAATAGATCAATCTTACTTGACTTAAAAGGTTTTATGGGATTTTCAATGAATCTCACCTTCTTATGAAGCTTCCTAGAATAGGGAACCTCTATGTGCCCTCTTTTCATTATCTTTCTTTTTGTATATTCTTGTTCAATGGTCCCATGTTGCTTTGAAATTAGGTTTTTTTATAATGTATCTTCCTTTCAAGAATGACCACCCTACCAGGTGTTTGAATGAGTGTTTAAGAATGTTATTCTGAATGTCATCAAATGAAATTGAGATGATTTCCCATTCTTGAATACATGGTGCCACACATGAAGATCACCTATTTAATCTCCTCAACTCTAGAGTACTTCTTGAATGAAATCAGATTTGGGATGCTTACATACCTTCTTGCTCATATGTTTCCCATGAGATGATTTCTTGATTCTTCACACATGGTGGTCTTGAGTTCCTTGATAGCTCGATTAGCTCACTTCAACTAGATTCTTGGAGAGATGATGGAGATTCATGACATGATGACCTTTGAATTACTCCATGATCTTCCCATTTCTCTTTTGATCATGATGACACCCGTTTACCTTCATAATCCACTTTCTTGAATAAGATGGTACTCGAGTGCAACATGCCTACAAAATTTGAACACCATTGCTCAATTTTCTCCTTGTGGAAATGAAATTACTTCTCCATATGGAAGGATTTACCTATGAGTCTAGTATTATGATGAGTTACATGTTTGGACCTCCAATTTACATGGAGACACCGAAAATTCCACCTCCTTTGGCTAGTAAGATGTGTGCTTGTTATCAAGTGTGGATCAAGTGTTTAGAAACACTTCTTGAGGTATGCATTGCTTGAGATGACCTCCTTCTTCACTCAAAGTGAGATTCTCACATCATGCTCATAATGATCATCCTCTTGGTGACTTGAACTTGAATGAATCTCTTGATGTTTCATATCATTCTCAGGCCCCGTAATGTTCCTGGTTTCTCCCACTGCCCAAGTGACTTTCTTTCACACCCAAAATGACTCACTCTGATCCATTTCTCATCATATTTAGATTCATATGATGATATTCACATTTGGGGAGAGGATTAGTGATAATGATGTCTCCTTAATGATTGTAATATGTTTAGGATGAATCTTTTCTATCACATTTTGAACAAGTTAGATCATTTCATCAAACTGTGTTGTGCAACAATCTTCTGGAATGATGCTTTAAGATCATGCAAAGTGTTTCCTGACCTTTTTTAGACCACGAGACAACTTCCCAATTTTTTGATGATGGAAAAAATGAACAAGATAAGAAAAATGGGAGTTGTCATAGCTTTCTGGGCTGAATACCGAGACTTACTATTTTTAGCAGGTTCTATCCATGACTACTATTTTTAGCAATTTTGTATTTTTTTCACTTCTTGTTGTTTCTTTCCTGTCTCTGGGACTGCAAATGCTAAGAATTCACTTCATTCGACCAATTCATATTTAAGACATGTCTTACCATTAACACATGCCTTACCATGAACACATGTTATTTTTAGTAAGTGCTTTGTAGGTGTCGGATTGCAATGAAAATAGTCTAGAAATTATTAGTTTTATTCCAAGATTCCCTGCTCCAAATTTTAGATGATTCCTTTGTCTAGGTGAGTGAGAAAATGAGTTTTTCATTGGATGGGGCAGAACACTAAGAAATAATTAGTCCTCCATATCTTGAAAAATTAGCAACCCCGTCATAAAATAAATATATCAAACAAAACTATATATTTTTAGGATCATTTGCTCTGAGTTTCAAATATTTTTTCTCGCTATATCTTCATGAAAGTGAAAAAATATTCAAGGAGGGAAGAATACCGAAAAGAAAAAAAGTCCTCAATATACCTAAAATAAACTACTTCATTGTGCAAGAGATAGTTCTAATGAAACTAGATTTTCTGAGGATCGTTTGTTCCAATTTTTAGGTGATTTCACCCAATAGATATTTTTGAAATGAAGGAGGATATTTTTATCCTTTTGCTGATGTGGCATGGAATCCATTAATGGAGGTTGGAAGGTGTGACAATAATAATTTCACCAAAATGACCAATTGTGTGAAAAAATGAGCTCAAACTATGTTTTATTACACTTTTAATCTCCTTGCTAACTATGGTTTGATTCTAGGTTGGAGCGGGGTCTATGTGTAGTTAAGATCTGGTTTAAAAGGGGCAATGGGGAAAAAAGGTACACTAAGTTGTGCCTTAGAGAAAGGTGTTGACATGCATCATGGTGAAAATTTGGCTAAGTATGGATTTGTAACTTATCCCTCACTCACACCCACCTTAACTCAACTTAGACTCAACCATGGTTAACTTAACTACATGTGGAGGGTTTGAAAGCTAAAAAAATGCATTAGACACATTTTATTCTCCCTCTTATACCCCTAGACATTTGGGAAATGGGGAAATGGGGACACTGAGGGACAACGGGGACATCAAGAAAACATGTGCTCCAAAGTACACCTATGAGAGGAGTATGAGGGCCCAATTCTATGTCCCCATGCCCACAAGGGGAAAATAGGGACAAGAGGAGGTCAAAAGTGCACCTTAATATAAGCTGATAAGTCTAATTTTGCATCAAGCTAGGTAAATATAGCCTAAAGATCAAATTTTCACCCAGAGGCTTAGGATGATGTTTACGGTAAAAAATTATATGAATTTGACTCCAAAACACACTTTGTAATACTAATGTAAAAAGTTTCAAATCTTTAATCTTCCTAAAAATCCAAAAAAGGCCCATTTTGTTCGAGAATCACAAGGGGCTCTTGCACTATTTTAAATGTCTCAAAAATGTTCATACCTGAAATAAAAAATGATGCTCCTACCATGTATATAATTCTTCAAGCTTAAAAGTTCCTATTTTATTTATTCCTAACTCCTTATGGAGCTCCCGAAATCATCTAGAGAATTCAAGGTTTACTTTTGAACTGCTCATTCCTTGCACCTGAAAACCTGATGTTGAACAAACTGTCCTAAAATGATCAAACCTTTCCAAAATCTTCCTAAAATGCTTCTGAAACCTTCAAAGATCTCCAATACCACCTCTAGATACTTAATAACTTTTCAAAACTTTCCCGAGGTGTGTATGTAGGCTATGAGAAGATCAAAATTAGCCTTTCTAGGCTTCCAAGAATACTAGTCTTTCATTACACTTCACTAAATGGAATGATGAACCTTGTTACACATTTTGGAAAACTTAAACATTTTCACCCAACACATTAGGTATACCTTCAAGGTAAAGGTGATCATGACATAGGAGGCGAGTTGGCTAGAAGGAGGATTCAAAAGAGTTGGAAGGTAGAACTATACACTATGGCTTAGTTGTCATGTTTTAAATTTTGAATTTTTAGGATTTTATTTCACATGAAAACATGTTATTATAGAGGGGGACTCAATGAACATAGTGAACCGCCTTACCCTTGCTAGTTGGTCTATTAGGAGATTATTTCTAAGGTTATATGCATCATAAACTCCTTTACCATGTGTAATATTCAACACACCTACAGGGAGGGCAATAGATTGGCAGACAAGTTGGCCAATATTGGGGTCAATAATAATGGTTTCAAAGTTTGGTGCATAGGGGAGGAGGTCCCGACTATCATAAGAGACATCATTTTCAATGAAGAAAATCTTCAGTAATTCCTCCGTGGGAAAGATCTCACATAGGAAATAGATTGGGAGATTTTGCTACACGATTTACCCTAATAGATCACGTCTTGATATTATTTACATGACCCTTTATAAGGTCATTTGGAGTATTTATTCCCTAACTTTTAATGGATATCAATTCAATATGGGTAGAGGCATGTGCGATTCAAGCCAATTTGCAGCGAATCTTGGAAGCTCGATGATGATTTGTGTAACATTCTCAAAAAGGGAGGTTTTAACAATTTCATGGAAAGAGTTCATGGCCACAATTTACATCTCTCCCTCAATTTTTCTAAGAGATAAAATAATAAGGTTGTCACTTATAAAGGCAAAGATTTTGAGACTATTGAAGATCTCATTTCCTTGGTCACCAATATGCATATGAAAGGTCACAAATACTTCAAGAACAAAGTTTGGAGTATACCAAAGGGGATTTCATAGTTTCTCTCCGCCACAGATCCTTCAATAAGGTTGGTCTCTTTTTATGATATTCATCACCTGGAAGGGAGATTGATCAAAAATAATCAAGTTTTGATCTACCTGATCTCGGACCCTTATAGGCTTTAATTATTTGTTGATAATTTGCTTCTTTTTCAGTAATCAATTTAAAAATTAATGCAAGACAATAAAGACAATTGCATAATGATTGATTACGGAGTTTGGCAATTGCCTACGTCTCGGTTCTTATCGAACCGTTCCACTAGTCAAAACTTGTAAGTTACAATAGTACTTTCACAAGAAAACCTAATGGAAACTATTAAGAACTTGCTTAGAAGAATAACCAGACCTTTAGAAGATAAGGGTGAAAAATAGCACCTGACTTCCCCTTTCCTGGCATATTCGGCAAGCTCGATGGCACCAGCTCCACTGTTCGAGAATCCTTCGGTTCTTGATCAACCTTCCAGACGCTTTGTAACGCTCTATGGAACTTTGGTCGATATTCCAAGATTCATAATAATTTGGTGTGGCACTATGGGCCGACTAGGTAGTATTAATAACTCCTAGTCACAATAATGCCTAAATAAATTAGGTCTTCACACAACTATGCCCATGGCAACTGACTCTCCTCTTGGCTCGCTCTCCGCATTTCTGAACTCTAGGAATGAGCTTCTCCATTGCATTTGTGTGTGTTCATTACAATAACACGGGTTCCCTATTTATACAAAATTAGGGCCCTTAAAATAATAGTTAAAAATTATCTTAAGGCTAATTTTAGCCTCACCATAGCATGTGCAGTGGGATAATATCCCATAGTGGTCTGATTTGCATATTAAATTGGGATAAAATCCCCACATTAGCCTCCTCCACCATTTTCCACACATGTTAAGTGGATGTATTAAAAATAGGAGGTAATATCCCACATTTTGGGGAGAAGATAATGTTAAAGGCTTATTAAAGCCTTTTCACGTAGGTTTAAAGTGGTCAAAGGACCACTTGGGGTATAACCGCCCCACCTCCTTCTCATGTGGAAGCTTCCACCATAGCATATGCATGCCCCTAGGCCTGGAATTTCAAATTATCTCATGCTGTCAAATCAAAATTCACTGACGACTTAACTCTTTCAGGTGGCTATAAATCCCAGTAATTTTTATAGATATATCTATAATCTGTTCACACACACACACACACACACACACACACACAGGTATTATGTTTTTATACAAATGACTTTAAAAAAATTACTGAGTTTTCAAAATTTGCAGCTTATCATTGTCTACGGTTTTAAAAAAGTTTCACTTGTAATTTACGGTTAAAATCACAAAAAATGGCTTACTGACCTCTCAATTTCTAGGTCTGCGCATGCCCCTTACCACCGCTTCAATCCTTCACCACATGGTCATTGGAATTTGGAATGCTTATTAAGTTGGAGGTTATGTGGGTTTAAAGTGGTTATACTAATGTCGAACATATATATATATATATATATATATATATATATACATGGCATTTGGAAATAAGTATGGCAAAGAATTACAAAGTAAAATGTAACTCGGTCCATGTATGACTCAGCTAATTAGCTCGATGTCGACCCTTGATAGGAAAATCGATCGTATTCAATTCGTGGTGGCAAGCCACGTGGTGGCTTGTGGACCCACCATGTCGGCAATAATACCATATTCCACACGGCAGCCAGGCTCCCCTCCGTAACAAAAAGTTGAGCCTCTTGTTCGATGCTATTTTTTATGACCTTCGAAGACCAGAGATTGAAAACCAAAAATGACTCCCTTTTCCTTTTCACCACGTGTCACAGTGCCATTGGTCCAATATTGTCTAGTTGACCAGATTTGACTTTCCCACCGATTGAAGTTTGACCAGGACATAACTAGAGCTCCCGATGTCTATTTTTCGCGTTCTCACGGTCATTGGAAATATATCAAAATGATCTTCTACACTCTGACACCATTTAGGGATGTTTAGGGAGATTTCAAAAATGATCCACGATTAGAGATTAAAGGTTATGCATTACTATCACTTGGTTTTTTATCCCTTACATCAACATGTGGTAATTTTTCTATTGTATAAATATTTTGAGCATACTTTCCCCTACCTCAACCCCCTTCTGTCCTCCCCGGTAGAATCCTTCTACATCTTCCATGCCCTCCCCATACCCCGGTTATGTGGCTTCACCTACAATCCATCCTTCCAAAAAGAGGACTAGGGATGATCTTTCCGTTTGCACACTTCACATTCATGTGAAAAAGAGCACCAATCCTAGCAATAATCCTTCTCCCCTCACCCTAGGGAGGGAGGAGTTATTCTAAGCCTCTTTTCATTTAGTAAGGGTGTTATGGGACCTTCTAAAACCAAGGATTCTATTATCAGAGTTGATGTGGATCTTCATATGGATATGATAAAGCTGGTTAGGTAAATACATATGAGTTCTCAAAGATAAAGTTAAAGTTTGCAGACTTGTGGTGGATGGTGGAAACCTTGATGCCATCCATTTGGAGGAGTTAAACAAAAGAATCACCAAAGTGGAGAAAGAGAAAGTCAACATCCAAACAAAGCAATGTGATATTATGACTAACTTCAAGGTCACTATGGAATTCCTCTCTCTTGTCACTCAAAACACGGAAGTTGTTAAGGAAAATGAAAATTATAAGGCTGGAGAAAAAATTAAGTCATTAGTAATGGTCTAGAGAAATTGAAGAAGATCTTCACCAAAACCTTGAAATAGTTTTCCTATGGATTGTTTTTTTTGTTTTGTTTTTGTTGTGTATTGGTTGTGTTTTGGCTACAAATGGGCTTCTTATCTCATTAAGTTAATTTTAGATTTTTATGTATATCTTGGCTTTTTCCTTTTTAAACTAAGTAAGGTCTCAACCAAAAACCTTTATCCTTAGTTAAAAAAATTATTGAATTGCAGTTAGTTCCCTCTAAATTATATAATCAATTTGAATAGGGTATTGGGTTGTTATAATTGAAATGGTTGTATTTTTTTATTTGGTTAGTTAAACTTTTGTATCAATTGAAAATAATTTAAATTATGAATATCAAATATGGAAATTGTAAGTAATCATGCACATATGGGAAGTGTGTTGTATCTATAATAATTTATTAAACTTCAAGAATTAGTTATTATTGTGTGGTTTTAACCTTATATAGAAAATAAATAAGGTAAGTAATGGAATGAAAAAATGAATAGTTGAAATAAATTTCATTATCTTCTCTTGGTTGAATCAAAGCTAGCCAACAAACCCCTTAAACCCATAGAAATGAACCTTTGTAATGTCATGGATTAAGATTCTCTTATATGTGTAATATGGGAATTGAGTAAGACCAAGCCATAAAATCCAATAAATAAACCTTGGTTGTGTTGTTGCCTAGTGGGAAAATTGTGCTATCGAGCCCTTTTCCATGTGTCACTCTAGAATAATTTCCTTATTATATGAAAAGATGAAAGGATATGGTCATGTTTGATCCTTATCTTGTGGTATTTTAGTCTCATCCCAATGAGTATGGGCTATAATCCTTCGAATCTTTCTTATTGTTCGAAATGTATTTTGAACCTAATGAGTTATTAAACTCTAGGGAAATGTGACCTAGCTACCTAGACTCTCCTTTCCTTGTGTTTTTTTCTCTAGTTCAAGATAAGAAGGTATCCTTGTGTATTCTTAGCTCTTATAAGTGAGAAATGAATGATTAACTAATTTTTACAAACTATTATGAAGTAAATATACCAAGATAATATTTTTGATGATTTCATTGCAGGTTTTAGTTATTATGAAGTTTGGATAAACCTAACCCTATGATCTCTTTAGGAGGATGCTTGTTGGTGGGACTTTGTAATTTATAACAACCAAATTGTGTTTAATAACATCTTGTTGAATGTGTAATTCAGAACTTGAGTTTCTCCCTCTTAAATTTTTTGATAAATATTTGTTTAACTTAAAAAAGTAAAATGGGGTGATTCCTTGAAGGAAAACATGTTTAACTAGAAATGGAAATTCATAACTTGAAAACAAGTGGTGTGTGGCTCTTATATGCTTTAAATGTCCCACAAAATAAAATATTAAAAACAAAATATAATTGTAATATAAGTGTAATCTAATTTTAATCTATGTGAATTTTGGATGATATATATTCTTCTTTCCCTCTTAACGGTTTAGTTATTTTGTTGTGAATAACTTTTTAAAGATAATGGTTAACTACATTATTGATTTCATGCTTGTATGTAAGTGTGCATATGTGTAGAAGTAAGACTATGTCATAATTTATTGGAGGGACAAGGGGTTGTTCGTTGAAGGGAGGAATAAGGGTTCATGTGTTCTATTTAATTAGAGGAATAAAGGGAATCCATGGATAGCCTTAGTTAAGGTATAAATGGGTGGTTTAAATGGAGATATAAGGGGTATGTTCTTATTATTGCATGCTTTATTTTGGAGGAACCAAAGGCTAGAAAAATTCCTTTGTTGAGTTAAAATAGGTAGTACATGTTGTAATGCCCTACTGGAATTTACAGGGTCGATGAGGGTGTGGGCCCCCTTGCGAAGGGCATGTATTTCTAAACTTCATTTTAATCAGTGTTATTTATTGCGAGTTAATTAGATTTTAACTTTTTCCACCTACTCGAGATTAAGACAAGACAATTTGTAAACACTTTGCCAAGTTTTGGGATGAATTTTGAGTGTTGAACTGATTTTTTATCTTTTCATTGGAAGTTAATTGTATTTTTAATCACTCATGAATGTAGTATCCTATTTTTTCTTTCACCATATCAATCTTATGTTTATGCGTTGTTTTTACAATTATTTTTATTGATAATGTGAAATAATATAGTAATAATGATTATATTAATAATAATTTTGATAATAATAATGATAACATGGAATTTAAAATAAAAAATATATATATATATATATATATATATATATATATATATATGATTGAGATAATAAATAAAATCCCATGAGGAGGCAAGTTAGGGAAAAAGAGTGAGTTTAGGTTTCCTCTTCACCCCTTTGGCTATGAAATGTCTTTAGGAACTTTAAAGATAATGCAATTGATATGTGTCAAGAAAATTTCCACAATTTTGGTCAACATATTCCCTATACGTGTCGACATGGGAACTTTGGAATAGGATATGAAACCCATCAAAGCATAATAGAAAGGGATTTTTAATCTCGAGATGTTGTAGTTACAAGTTTTTGGTAGATATGTATGAAAAAACGTGCGGGAACACACTTAGCATGACCATGCCTTACTACATGATGCCTACAATAAATCATAATCTATGTATGGTTGGTTTTCTTGGCCAGATTAGCTATCTTGAGGAAACTCTCGACTTTATTTTCTAAATGTCAGTTTAATTTTGTGATGGTTTTGTTGATTTGTTTTCTTGATTCTTGTAGATTTCATAAGAATATGGACCTAGGAGTATGTATTAATTGTTAGCACCTCCCTTTGGTTTGATCTTATTCCTATATATGTTACACCTTATGTTCTTGTGTTAAACATCTATGCGAAAAAAGGGCATGTGGGTTGTCATTTAAAAGCAAAAGATATTGATGAAAAATAGAGGATTATTTTATTCTCCTCCCCACCCATTTCATTCATTATATGTTTTAAATCTTTGGAAAATATCATGTTATTTTCATCTCTAAGAAAATTCTCTCCAACTTTGCATAGATCCCTTATGTCCGAGTGTGGGATCCGCCTCATACACCAAAGCATAAAGGATAAAGGAATTTTGTCATTTGTTGTAGATGTTACTGATCAGGTAGACATGACATTCTTGAAATGGGTTTGATGAAATGGCTATGTAACCCTCAATAAAATATTACTAACACATATAATGTCAAACTCTCAACTCTTTCTCGTCGGTTCGATACATGCATGGATTATATTCCTCCTCCCTAACTTGTTTTTTATTTAATTTACACAATTATTAGAGTTATAGCGAATGCTAAATTTGGAATTGATTTTTATGTATGTATTTCCCTTAACTAAAATTTCAAACCTATTTGTAATAGATTCTCACTTTGTTTAACCAATGTCAAAAATAGTCACCTTCGCTTACATGTCAAAGTACTAGGTCGTTGACTTGATAAGAACAAACCTTTAACATGTTCACCATTTCTTATGATTTGTGACCATTAAAACAAGAAGATAAAACATGTTTTAAAATTCCAAATTGTAATGCCGAAACAACCTCCAATTATGCCAAATTCCTCTTAAAATTGACACGTGACAAGCTTCTATAAACCCTCTTTCCATTTTTGAACCACTACAACCTCTCCCTTATCGTATGATGACATCATTCCAAAAAATAAAAAATTCTAAAATAATTTGTGAATGGGTGTACGATGTGGGTTTTTAAACTACTTTTGGAAAACTAGTTTCTAGAAAGAACCACTTATTATGGTATAACCCTCTTAGGCCTCAATTTTTGTGCATATGGGTTCCAAAAATTAAATATGATTTGTAGAAACCCAATTTTTGTCACTGTATGCATCTCGCTTACATACATTAGTCTATTAAACCAATCATTTTAAACATTATCTAAGTCACCTCACTCATCTCATAAAATAATTTTTACCCCCAGTAAACCATATTTACCTATCAAAACTTACCTTAACCTTCCTAAAACATCATAACCATCTTTAACATACCTAACCCTTTTGACCTAACCTCACAACCACGCCTAACCTCTACCCTAACCATTTAAACTCATCCTTATACCCGAAATCCCCTTTTTGGAAGTGGTTAAAACCACTTCCAAATGAGTTTCTCTAAATTTCCTAGAATCGACAATTCTAATAAATTGTCGTGATTATAAATAAGATCTCAAACTCCTATTTTCTAGGACTTTTTTTGACATTTTCACTCTCAAAATTTTGAACTTTGCAAACGAAATTCTTCCACTCTAGCAATCTCCAAGTCCTACAACAAGACTTTTTCATGCCAAGGAGCCACAACAAATCAATTTTTGTATCCACAAGCCCTCAATATCCTCTTCACACCGTCAGGACGATTAGCACATCAACACTACATACTCAATTAGTCTTTGGGATAAATTTTACATCCATTTCCACATTACAAGATGTTGTCCGAGAATTTTCATGGGAAAAATCCACCCAAAAATAAGACAACTATACCACAGTGTCGAAAAATTTGAAATCCATACCTCTCTAAGACACCCCCAAATTAGTCCATCCTTAACACCCATCATATCCTTTCAAGTAAAACTATCCCTATGTGTTTTTCCTCAATCCACCCCTAGGTGATTTAGGAAAGTAAAATTTGTCCCCCTAGGTGATTTAGGATCTTTTGGAACATTCAAGCAATCAAGCAGTTTTGGGAAGGGCTACCATCAACCTTCCTAGGACTAGTGCATCACCCCCTAGAGAAGATCAGAGGAATAAAAATCATGTTGGAGGAGTATTCAAGTACTAGGAACATCTTTGGAATGGTTGTGAAAGATTCAGTGAAGATTCAGAGGTTTTGGAGTTGATTCACAGGCGAGCGAGGGTTTCGGAAGGAGGAGGCGAGCTTCGAAAAAAGATTCTAGAAGCCTCGTGAGGATTTTAAAGCCCAAGAAAGTACCTATAGAAATTATTTTCCATTCCCTAAATTGTGGAAAATATTGGACATCTGAAACGTCATACAATTTCGAGGAAACTCATTCTTGGCCTCGACGCACAACCGAGTTCCGAGAAAGAAGGGGCATTTTAAAGGTTTTATGATATATTCAAGGTTTTATACCCTCAAAAATCATCTCAAAATTATTTTTCCAGTCAGAATCATATAAAATTTCACCCCAAAATTCATCGGGAGCTCTAGATATCGCCTTCGCAAGTTGGTCCTAAGGCACGCTCTCCCATACTTAGCCAAATTTAAAGTTGGACACGTGGCAGCCTATGGTTAAGGTGGAATTTCTTGTCCCCTTTGTCCCTTTTCAAAGGGATGAAAGGGACATAAAATTTCCCTCCCCTATTTAGTCTTCAGGTCACTAATATGACCATGCACTCACCACTTAAGCCCATGTTGACTAGTTTGACCTCTCTCCCTCCTAGCCATGCATGTCCGCCAAGTGTCACCACCAGGATGAAGAGGAAATTCATGTACCTTTCATCCCTTTATAAAAGGGACAAAAAAATTCTCCTAACACTCTCCCCTTCCATTTTTGCATTTAAATAGCGGGAGTTAGCCATTTTTGTTATCTTCTCCCACACACATCCATACCATGCCAAAACTCTGGAATTTTTTTAGAGAATCCAGAGCTTCCATATTTTCATCCAAATGAGATCATGAAATCCTCCATCACCTAAATGCAACAAAATATAGATTCTATGAAATGATAATGATCTCAAACAGAGAAAAAATGAAGTTTTACCGAAAAAACCCTCATAGCAAAAACAAAGAAATTTTCATTTCTCACAATCCAGAGCATGGATTGAGATGAGATATTTTGTAGAATTCATAATTTTTGAAGGCCATCATGATGCAAAAAATGGGAGATTGAATGATGCCTGGATTATTTTCTACAACAAAAACTCCATTTTGTGCCCTAGCTCACATTCGTCGAATTTCCCGCCAATCCAGTAGTTGGATCAAGCTAAAAATTTGCACATAGATTTCAAGTGAAAAACCTATCCCAATGGAGCTGATTCCATTGCTATTAGAGGTGAAAACTAGACCTAAAAAATCTTCATGACTCCATTAATGGCTGCCATGGTAGCTTCGTGCCCGAAGCCCTTGCAGGTAAAATTTTCTTTTTTTATTTCCAAGCATTCGGTGGGTGAAATCAAGTGAAATTGGGGAATAAGATCGCGATGATGAGCTCAATCCGAAAATATGTGTTCCATCACAAACCAAGCACTAGAGACCCACTTTCCAAATATAGTAGGCTTCTACACATGTTTTCTATTTTTGGTTAAGTCTTCATCAAAAGTAGTGGCGGTAAAGACAGGTGTACTAAGAAGATAATCATGAGGTTAGAATGATTGTTCAGAGTAGAAAACAATGAAAAATGACCACTTATTGAAAATAGTAGGTTCCTTATATGGTTACCCACTAAAAATAGCAAGTCATTTCAAGAAGTGGTCGAGGTGAAGGAAATATACAGAGGAGTAAATAAAGAAGATAACCTCATCAAGATAATTAAAAAAGGTAGAAATCATCGCTTACTAAAAATAGTAAGTTGTCTCATAGGCACTTGCTATAAATAGTAAGTTGTTCAGGAGGTGGATTCCACAAAGGGAGGGTACACAGAGATAAATATTCTAGTCGGCAACATCAGTTGGAGTTAGGAGAGGTAGATTCTTCCACTTACTAAAAATAGTAAGTTCCTTATGGGTACTAACTATAAATAGTAAGTCATCACAGGAAAGTAGTTTCAGAGGGGTAGTATACACAAGGGTGATCCAAGAAGCTAATTTCACCGGTCGGAGCCGAGAAGAGGAAATTTTTCATTTACTAAAAATAGTAAATCCCTCTTTTCGAGAATGAGAGAAGTGTTTCAGAAGCCATGGAATTAAAGTTCATAGAAGGGAATTTCTTCACTTTCAATAATGGTTTACTCATCAGTTTTTGTGGCTTGTTTTCTTAGTGTATATGGGAGATCTCAATAGTTTATTTTTACACTCATTTCATGGTTTTTGTTTTCCTGTGTGTAATGTGTGAGGTGAAGTTTGTAATTAACATCGTTAGAATGTTCATGATGGGTTTCATCATGATGTCTAAATTAGCATAATAGTGTGACAGTGTTACGAGAGAGTCATGGTAGGGTCAGTTTCAAGATTTAATCCTTTCAGAGGGGATCGTCATGAGCGATGCTCGTGGTCGCCAAAGGTTTCATTCAAAAAAATTTCTAACACTTAGTTCGCGGTGTCCACACATCATCTAGAGGATCTTTCTCATGGTATAAAGCATTCACAGGTTCACAATTCATCATCGTATCGAGCATTTCACCAATTCATCAGTGGAGTGGAGTTAACTTTCATTAGAGATGGGGTGTTCTTCATCCATGTTGTAAAACATCTTCTTTTCTCCCCTTCTCCCTTTCTCAGTCTTTTTCTCTCTCCATTCTAATTCTTTGTTGGGCCTTATCATTGTCTTTTGTCTTATTCACTTAAGTGACTTGTTTTAATATTGTAAAAGTATTTTCTCAAATTATAAGAGAAATACTTAATTGATGGAAAATGAAAAGTCACAAGTGGAATATGGAACATGAAGAATCATATGAGGGAGGTGAAGGGTAAAATTCAAATGGTTATAAATTGGGATGGCTGCTCCATTCCAAAGGATTCCAATTTTTGGAAAAAAAATTTCTATGGTAGTATTGTGAATTGTAGTAGTTTTATTGAAGCTTTGTATTCATCACTACACATGAAATAAAGCTACAATTTCTTCCACTTCTCCCCTCTTGCATATGTTTCCTCTTTTCCCATACTATGCACAACTTTGTTGAGATGTTAAGAAAGGAAAAAGTTTCAATTTTCGAGACATATGAATGTGTGCATCTTTGTATGCATGGTTTCCTCTAGTTGATAACATTAATACATCGATGTCTTATTTCCATAAATATACGTGATGGTAACTTCTGGTTAATGGTTGTTGTAGTCATTTTTATACCCTTAGAACAACAGTCTAATCCCATGCATGCATTGACCTATCACCCAGCCGACACTAGGCGCTCACCGAGGCATGTGTGGGCGCTAAGCCCCTCCTTTATGTGATTCTTGTGAGAATACATCATCTATGATAGATACTTAAGTGCAAAATAATGGAAAATAACCATGCATTCATTCTGAGAAATTAGGATGAGTTTTTATACCAATGCATTCATAAAAGAGAAGTATCTAACAAAATACATAACTAATTCATAACATAAAGGAAATGTACTAGGGTTGATGCCTAAGAAAAACATATACATTTTAGAACGAGACCTTATATTCATGTTAACATGTTCAATAACCACATTACATTCACTTAAGGCCATAACAGACCCATATAATAATGCAGAACAAGGTCATACATCAAAAACTAAACTATGTCCTTCATATTACAAGGATAAACACGAGACCCATCCCTCTAAATATGCCATCACTCCTATATTTACTTTGATCCCAACTCATAGAATCCTCCATTCTATTTCGCAGAGCTTCACCTCTCTTCCACCACAAGTAATGTCTGGTTAAAACAACCCACTTGAGAACCATGAACAACCTAGGTTTAGTTAGAAAATTATGGAATAATTAAAAAAAAGGTGTTAGGAGCTAACAACCGAAGTCTCAAGGACAATTAAATTCAACTGATAACTTTTCCCATTATAATATTTACTAATTCCACATTAAAAAGCAACAAGAGTAATAAGTCCACACCTAGCTCAAATCTCCCTAGGGATTAATTTAATTATTGATCACATTGACATTTTAGCTAAATATTTCCTGATTAGAAATATTAGGGTTAAGGGACCCAAAATAATTAAATACCTAAGGTATTTAATTCCACAAGATCAAGACAAGAGCAGGGTTTAATTAAAGTGAGTAAGGGAATACATAATTAAAATCAACAGAGTAAGGTCTCACTTACCCATTCCCAGAACTCAATTGAGAGAGTCTACAACTAGGTTACAAGGCAACAACTACCACTAATGGGTTCCGAACAACTCAAATCCACAAGAACAAACTTCTCTTTTATTAACAATTCTCAGAGGTCACAAGGTCCAAAACTTAGGGCTAGAAGTTTCAGTTAGGTTCAAGGAGAAATTTTACCCCCATACCCATTCTCTAACAAGCTAAGAGTTTCAAATTGATTTTTCTCACACTTAAAGCATCCAAAATTTCCCTAAATCATTCCCATTGGATAGGAAATTTTCTCACCTTTCCGGTGATATAAAAAAGTCCTCCTAACTCTTTCTGGAAATCAATATATGGTCAGGCAGAGCTTAGGGGTCAAATTTTTGACAAGGGGACATGTGTCAAGCAGGGGAAAAAGACCCTTGGTCTGGTTAGCGGGTCGTGGGTGGTTTTGGATTTTTTTCTAGCACAGAAAAATTCTATTTGCACCCATGCCTTCTCTGTACCGCCAAGGACATGTGGTGCTCCACCATTCACCGCGGGGAGAAGGGAGAGGGACATGTGCGATAATGGGGTTTCTTGGGAAAATTCACCGAAGGGAGGGGAAAAGGGGAAGTTAGGTGCGTAGGTCCACGCGTCTGCGGGAAAGGTTTTCCCAAGGTAGGGTGGGAGTGCGGGTCATGGAAAATTTTAAGAAAATTTTCCCAAAAACAAAACTTCAAAAAAAAAAAGAGCTGCAAAAGTTCTCCACCCTCCGCCGAGCCACGTGGCACTTTGTGATTGGCTGGGCGTTGGGGAAAGATAAGAAATTTTTTCAAAATTTTCTATAAAGTATTAAGGAAGAAATAGTGCCGCGTCACGCACCTGCCCTATGAGGACACGTGGTAGCCTCTAATTGGTGCAAAGGGCAAGCGGAGGAAAAGATGAATTTTTTCCCGAGACAAAATTATTCAAAAATTTTTCTAAGGGAAATTCGACGGGAAATTTTTGGGTTGCGGGCCCACCAGGGAAAATTTTCTCAAATTTTCTTGCCAAGGCACAAAAACTTCAAAGTGTCATAACTTTTGCTAGAAAGCTCAGTTTTGGGAAAACGAGGACTTTAGATGTGCAGTCCGAACTATGCATTTTATTAAGTTCATTTGCAGTTTTAAGTTTACAACTGAAATTCCATTTCTAGCAATTTTTTATCAAATTCATCATTCGAGTGTGGTTTTTATTTATAAACTAACCCAATACATTTAGTTGTTTACAAACAAACATTTCAAAGTTAAATTGAAAATCTGATTTTCCAATTTAATATATATCAAAAGAGACAATGTAATACTGATTTCTACACACACATTACTTCTTTTTCCATTTTCTAAACAAGATTCCAATCCCAATTTGATATTTCCAATTTTATCACAACAATGCAAATGAGAACTGAACTTGCAATTCTTATTGACTTCAATTAAACAACATTACATATTTCAATGTTGGAAACCAATAACAACATATAATTCATTTCTTTCCAATGTACAGAGCAGAATGTAAGTGTCTTTCACATTTCAAAAATATAACTTCATAATCAATTTACATACATCTTTCTTCACAAAATGCATATTACAATTTCATCCACATCACGTGGGAAAGGATTACAAATGAATTTGTTTCACAAGGGACTGCAAAACTGCATTTTCCTTTTCTCTAGAACAACAACATGCAACTTCCATTTTCTTCCAATTTGATCACAACAAAAGAAAGGGAAAGGCAATGCTCTCCACCCAACCAAGACATCCAATGAAAGGAGAAGCCATCCCGCATCATTGGCCCCGAGCCCCAACCATAATATAAAAATATGTGTAATTCAACCCATGGCAACATTGACTTCCACAACACACAACATTCTTTCAAACGTGCACATTTAAATAGAAAACATAACTCAACACAAAACAATAGTTTACAACTGCAATAGAAAACATTCAAATCAAAACTTAGACTTGATTGTGCAATCCAAAGGAGCAAGTCTTATGGGGAAGCTACTTATGCCTCCCAATTGGGAATTGGGCATCCACTAGTAACAAACCACCAAAATAATTCATCACACACATATCCTTATGCCCCCACAAATCCCTCCTTATGCCCCCCCCCGCCCCCACATATTTCCTTATGCCCCCCAAAGTAAGAAATGCAAGCTATTTCTTTTCCAAGGTGGATATCAAACCGAAACTCCCTCCACAAAATTTTGATGCCAATGGCATTTCCTTATGCCCCCCACATGGATTCCCCATAGCCTTCTCCTACACCATTCCTATGGCAGTCTACCCAACCAGCCAACAAATAAATCAAACCATACACCATTCACACAACAAAACAAGAAAAATACCAACATAAAAGATAGATTAAACACCTACCTATCCATGATAGCTTTTTTTTCCAACAATAAGCTTCAAATGCCAAGAACACAGTCCAAAACAACAATGCCAAGTATGAAGTTATCTCCAAATTCCTCCATAATCCACAAGAGCTCCAAACAACAAAAAAATGCACCCCCAAGAGAGGATGCAAAAAGATTCAACAACTCCCAAACAAGTTAAAAGTTTCAATTATATATAAGAGAGAGAGAAGAGGATGACGTGGATCCATGTAGGATGCCACATCACACATCCTCCAATTCAAACACAAAAGACAAAATTCATTCTCCCAAGCACAATAAAGCAGTGGGTGAAAATATGACAAGTTACTTGCACACTCCAAAAAGCCCACACCTCAAGGGTCATCAAATTAATTAAAATGTAAGAGAGTGAAATTAAAAACATGCAACATGACTCATAAAATTCATTAAAAAAGTCACAAATCACTTCTCCAACCATAAGTATGGTTGGTAAATTAAATTTAGAGGCATGGGACAAGTTTTAATTGTCCCACAAGCCTAAAAAAATAGCCCCAATGACATATTCGAATTTCCATGGAGGTGGAGTATTTCTTACTCCAAAGTTAGACTTAAACAAACTCTTACACAACTTACACATCCCTTACAAATTTAATACAAATAGCCAACAAATTTCATTATTAGTTTCCCATATCCCAATTTAATTATTTAAATTTTAAACATAAGATTTCTCACATTAATCTATCACACTTTTAATTAAATAAAGAAAGGAACACATTACTAATAAAATACATAAAACAATAATAAAAGAAACACATTAATAAAATACACAAACCCATGGTCACATATAAAGGTAATCCCCCCATGGGAATCCCTAACAAAACACAACACACACACACACACACACAAAACAAGTTGCCATGGTGACCTTTTCGAATTCACCTAGAATTCCATTGTGGTTGGTCTCCAATCCCCCGATGTTTGTTGTGATATTTTAAACCTCCGCAAAACACAAATACCTCCTTCGAGCCTCATGGCCATATCGGAACATCCAAAATAAATATATAATAAATCACAAAATCATCTATACATAAATGAATCACAACAATCATCAAGGTAATCAATGAAATCATTTAGTATTTTAATCGACATTTATATCATCATCAAATAATTTCCTTTTCTAGGTTTACTTATAATATCCAAAATCACATGTCCGAATAACTTCCATTAAACATCCATGTCAATGGTATATCATCATTCACATATGAGTGTCTCTAATAATCATCATGCATCATATATAATCAGATTCAATGATAATCCATGATCGACATCTAACACCATACTAAATCAAAACTATAAGGATGTCCATCATGAGTCTAAGTATCATGATCAGAATAAAAGTGTCGAAGGAAAGTGGGCACTACATCCCCTCCCCTTAGACTCGACTTCCTGCTGGAAGTCACAAGAATAGATGTGGAAATAATGCAATAGAGAAGGATCATGCCCTTTTTGGAATTACTTTGCTTCAACGAGTGTGGGTCTCTCAGAACTCAAGTTTGGTCCAATATAATTTAGCAGAAGAAGGGAGATTGCAAGGGATGTGTTCTAAACTTTCTGTATGCAAGGCTACAAACACAAGAATCTAAGGAGTAACTTTACGCTATCAAACAAAATACAACACATAACAATATAACAAGAAGAGTTCCAAAATATCATCAAGAGTAACCACCAAGTAAGGGAATTGTAGGGAAAATTTCCATAAACTTGAGATGACCACATAGTTTCCCACTGATACACATACCACATTAATAAAAGTTAAGGTTTCTACACGTTTAAGCCATGATTTAAAGGTTCATTGTCTATACAAGGCTAGAAAAATCAACTATGACCAATTTTGCATGAGAAACAAGTCTACACAAGGTCCCACAAATTGAAATCACACAAGATGAGGTTAATAAACAAGGACACCTAAATCAACAAAACATTTACAATCAAGGAACTATTCAAGGAAAACATTTCTATAACTCGAGAGGGCACAATTAAATTTTCATGGTAATGCAAGCGAAGTCAAGACCACAAGGTTTTCCTATAGTCTGATTTTTACACTTTGTTTTAAGAATCGAACACACCATACCAACCAAATCTAAAGAAGTCAACCATATAGCAAAAGAAAATATATATATATATATATCCCCTAGCAACTAACATATCAATTCAAGCACCATACATTAAAACACAATGGGGATTATTTATCTTATTTCCTACTCAAGCTTGGAATAACCATAAAGAGAGCACAAGAAACACCAAGGACCACTCAAGGTTGTTAGGGAGAAGAGCAAGTAACATGGGGTCCAATCAAATCCAAGGGTGAATAACATCATCTTGCACTTTCCATCCTAATGGGGAAAAAGGGATTAAACAACAAGGTGACCAAGAAAATATGAAGAAAAGAAGACTTCCCAAAGTTATTTTATATCCTTAACATATGTTTCCTTAAAATTACAATACTTAGGTCTCCAAGGACAAGATAACATGCAAGGAGGTTGCTTCTCAAACAATAGATAAGTCTCAATCCAAAAGGACCACAACTCACATTCATCGAGCTATGGGATGATAAGGGTGTGATGACCCAAAACTCCCACAAGAAAGGAACATACATCTATGGACAAGAAGTAATAAGCAACTAGAACACATTACTATCCACCGGGTGTTTCACAATTTTAGGTAGGCGATAGAACTACAAGTTCAACTATACATTGCACTCAATACACATAAATCTTACTTATTTTATAAATCAACTTATTAAGTCAAAAGTTATAGCTTTCTTGTTAAGAACATTCCTTTCATGCTTCCTTAGTTACAAACTTCCTTCTATTATGACATCATCAATTTACATTATAAAGAGCACCACTAAGGTGGGCATGATGTCTCACCATTCTGTATAGGTAGAGAGCATTTAGTTTACTCACAAGGAAGGTGGATGGACAAGGATTTCCTTTCTATTCTTCTACATGGTTTTTATTTCTTCTATTAATCTACCAAGGGTATAACAAGGATCACTTCCCTTTTTCTATGCTCCATTTTATTTGTTAAGTTCCAAGGTCAAATCTCCTTAATTATAGTTTTATGGTGTTTTGGTTGAGTCATCTTATCAATCAAATTTTGATGAGAAGGAAGGTTCAAACATATCACATAATTACTTTTATGGGAAGGAGATATAAATCAACACACCAAATTTTAATTTAAAGGAACAAGAGACATTCAACATAGAAAACACATTATTAATTTTTCTGTAAGAACTAGGAAACAATGAACCAACATGAATCACACCAAGATTTCAAAATTCACCGAATAATTTCAAGCATCATTAAACATTCTTAGTGGGTCTCCACAAGTTTCATAAGAAATTTTCAAGGAAGGCTCATTAAAGAGGTATAATCTTACTTTTACGAATCTATTAAGGTTTAACAATTTTTTTGTGGTTTAGGATGGTAACATTTTACTCCCCTAATAACCAAAGAAGGTTTTCCAATCAATACTCATGTCCCCACAAGATACCACCAGCCAAGCAACCAGATGACAATGTAACTTTACTCCAAGGAACCACATCCACACTAAAAGGCATCAAATGCAATGGGGCAACCAAATAATTTACCAAATCATGGACTTTACAGCCAAGAGTTATATTTTTTTTAAAAGAGGAAGTACAATATAAGCACCACCAAGATTATCTATTAAGATCTACCAAACTAACATTTCTAAGAGAAAGATCCAAAAGACCCAAAGCATCCATAAGTGTTTCCAAGTAACCCAAAGATTAATAGGTCATAGAATGTTATTCATAGTAAAGGAAATTTAAGGTAAGGGTAAACTTATTTATAAGTCAAGAGAGTAAAACAAGTACACTTAAATAAACACACTTCCTAAAAGGCTTAAATCTATCCATAATTACCAAGATGCATACATTCCATGAGTCAAAACTTTCTATGATGCAACCAGAACCCAAGATACAATTTAACATGCCATCGATGAAAAGTCACTATCAAAACAAACACTTTTTCATCAACAAAATTTATAACAAAACCAAAGAGGCAATCTAATCCTAACAAAATCTCCTAACAAAATCTGAAAAGCCCATTGTAAATAATCACACTACTATCGCGTCATTGCCATCTAGACCACACTACACAACAAAATTTCTTTCTAGTAAGGTCAAGAAACAAAAAGGGTTTCTCTAAGATCTTAGACACACTCAAGGTTCCGTGCATCCATAACCAAGGCATGACTTAAGCACCTAAAAGGACATTCAAGACACCTAGGGTGTACCCCCATATGACAAATGTCACCATACATGAAGCATAGAACCAGCTCAACAACATGCAAGAAGGAAACCACGTAATGTTTAGCCAAGTAGCCAACAACATAATGAGCTCCGAGTCACAATCAAAATAAAGTCCAAGAAATATTAGCAATCAATAAAAGTGGCTAAGTAGCCGCATTGCAAAGTTTGAAAATTCTTGCAAAAATTATAAATAAATAAAAGATCCTCAGAGCTTCTTCAATCCAATCATAAAATAAGATGTTGGTCCTTGATAAAATACACAAGATTACAAATGTAAAACACAAAATTTAACACCACATTCACTCCACAACCTTTCATGGCTGCCAATAGGGGTACTCTGCCTCGAGGTTAGTTCCAAGAACACATACATAGGATTGGGTCCTAGACGACACCTAGACTTAGTGTCCACCCTCTCATACGGGTAACAACATGGAAAACTGACAACCAGACCCTCTTTCCTAACCACTCAAGGAAGGAAGCTCTAAACAACTTCTAATTAACTCTTCCGACCTAGAACACAACCACTATTATCCAACCACAAGAATCACATCATACAACTCATCATTCCAACAACTCCAATAAGGAAGGGTCTCAACAAAGGGCTTAATGCATCATATAATTAAATCAAGTTTTAGGACTTGTAAAACAACACATTTTCAAAGGGGAACCAAGTTTCCATTATACTAGAAGTTCACAAAATCAATTTAATCTGACATTCTTAGTTACCCTAGGTTTAGACAAAATGTCACTAAGCAAGCACAACAACTCAAACAACTTATTGTTATTTTATTATCATTTTAATTAGACAGTTCAAATGAACAGAGTAATGTAATATTTCTTCATACTTATTTCTTCTTCAATTTTCAAACAAGTTTGTTTTCTTAGATTCAAAAGTGTGTTAGGTTTATAGTTCATGTCTCAAGTTTTCTAGTGTGCCCAATGGTCCAAGATTTTAAACCACTGCTCTGATACCAAGTGTAATGCCCGTTAAAACAACCCACTTGAGAACCATGAACAACCTAGGTTTAGTTAGAAAATTATGGAATAATTTTAAAAAAAATTAGGAGTTAATGTTAACCAAAGTCTCAAAGGACAATTAAATTCAACTGATAAATTTTCCCATTATAATATTTACTAATTCCACATTAAAAAGAAACAAGTGTAATAAGTCCACACCTAGCTCAAATCTCTTAGGGATTAATTTAATTACTGATCACATTGACATTTTAGATAAATATTTCCTAATTAGAAATATTAGGGTTAAGGGACCCAAAACAATTAAATACCCAAGGTATTTAATTCCATAAGATCAAGACAAGAGCAGGGTTTAATTACAAGTGAGAAAGGAATACATAATTAAAATCAATAGAGTAAGGTCTCACTTACCCATTCCTAGAACTCGATTGAGAGAGTCTACAACTAGGTTACAAGGCAACAAAGCTGCCACTAACAGGTTCCAGAACAACTCAAATCCACAAGAACAAACTTCTCTTTTATTAACAATTCTCAGAGGTCACAAGGTCCAAAACTTAGGGCTAGAAGTTTCAGTTAGGTTCAGGGAGAAATTTTACCTCCATACCCATTCTCTAACAAGCTAAGAGTTTCAACTTGATTTTTCTCACACTTAACACATCTAAAATTTCCTAAATCATTCCCATTGGATAGAAATTTTCTCACCTTTCGGTGATATAAAAAAGTCCTCCTAACTCCTTTCAGAACTCAAGATATGGCAAGACAGAGCTTTAGTGGTCAAATTTTCCCCAAGGGGACACGTGTGTCAAAGGGAGGAAAAGACCCTTTTGGTCGGGTTGGCGGGTCGAGGTGGCGGTTTAAGAAATTTTTTTCTAGCATGGGAGAAAAATTCAATTTGCGCCCACACCTCCATGGGTCCTCCAGGACATGTGGCATTCCACCTTTGAGCAGTCGGGAGAAGGGGGAGGGGAAGGGGGAAATTTGGGGTTTTCACCCAAAAACAAGGGAAAAAAATTTCCAAGTCCCAGGGAACGTGCATCTACGATCACGTGTGGGGGGGAAGAGGAAGGAAAAGTTAGGTGGATGTGGGAAAAAGGGAAACGTGTCCACGGGAAAGGTTTTTGAGGGGGAGTGCAGGTTGGGTTTGAGGGAAATTTTGAAAAATTTCCAAAAACAAAAATTTTAAAAAAAAAAAAGGGTCCACGTCCCTTTCAAAAGCTGCCATGTGGTGCCTGTGACAAAACGTGGGGAAAAAAAAAAAAAAATTTTTTAAAAAAGTGTTAAGGGAAAAGATGTTCGCCTCCTGCTCTGCCTCGTGAGCCACATGTGGTGAGCTCTGTGATTGGTCATGTGGGTGGAGGGAAAATTTAAAATTTTCCCAAGCCAAAATTATTCAAAAAATTTTCTAAGGGAAATTGGAAATTTTTGTGTTGTGGGCATGCCAGGAAAATTTTCCCAAATTTTCCCGCCAAGGCACAAAAACTTCAAAGTGTCATAACTTTTGCTAGAAAGCTCAGTTTGGGAAAACAAGGACTTTTGGAAAGCTCTCGATGCCCTCTTTGCACAGAAAACATAAATTTTAATTTTTGATAAATGTTTAAGGGTTAAATTTTACAAAAAGGATCTACAGGATTTTAATTAGCAAGCAAATGGTAATTTCTAACTTTCAATTTGATTAAATTGGATCTCCTCCTTCACTCAACATGCCAAACAAACATGGAGAATTGATCTAGGGAGGTTTAAAGTGTTTAGGAAGGTAAATTTTTCAATTGATTTCAATTTGTATTTTTTTCCAACAATTGACAAAAAAAAACTGTGAAAGGGATTTGGCTCGAATTTGCAATGTTAAAAATTGTTTTCTTAAGTGTTCTTTGTCAATTGAGTTCCTTGATAATATATCATGGTAAATTTTAAGGTTTCCAAGTTGATTTAAATGTGCAGGTCCGAACTGTGCATTTTTATTAAGTTTTTTTAGTTTTAATTTTTACAGTGAAATTCCATTTCTTTTAAAAATTTGTTTATCAAATTCATCATTTAAAGTGTGGTTTTTATTTCTAAACTAACCCAATACATTTATTTGTTTACAAACAAACCATTTCAAAGTTAAATGAAAATCTGATTTTCCAATTTAATATATTTCAAAAGAGACAATGCAATATAATTCTTACACACGTATTTCTTCTTTTTCCATTTTCTAAACAAAGATTCCAATCCCAATTTGATATTTCAATTTCATCACAACAATGCAAATGAGAGATGAACTTGCAATTTTTATTGACTTCAATTATAAAATCTTTACATCTTTCAATGTTGAATGCAATAACAAAATTCTATTTCTTTCCAATATATGTACAAAGTAGAATGCAATGTATTTCACAATTCAAATATATAACTTCATAATCAATTTACATACATATTTCTTCACAAACATATACAATTTCATCCACATCAAGTGGGAAAGGATTACAAGTGAATTTGTTTCACAAGGGACTATCAAAACTGCATTTTCTTTGCTCAAGAAACAACATGCACATTTTCTCATTTTCTTCCAATTTGATCACAACAAAAAAGGGGAAAGGCAACGCTCTCCACCCAACCAAGACATCCAATGAAAGGAGAAGCCTTCCTTCATCATTGGCCCCTGAGCCCCAACCAAAATACAATAAGAGGTGTAATTCAACCCATGGCAACAACTGGCTTCCACAACACACAACATTCTTTCACAAACATGCACATTTCAATATAAAACATAACTCAACACAAAACAGTAGTTTACAACTGCAATAGAAAACATTCAAATCAAAACTCAAGCTTGATCATGCAAGCCAAAGGAGCAAGGCCTATGGGGGAAGCTACTTATGCCTCCCAATTGGGAATTGGGCATCCACCAATAACAAACCACCAAAATAATTCATCACACACATTTCCTTATGCCCCCACAAATCCCTCCTTATGCCCCCACATAGATTTCCTTATGCCCCCCCCCAAAGTAAGAAATGCAAGCTATTTCTTTTCCATGGTGGATCCCAAACCCAAACTCCCTCCACAAAATTCTGATGCCAATGGCATTTCCTTATGCCCCCACATGGATTCCCCATAGCCTTCTCCTACACCATTCCTATGAAAGTCTACCCAACCAGCCAACAAATAAATCAAACCATGCACCATTCACACAACACAACAAGAAAATAACAAGCATAAAAGATAGATTAAACTCCTACCTCTCCATGGTAGCTTTTGTTTCCAAAAGCAAGCTTCAAATGCCAAGAACATAGTCCAAAACAACAATCTCCCAAGCATGCAAATTTTCTCCAAACTTCCTCCAAAACAAGAGCTCAACAAGAAAAAATCACCCCAAGGAAGAATGCAAAAAGATTCAACAACCCAAAACAAGAAAAAGTTTGAATTATATAGAAGAGGGAGAGAAGAGGATGATGTGGATCCATGTAGGATGCCACATCACACATCCTCAAATTCAAACACAAAAGAAAAGTTCCATTCTCCAAGCACAATAAAGAGGTGGGTGAAAAATGACAAGTTACTTGCACACTCCAAAAAGCCCACACCTCAAGGGACAAAAAATTAATTAAAATGTAAGAAAGTGCAATTAAAAACATGCAACATGACTGAATAAAATTCATTATAAAAGTCACAAATCACATCTCCAACCATAAGTATGGTTGGTAAATTAAATTTAGAGGCATGGGACAAGTTTTACTTGTCCCACAAGCCTCAAAACAAGCCCCCAAGGACAAATTCGAATTTCCATGGAGGTGGAGTATTTCTTACTCCAAAATCTGACTTACACAAGCTCTTACACAACTTACACATCCCTTACAAATTTAATACAAACAGCCAACAACTTTATTATTACTTTCCCATATCCCAATTTAATTTATTTAAATTTTAAACATAAGATTTCTCACATTAATCTATCACACTTTTAATTAAATAAAGAAAGGAACACATTACTAATAAAATACATACAACAATAATAAAAGAAACACATTAATAAAATACACAAACCCATGGTCACATGTAAAGGTAATCCCCCATGGGAATCCCTAACAAAATAACACACACACACACAAAACAAGTTGCCATGGTGACCTTGTCGAATTCACCTAGAATTCTATTGTGGTTGGTCTCCAATCCCCAATGTTTGTTGTGATATTTTAAACCTATAAAACACAAATACCTCCTTCAACCTCATGGCCATATCAGAACATCCAAAATGAATATATAATATAATCACAAAACATATATATAATATATGAATCACAACAATCATATAGAAGTAATTAACGAAATAATTTACAATTTTTATCAACAACTATATCATCATCAAATAATTTCCATTTCTAGATTTACTCATAATATCTCAAAATCACATGTCCGAATAACTTCCATTAAACATCCATGTCAATAGTATATCATCATCCACATATGAGTGTCTCTAATAATCACCATGCATCATATATAATCAGATTCAACAATAATCCAGGATCTGACATCTAACACCATACTAAATCCAAACTATAAGGATGTCCATCATAGAGTCTATAGTATCATGATCAGAATAAAAGTGTCGAAGGAAAGTGGGCACTACATCCCCCTCCCCTTAGACTCGACTTCCTCCTGGAAGTCACAAGAAACAGATGTGGAAACAATGCAATAGAGAAAGGATCATGCCCTTTTTGGAATTGTTTTGCTTCAACAAGTGTGGGTCTACAGAACTCAAGTTTGGTCCAATATAATTTAACAAGAAGAAGGGAGATTGCAAGGGATGAGTTCTAAACTTTCTGCATGCAAGGCTATGAACATAAAATCTAAGGAGTAACTTTACGCTATCAAACAAGATACAACACATAACAATATAACAAGAAGAGTTCCAAAATATCATTAAGAGTAACCACCAAGTAAGGGAATTACAAGGAAATTTCCATAAACTTGAGATGACCACATAGTTTCCCACTGATACACATACCACATTAATAAAAGTTAAGGTTTCTACATGTTTAAGCCATGATTTCAAGGTTCATTGTCTAGACAAGGCTAGCAAAATCAACTATGACCAATTTTGCATGAGAAACAAGTCTACACAAGGTCCCACAAATTGAGATCACACAAGATGAGGTTAATCAACAAGGACACCTAAATCAGCAAAACATTTACAATCAAGGAACTATTCAAGGAAAGCACTTCTATAACTCGAGAGGGCACAATTAACTTTTCATGGTAATGCAAGCAAAGTCAAGACCACAAGGTTTTCCTATAGTCTGATTTTTACACTTTTGTTTTAAGAATCAAACACACCATACCAACCAAATCTAAAGAAGTCAACCATATAGCAAAAGAAAATATATATATATATATATATCTCCCTACAACTAACATATACAATACAATACACCATACATTATATCACAATAGATATTATTTATATATATATATATATATATATCCCCTACTCAACATATCAATTCAAGCACCATACATTAAAGTAAAATGGGGATTATTTATCTTATTTCCTACTCAAGCTCAGAATAACCATAAAAGAGAGCACAAGGAACACCAAGGACCACTCAAGGTTGCTAGGGAGAAGAGCAAGTAACACGGGGTCCAATCAAATCCAAGGGTGAATAACATCATCTTGCACTTTCCATCCTAATGGGAAAAAGGGCTTCAACAACAAGGTGACCCAAGAAAATATGAAGAAAATAAGACTTCCCAAAGTTATCTTATATCCTTAACATATGTTTCCTTAAAATTACAATAACTTAGGTCTCCAAGGACAAGATAACACGCAGGAGGTTTCTTCTCAAACAACAAAGATAAGTCTCAATCCAAAAGGACCACAACTCACATCCATCGAGCTATGGGATGATAAGGGTGTGATGACCCAAAACTCCCACAAGAAAGGCACATACATCATGGACAAGAAGTAATAAGCAACTAGAACACATTACTATCCACCGAGGTTTCACAATTTTAGGTAGGCGACAGAACTACAAGTTCAACTATATATTGCACTCAATACACATAAATTTTACCCATTTTATAAATCAACTTATTAAGTCAAAAGTTATAGCTTTGCTTGATAAGAACATTCCTTTCATGCTTCCTTAGTTACAAACTTCCTTCTATTATGACATCACCAGTTTACACGTTATAAAGAGCACCACTAAGGTGGGCATGATGTCTCACCATTCTGTATAGGTAGAGAGCATTTAGTTTACTCGTAAGGAAGGTGGATGGACAAGGATTTCCTTTCTATTCTTCTACATGGTTTTTATTTCTTTTATTAATCTACCAAGGGTATAACAAGGATCACTTCCCTTTTTCTATGCTCCAGTTTATTTGTTAAGTTTCAAGGTCAAATCTCCTTAATTATAGTTTTATGGTGTTTTGGTTGAGTCATCTTATCAATCAAATTTTAATGAGAAGGAAGGTTCAAACATATCACATAATTACTTTTATGGGAAGGAGATATAAATCAACACACCACATTTTTAATTCTAAAGGAACAAGAGACATTCAACATAGAAAACACATTATTAATTTTTGTAAGAACTAGGAAACAATGAACCAACATGAATCACACCAAGATTTCAAAGATTCACCAAATAATTTCAAGCATCATTAAACATTCTTAGTGGGTCTCCACAAGTCTCACAAGAAATTTTCAAGGAAGGCTCATTAAAGAGGTATAATCTTACTTTTACGAATCTATTAAGGTTTAACAATTTTTTTTTTGTTGTTTAGGATGGTAACATTTTACTCCCCTAATAACCAAAGAAGGTTTTCCAATCAATTCTCATGTCCCCACAAGATACCACCAGCCAAGCAACTAGATGACAATGCAACTTTACTCCAAGGACACCACATCCACACTAAAAAGCATCAAATGCAATGGGGCAACCAAATAATTTACCAAATCATGGACTTTACAACCAAGAGTTATATTTTTTTTTTAAAGAGGAAGTACAATATAAGCACCATCGAGATTAACTATTAAGATCTACCAAACTAACATTTCTAAGAGAAAGATCCAAAAGACCCAAAGCATCCATAAGTGTTTCCAAGTAACCCAAAGATTAATAGGTCATAGAATGTTATTCATAGTAAAGGAAATTTAAGGTAAGGGTAAACTTATTTATAAGTCAAGAGAGTAAAACAAGTACACTTAAATAAAACACACTACTCGAAAAGGGCTTAAATCTATCCATAATTACCAAGATGCATACATTCCATGAGTCAAAACTTTCTATGATGCAACTAGGAACCCAAGATACAATTTAACATGCCATCGATGAAAAGTCACTATCAAAACAAACACTTTTCTAGTAACATTTATAGTCAACAAAAAGGCAATCCAATCCTAAAAAAATCTAAAATCCCATAAATAAACACTTCTACTCTAACGAGGGTCAAGCTCTTACCAGATTGAAATAGAATCACCACTACCATCAGACTGCCCTCTAGACCACACTACACAACAAAATTTCTTTCTAGCAAGGTCAAGCAACAAAAAGGGTCACTCTAAGATCTTAGACACACTCAAGGTTCCGTGCATCCATAACCAAGGCATGAATTTAAGCACCTAAAAGGACATTCAAGACACCCAGGGTGTACCCCCATACGACAATTGTCACCATACATGAAGCATAGAACCAGCTCAACAACATGCAAGAAGGAAACCACGTAATGTTTAGCCAAGTAGCCAACAACATCATGAGCTCCAAGTCATCAATCAAATAAAGTCCAAGAAATATCGGCAATCAATAAAAGTGGCTAAGTAGCCACATTGCAAAGTTTGAAAATTCTTGCAAGAATTATAAATAAATAAAAGATCCTTAGAGCTTCTTCAATCCAATCATAAAATAAGATGTTGGTCCTTGATAAAATACACAAGATTACGAATGTAAAACACAAAAGTTAACACCACATTCACTCGCAACCTTTCATGGCCGCCAATAGGGGTACTCTACCTCGAGGTTAGTTCCAAGAACACATACACAGGATTGGGTCCTAGACGACACCCAAACTTAGTGTCCACCCTCTCATACGGGTAACAACATGGAAAATTGACAACCAGACCCTCTTTCTTAACCACTCAAGGAAGGAAGCTCTAAACAACTTCTAATTAACTCTTCCCGACCCAGAACACAACCACTACTGTCCAACCACAAGGATCACATCATACAACTCATCATTCCAACAACTCCAATAAGGAAGGGTCTCAACAAAGGGCTTAATGCATCATACAATTAAATCAAGTTTTAGGACTTGTAAAACAACACATTTTCAAAGGGGAACCAAGTTTCCATTATACTATAAGTTCAAAAATCAATTTAATCTAACATTCTTAGTTACTTGGGTTTAGACAAAATGTCACTAAGCAAGCACAACAACTCAAACAACTTGTTATTTTATTATGATTTTAATTCTGGTAGTTCAAATGAACAGAGTAATGTAATATTTCTTCATGCTTATTTCTTTTTTAATTTTCAAACAAGTTTGTTTTCTTAGATTCAAAAGTGTGCTAGGTTTATAGTTCATGTCTCAAGTTTTCTAGTGTGCCCAATGGTCCAAGATTTTGAACCACTGCTCTGATACCAAGTGTGATGCCCGGTTAAAAACAACCCACTTGAGAACCATGAACAACCTAGGTTTAGTTAGAAAATTATGGAATTTTTTTTTAAAAAAGGTGTTAGGAGTTAACAACCAAAGTCTCAAGGACAATTAAATTCAACTGATAACTTTTCCCATTATAATATTTACTAATTCCACATTAAAAGAAACAAGAGTAATAAGTCCACACCTAGCTCAAATCTCCCTAGGGATTAATTTAATTACTGATCACATTGAAATTTTAGCTAAATATTTCCTGATTAGAAATATTAGGGTTAAGGGACCAAAACAATTAAATACCCAAGGTATTTAATTCCACAAGATCAAGACAAGAGAAGGGTTTAATTACAGTGAGAAAGGAATACATATTTAAAATCAATAGAGTAAGGTCTCACTTACCCATTCCCGAACTTCGATTGAGAGAGTCTACAACTAGGTTACAAGGAAACAACTGCCACTAATGAGGTTCGGAACAACTCTAATCCACAAGAACAAAATTTTCTTTATTAACAATTCTTAGAGGTCACAAGGTCCAAAACTTAGGGCTAGAAGTTTTCAGTTAGGTTCGGGGAGAAATTTTCCCCCATACCCATTCTCTAACAGGCTCAGAGTTTCAACTTGATTTTTCTCACACTTAACACATCCAAAATTTCCCTAAATCATTCCCATTGGATAGGAAATTTTCTCACCTTTCCGGTGATATAAAGAAGTCCTCCTAACTCCTTCAGGAACTCAAGATATGGTCAAGCGGAGCTTAGGGGTCAAATTTTCCCCAAGGGGACACGTGTCAAGAGGGGGAAGAAGACCTTTGGCGGGTTGGTGGTTGTGGGCGGTTTTGAAATTTTTTCTAGTGCGGGAGAAAATTTTAATTTACACTCACGCCTCGAGGACATGTGCCGAGACATCGTCGGGACACATGGCGCTCCACCATTCATCGCGGGAGAAGGGAGAAGGACATGTGGTGTCCGTGGGGTTTCTTGGGAAAATTCACCAAAGGGAGAAGAAGAAGGAGGGAAGTTAGGTGGAAGGTGTGAAAGGAGGTTTGTGCATCTATGGGGAAAGTTTTTACCAAGGTAGGGTGGGAGTGTGGGGGGCATGGAAAATTTTAAGAAAATTTTCCAAAAACAAAAAATGAAAAAAAAAAAGGTCCACCTCCTCCACAAAGCCATGTGGCCCTGCCGTCGTGATTGGCCATTGGATGGGGAAAAAAACTTTTTCCAAAAATTTCAAAAAAAAGTTAAGGAAAAATTATTCAAATTTTTTTCTAAGGGAAATGTGGTGACTTTGATTTTTGGGTTGGTGGAGAAAAAGAAAATTTTCAAAAAACCCAAAATTTTTTTCAAATTTTTCTATTTTTTCGGGGAAATTTTTGGGTTGTGGGCCCTTAGGGAAAATTTTCCCAAAGCCGCCAAGGCACAAAAACTTCAAAGTGTCATAACTTGAGCTAGAAAGCTCAGTTTTGGGAAAACAAGGACTTTTTGGAAAGCTCTCGATGCCCTTTTCACAAAACATAAATTTATTTTTTTGATAATTTTTAAGGGTCAATTTTTTTAAAATGATCTGTAGGATTTTAATTAGCAAATTGACAATTTCTAACTTTTTAATTTGATTAAATTGGATCTCCTCCTTCACTCAACATGCCAAAAAACATGAAGAATTGGTCTAGCCAAAAGGAGGGTTTTAAAGTGTTTTAGGAAGGTAAATTTTTCAATTGATTTCGATTTAAATTTTTTCCAACAATTGAAAGAAAACAATGTGAGAAAGGGATTTGGCTCGGATTTTGCAACGTTAAATTGTTTTCTTAAGTTTTCTTTGTCAATTGAGTTCATTTTACTAATATATCATGGTAAATTTTAAGGTTTCCAAGTTAATTTAATGTGCGCAGTTTCTTGAATTTGTACATTTTATTAAGTTCATTTGTTAGTTTTAAGTTTATAACTGAAATTCCATTTCTAGCAATTTGTTTATCAAATTCATCATTCAAGTGTGGTTTTTATTTCTAAACTAACCCAATACATTTAGTTGTTTATAAACAAATCATTTCAAAAATAAATTAAAATCTGATTTTTCAAATTAATATATATCAAAAGAGACAATCTAATACAATTTCTACACACGCATTACTTTTTTTCCATTTTCTAAACAAAGATTCCAATCTCAATTTGATATTTCCAATTTCATCACAACAATGCAAATGAGAGATGAACTTGCAATTCTTTATTGACTTCAATTATACAACTTACATCTTTCAATGTTGGAAAACAATAACAATTAATTCTCTTTCTTTCCTAATGTATGAAGAGAATGCAAGTGTCTTTCACATTTCAAATATATAACTTCATAATCAATTACATACATCTTTCTTCACAAAATACATATTACAATTTCATCCACTTCAAGTGGGAAAGGATTACAAATGAATTTGTTTCACAAGGGACTGTCAAATTGCATTTTCCTTTTGCTAAAAAAAACAACATGCAAGTTTCCATTTTCTTCCAATTTGATCACAACAAAAGAAGGGGAAAGGCAACGCTCTCCACCCAACCAAGACATCCAATGAAAGGAGAAGTCTTCCTTCATCATTGGCCCCGAGCCCCAACCAAAATACAATAATAGGTGTAATTCAACCCATGGCAACAATTGGCTTCCACAACACACAACATTCTTTCAAACATGCACATTTCTTTTTTATAAAACATAATTCAACACAAAACAACAGTTTCACATTCGCATTTAGAAAACAATTCAAATCAAAACTTAGGCTTGATCATGCAAGCCAAAGGAGCAAGGCCTATGGGGGAAGCTACTTATGCCTCCCAATTAGGAATTGGGCATCCACCAATAACAAACCACCAAATTAATTCATCACACACATTTCCTTATGCCCCCAAAAATCCCTCCTTATGCCCCCCACAAATTTCCTTATGCCCCCTCCCACAAAGTAAGAAATGCAAGCTATTTCTTTCCATGGTGGATCCCAAACCCAAACTCCCTCCACAAAATTCTGATGCCCATGGCATTTCCTTAACCCCCCCACATGGATTCCCCATAGCCTTCTCCTACACCATTCCTATGGCAGTCTACCCAACCAGCCAACAAGTTAAATCAAACCATACACCATTCACACAACACAACAAAAAAAATAACAACATAAAAGATAGATTAAACTCCTACCTCTCCATGGTATCTTTTGTTTCCAACAAAAAGCTTCAAATGCCAAGAAAACAACCCAAAATAGCAATCCAAGTAAAAGTTTCTCCAAATTCCTTCATAATCCACAAGAGCTCCAAACAAAAAAATGTGCCCCAAGGAAGAATGCAAAAAGATTCAACAACCCAAAAACAAGTAAAAAGTTTCAATTATAGAAGAGGGAGAGAAGAGGATGATGTGGATCCATGTAGGATGCCACATCACACATCCTCAAATTCAAACACAAAAGACAAAATTCCATTCTCCCAAGCACAATAAAGAGGTGGGTGAAAAATGACAAGTTACTTGCACACTCCAAAAAGCCCACACCTCAAGGGACAACAAATTAATTAAAATGTAAGAAAGTGAAATAAAAACATGCAACATGACTTAATAAAATTCATTAAAAAAGTCACAAATCACTTCTCCAACCATAAGTATGGTTGGTAAATTAAATTTAGAGGCATGGGACAAGTTTTACTTGTCCCACAAGCCTCCAAAAATAACCCTTAATGACAAATTCGAATTTCCATGGAGGTGGAGTATTTCTTACTCCAAAATCAGACTTAAACAAACTCTTACACAACTTACACATCCCTTACAAATTTAATACAAACAGCCAACAACTTTCATTATTACTTTCCCATATCCCAATTTAATTTATTTAAATTTTAAACATAAGATTTCTCACATTAATCTATCACATTTTAATTAATTAAATAAAGGAACACATTACTAATAAAATACATATAACAATAATAAAAGAAACACATTAATAAAATACACAAACCCATGGTCACATGTAAAGGTAATCCCCCCATGGGAATCCCTAACAAAATACAACACACACACAAAAACAAGTTGCCATGGTGACCTTGTTGAATTCACCTAGAATTCTATTGTGGTTGGTCTCCAATCCCCGATGTTTGTTGTGATATTTTAAACCTGCAAAACAAAAATACCTCCTTCACCTCATGGCCATATCAGAACGTCCAAAATGAATATATAATATAATCACAAAATCATCTATACATATGAATCACAACAATCATCAAGGCAATCAATGAAATCATTTACAATTTATATCGACAACTATATCATCATCAAATAATTTCCCTTTTCTAGGTTTACTCATAATCTCCAAAATCACATGCTTGAATAACTTTCATTAAACATCCATGTCAATAGTATATCATCATCCACATATGAGTGTCTCTAATAATCACCATGCATCATATATAATCAGATTCAACAATAATCTAGGATCTGACATCTAACACCATACTAAATCCAAACTATAAGGATGTCCATCATAGAGTCTACAATATCATGATTAGAATAAAAGTGTCGAAGGAAAGTGGGCACTACACCACACTACTACTTTTACTACCCGAGCATCTCTATATATAGATTTTTACCTTCACTTGCCATGTCTTTGTGGTAACAGATTAGCTATCAAGTGTCCAAGTGGTCATCCAATGAAGCATGCTTCCTTTGATCCAAGCTCTCCATTCTTTGCAATGATGTATTTTTGGATCCTTCCATTGCATTCATGGAATATTCCATTCTTTATCCTTTAAATTCTTGGTTGGCACCTTATCCACTCCGCATGCTAGACGGGTCACACGTTTATCATGTGCTTCCTGGAACATCGAATATGGCTAAGTCCCAAAACCCATCTTACCTTACACTTGCGCACCATGTGTTTTGCTAAACCCTGTTAAAACCCTGCCCTACTCACCTTCAACCCACATGCTCTTGTTCAAATAGGCCTTGTGTGCCCACCTGCCTTCTTGTACTTAGCCGATATTTTGTGGCCCAACATCACCCCACACTACGCATGTTATCCATCCTCGAAAACAATTATTCTCAATGAATAAAGAATGGTGGGATCTGAATATTGGGAAATAGAATGAAGGAATGAATAATTGGGAGAAAGAATGAAAGAATGGGGAGAATGAAGGAGAACAATGCTTATTTTTGAAGGAGGAGAGGGAAATCCTTCCCTATACCTCTAGAACTTTTTCCTGTGCATCAACCTTTTTGCGCTTATTGACAGAGGTCTCCACTAAGGCGCTCACCTCCTCAAAACTTAATTCCTCCCCTTTGACACTCATCATCTCAACAATACTTTCCAATTGTTTTCCTAAGTCATCAAGTGCATCCATCCTATGGGTGATTTGGGGGTATAACTCCTTTTTGATTTTGATCGAGTCTCAAGGTCTTGATAGCTTCTGACTTCTTTTCTACCTCGGCTAGGATTTTATCTCTTTCTTCTCTATTCCCCTTATTCTTTTCTTGAAACTCCTTGAGTTCCATTTCATGTGTGGTGACCAAGATGCTTGCCACTTTATCTCTATCAACATAGTTGTCATATGTAGCTTCAGAACTTGCGTGGTGGCCTTTACCTCTATAAGGAGTTTGGGATATCGAGAAATGATCTTGATAACCTTCATCTTTTCTTCTTTTTCTTGACACACCATCAGCGATTCTTCTATAGTATCTAAGGAAATTGGTTGCCTTTCCATCGTGAGGATGTGGGTCAAATCCTCAGACACTACAAGGTTGATTCATATTTTTTTTAGGTCAAGTGGCACTAGGTTAGGATGCTTTAAAACAATAACACCGTAATCATTTCAATTTTCTTGTGTAGCTCATGCACCCTTGCTTTCTCCTCTTTCAGTTCATGCCTTAATTACAGGTGCTGATAATCTCTTCTTGCTTCAAGTCCTTTGCTCTTCTCAACGAGCTCCTTATTTTCCTTCTCCAATTCCTCCTCCAGAATCTTACTCTATCATTTCTTCCAAATAGTCTGGCCTCAATCTCCAACTGGAACTTTGTTGAGTGTTTTACAGACCTGCTCAGAAAATTGTTGAGAATTCACCAAGGGATTAACTCCTTTTGTCTCTAGCACCTTCATCAACACTCTTGACTTACTTTGAACTAAGGTTCATCCATGTGGGACTGGAATGCCCAAGATAACATCTTTCTGGTTCGTGGATATGTGCCTTCTTCATCAAACGAAGACATAGCCAGGAGTTGTTCCGTTGGTATGGTGCTTTGAAGCGCATGTAGCACCTTTACTTAGATCATTGATGTATCCCATTCCTTTCCCTTTTGCCACCACTACGCCCTTCCCACATGTTCACGTAGCCTTTGGGAAGCTTACCACCAAATTGGGATTCCCACCCATGTTGCCATATTCTTTCCCAATGCTTTCTTCTTCTATTTCCTTCAAAATTTCATCTACGCTTTCACTCCAACTCCTGCTCCACCAAATCCTTAATGATGCCCACCACTTCCCTTTCCATGGATTTCTCCACTTGTTCCTTGGTGAGGCTTGGGGTTCCTAATTTTTGGTGCTTACCTCTTCGCTCACCCCCTTGATCCTGCTTCCTCCTCATCATTATTCTCCTCTTCATCTTCCTCGTCATTCTTCTCTTCATCTTCCTCCTCCTCAGAGTCATGTATATCATATACTGGATGGTCTTGACCTCCTCAGGCTCATCATCATCCATGTCACCAATGTAGGCCTCTAGGATCTCTGTTTCCTCCGAGTCTTCCTTTTTTGCCACCTTTTGCTTCTTCCTAACTGGTGATTCTAGTATAGGAGATTCTTCCTTCTCTTTCTCCTTAATAGGTGACATCTTCCTTAGTGATTCTTCATGTGTGAGGGGTCCTTCATGCTTAGAGCTCTCTTCTTTTGGGGTCTTTCCTTTGAATCGGGACTTATTCCTATGCACGTAAGTGCTAGGCTTCATGAATGCTTCGGCGTGCCCATCGATTGTGTGGTTTACACACTTGGTGCCTTTTTCTCCTGCACCTCTTCTCTTTCCCTCTTCTTTGGCGCATGACCTTTTTCGATCTATGGGGTCTTTTGGAATGGAGACATCACTCTCTAGATAGGCACCTTTCTCAAACTTAGGCCTTATGCATAGATATACCCTTGTTGTAGCCCTTCCGATGATTGGCAACATTATCGGATTCATCATTGTACTTTGTGGGAGACATACTTCTCCATGTATATGCGCTTCTTAGGGTATACGAGATTTTGGCATAGCTCATGGTGGTCTTGGTCCACCTCACTAAGGTCAAACCTTATCCTTTTTGGCCTCCTTGAACCGGTTGACCCTTCTTGGAAGTATTACGTGGTGAAGGAGAAGGGTAGCTTGCACCATGGGCTCTTAGTCCCATTTGTCAATGTAAACCTACCAATGTAGAAATGTTGATAAACTAAAACTCTACCTCTCCATCCATGAGCATGGGAAACTTCTCTAGGATCCTCCACTCTGCCTTGAATGTGTCACACATTCATTTGTACCACTTCTCTAGGCGCGCCTTGTGAGTGACCATCATGGTTTCACAAGTATACTTCTTAAAATTTTTGTGGGTGAGGGATTCTCTTCTGGATACTCCCAAACAAAATTTTCTTGGCCCATCTAGTACTCCAATCTCTGAGAAGATGATGGTGAGGAGGACGTTTGCCGAATAAGATCTTTTCCCCTTCCGTGCTCGCTTATGATCTCATCCGCAATAAAGGAAGACAAGTTATAGATGGTCCCTTCTAAGATCTTTTAGGCATACATTTAACCATGCCTTGTTTACTTGCATCCATATTTCTTGATCATTAAGCTTGGTGACCAAGCACATGACCATCCTCATAACAGGTCTGGAATTTCTACGATGTCAAAGTACCGTGAACCCTTTTTGTAGTCATAAGCCTCCATAGTTTCCTTGATGGCCTCCTTATCACTCAAATCATCATCTATGGATTCCCCTTCACAATTCAAGCTAGTGAATTTGGATATCAACTGAGGTGTTATGCATCTTGCATGGCCTACAAAGTAGAAATGGTCTTCATGTATGTGTGACATCAACCATTGATATAGCCACTTGGGCTTACCAAAGTAAGGAAACTCATATAGTTGCAATAGCCCTACCTTTTCCAACTTTAGTTTTCACCTCGTTGTTATATATTGGCATTCCATCTAGTGTCCTTTTGTTAGTTGGAAAACCAGCTCCAACGCCATTTATTTCTCTGTAGTTCTCATGTGATGGTTGTAATCACTCACGGTCATTTTCTCAAGTGTGACACCCACTCTTTTCCCAACAACACTCCATCTGGGTACTGCATTTTTGCATACCATTCCTCATTAGAGCTAGTGATGGTAGTAGCGGTTTGTTTTCCTTTTCCCTTTCCCTTTATTTTTTGGTGAAATGGTCACCTTCTTTGGTGTCATTCTTTCTGTTGGTTTAAAATTTAAAACTCCTTTTTCTCTCTCTCTCTACTATTCGCTCAATCTTAAACTTAACTCGAAGAAATCCTTCTCTCTCTCATGCCCTAGCTGCCAAACCCTAACTAGGAAAACCTTCCACAAGACGGCACACTTCAAACTAAACTTTTCTCATGCCCATGTACTCCTTCCTCCTGGTTTGTAGATCCACTCTAGTCACACACTTAGATTTCTAGGATTCTTCTTCCTTCGCACAAATATCTCTAGATGCCCTAGTTCACAAGAGCACTTCAACTTCATAATAGCAAGGTAAAATAATGACTTTCCCAACCTCATATTTATAGTTTTTTCTCCTCTCCAACAATAAATGTTATACCACCTACCAACATACTTAACATTAAATGTGGATTTTTCCACTAGGCCGACCTTAAGTGCCCTTACCCATGTGCCCAATCCTATGTGAAAAACCTTCTACAACCTTCTGGTGTGCAAAAATCCAATTTGACCAAAGACTCTTACATGCACGTCTACAATGCCTCAAAGGAACTTCTTCTATCCTTTACCTGATTTTTCCCTCGCCTACCTCATGTTTTTCCTGTGCTCTTCCTTTGTATGTGGTCTTTGTTACAACTTTCTTGACACCATAATTCATTATCCACCATTTCCCCATGTGCTTTCTCAATCTTACACTTCCTTCTACTGGGCCACTCAACTTTTATTATTGGCTTATACTTTACTTTGCATTACTCCACCCCACACTAAAACATAGATGTGTGGTCCTCTCGCATATACACAACTTTAGAAAATAATGTGGTTACTGGTGCACAAGGTGCAAAAAATGAAACAAAAAGAAAGGAACAAGCAACGAGAAAGGGAAACACAAGAAAGAAAAAAGCATAAAGGGAAATCCTAAGCTAACTGGAAATACTACCTTATTTACAAACACCAAGAAGACTTATTTATAGTAGGGCTTCAGCCTACTCCCATTGAAATGACCTAGTAATCTCATCCCATCTAGTGCTTGAACTAGAAAAGCCTGAATCAAGGATGTATGAGATGATGTAAGGTCCCAACCAATGGAATTTCAACTTCCTAGGATGGTGCAAATACTTGGAATCATACAACAACACCATATTCCCAACCTAAAATTACTTTTTCTTGATATGATGATGATCATGCCATGCCTTTTTGTCTTGGTTTTTCTTTCTTCGACTCCATCTAGCAAGTGATCACCTTTCATCTAACTGCATCAACTTATCAATCCTCTCTTCCAATGCTTGTTCATCATCCAACCCTCCATGCACACACTATACACAACAATGGTAACATGAATTCAAATAAAAACAACTTCCTCCATGCCAAACACCAATTGAAATGGTGTGGCCTTGTTCAACCTTTGTAGGTTTCTGTATGCCCATAAAATGGACTGATACTTTGTCATCCCAATCTTGTCTTCTGACGTCACAAATCTTGGTCAACACATGTGTGACTTAGTATTTTTTTAAATGCCTCAGTAGTTCCATTATCATGTGGATGATAGGGGTAGTTTTGTGATGGGCCACCATAAATTTTGCTAGTAGAATCCTGACCATTTCATTGAGAAAATGTGTACCCCTATCACTGTTAAGCTTAAAGGAAACCATACCTACTGATTATGTTCTCCCATAAAAATATAGTAGTTGTCACTGCAGTGTAATCCTTTGTAGGTGTTTCCTCTGCCCATCTTGTCAAGTAATCAGTGTAAGTAATGATATACCGCAAACTAGTCCTTTCATGCGTGGCTACTGAAATTGGCCCTACAAAGTCGATTGCCCATTTTTCAAATGGTTCAACATCTGGCTATTGGTCACAAGGGAATTTCATCCTCTTTCTAGGTTTTCCAAGGCATTGGAAATGGTCACAAGCCTTGCAAAACTCAATACAATCCTGGTAGATGGTTTCCCACCAAAGCCCTACTAGTAGAATCTTCCACATGGTTACATTTCCTACATAGTGTCCTCCTACAATCCCACCATGTGTTTCCTCCATAATTACCATGTGCTCATGTTCCAATACGCATCAGCGTAGAACCTCATCACATCCTAACTTATACATATCTCCACTAATCAACATGTAGGGTGTGGTGCGTATATTGCTAATTGCTTCCTCTCAAGAGCCTTCATCCTTCCATGCCATGCCACACCTATTTTCAAGAATATTGTGATATCTTCCAAGTCTGAGGGCGCGTGCCACAACCTAAATAGTTGTGTGTCCGACATGGTATCCTCAATGCTTTGCGTGTCCTCCCCTGAGTTAATCCTTGATAAGTGGTCAAGTCCTGAATTTTTTTCCTGGTTTTACAACCACCGTGAACTCAAACTCTTGGAATAATAGGACCCAAATGGCATATGCACCCTTGCAAAATGGGCTTGTTCACAAGTATTTCAATGCCATGTGGTTTATATAGAATATAAAGGGTGTTGCCAATAGGTACTATCTGAACTTATGCAACACATAGATCATTGATAAATGCCTTGTGCTAGTAAATAGTTGTGTAATTTTGTTCCATTGGTGTCAACTTCTTACTTGCAAAACACAAGGGGTGATCAACAATTCCCTCACTAGGCTATGCTAGTATTACTCCCATGGTTGTTCCTGAGGCATCAACATGCACATGGAAAGGCTTATCCCAAGAAGGAAAGTGTAGTATGGGTGCAATGACAAGCCTATCCTTCAAAGTGTCAAATGTCTTCTACTACGCCTCTCCCCAATGAAAGGCACTCTTGTGTTTTAGAAATTCCTCCAAGGGCATGGTGATCTTGGCATATCCCTTGATGAATTTCTGTAGTACCCATATGTCCAAGGAATCCACACACTGCACTTTGACTAGTAGGCTTCCCTAATCCCACAATAACTACAACTTTGGTGGGATCCACTAGTAAGCCTTCCTTATATATAATATGTCCTAACAAGGTTCCAAATGGAGTAATAAAGACACATTTCTTAATGTTGAGGGATATCCTCAATTGCCGACATCTCTCAAACATCAACCTCAAATTGTCACAATGGTCTTTTACCAACCCATACATAATCCAATCATCTAGGTAAACTTGAAGAAATTTATGGATGAAGTCTGAAATGCTTGTACCACGATGTACGAGAACATAGTAAGTGTATTCTTCAATCCAAAAGGCATAACATGTAGGTAAAAATTCCCCATTCAAGTGGTGAAATTTATCTTTCTTTGGTCTTCCTTTGCAATCTTGACTTGGTGATACCTTGAGAACCCATCCATGAAAGAGTAGACCTCGCACCCAACCACTCCTCCAAAATTTCTTCAGTAAAGGGGGTTGGGAAAGGATCAATGACACATACTACATTTAGGTCCCTGTAGTCAACACAGATCCTTATTCTTCCATCCTTCTTGATATTGATGACCATTGGGCTTATCCATTTGATTCCTCCATATATTCAATGATATTAGATGTTATCATCTTGTCTATTTCTTCCTTGACCCATACACGCAAATTGATTCATCCGATAAGGCCTCTTTCGGATTGGGTGCACACCTTCCTTCAACTTGATCTTCATCTCCCCAAGGAATGGTGGATGCCTTTGAGTTCATGGTACCCACGAGGGAACAAATCTGGAACTCGTGCAATAGATCAATGACCTTTGAAACTTCTTTTTCCGACCAATAGTCCCCAATGATAGCTTCCTTAGGTTTTGTCTTTGTCCCAATGTTAACCTTATTTATTTTCAAGGGCTCATGGTAGGTGTGCTTGCTCACTCATCAATGCTATCTATGACTTCACGTGTACCTTCAGAATGGTTAACATCCAAACTTTCCATTTCTTCACCATCTACTACATAGACCATTTTTCCTTTTTCCTTTTCCATGCATGCATGCACTCAAGTTGTACTTCCTCTGATTCTTCTTCATCAAAACTTGTCTCTAAACTAGGTTCTCCTAGTAGCTCTTGTATTCTATCTTCCGTCATAGCACTATCTCCCATTGTAAGGTGCTTGATTACTTGTAATGCCTTATCCACCGATGGCTTTGTACTCCTATACTCAAAGCTTGAATGAGATCAGCCACCAACTCCTGCCAATTACTTGTTTGATGACATCTCTCGAATGAATATACCATGCACATGCACAACCTTGTAAGGTGGAATATAACTTATGCACCCATAATGAAGGTGGTAATGCTTCTACACTTCCCATCCAGGCCTTTTCACACTTGGACATGAAATGAGGTGGTCTCTTTACCATGGTAGTCTTGGATCATAGTGGGTGCATGTTGCTCCTAGAGAACCTTAGAAAATGTGACTCTTACCTCATGCCATTCTAGGAGGCTCTCCTGATGTGTAGCCCACCAGTACGTTGTAGTTCTGAGTAGGTTATAACTGAGCATTCCCCTTCTCTCATCCTCATTCTTCCACTGAGCCTCCATTTCTCACAAGAAAATTTTAGGTATGCTCCTCCAGAGTAACTTGGAAACTTCTTCCCTCCTAGGTGCTTGAATGAGTGCACCTTCATTACCCTTGTTACATATCCTCTCAACTATCACCCAATCAACTCATAAGTCCCATGTGCCCAATTGTCACATGCCATGCTAGTGGTATCACTCAAGGACTGAGCATCTTCAAACTGGATAACTCCCTCCGTGGGATGAATTATCTCTAGATCTCTGATGGAGCACACATAGATTTTGTCAAGGACTTCCTCTCCTAAGGGATCAGTATAGGCGTTGATTTCCCATATGTTAAAGGGATAATCACCCTTTCTTCCTTGTTCTCAAAGCTGATATACCCCTTGTTAAACCGTAGGTCAACATTGTTCTTATAACACCAAGGGTGCCCAAGTAATGCTGGGAAATTATCCACCTCGGCAAGTGCTAAGACTTCAAAGTCCCAGTGAACTTAGCCCCTTGAATAGTGATAACCACATCCTTCAAGACTCCAATGGGCATTTGCCTTTGTCTTTGTTTTCCATATACAACACATTCAAAGATGGTTGTAATGCGGGTCTTCCCATTTGATGCCATGCATCTAAGGTGAGAACATTGACCTCCACTCCTGTGATGAGGATATTACTAGAAGCCACCCATCAACAATTGCATTCAAAGTAATCTCCTTATCATAGTCAAGGCTGTGAGGAGGAAGGTTTGCATGCAAAACATGCCTTTCACGCTCGCTCGATGCATGTGGTACCTTCTCCCTCAACCATTCTCCTAGCAAGGGAATAATATTATCTTGCCTTAACATCCTACATACTTCCTTGACTTCATCTAGGTCCTCCTTTGGAGCCTCGACATTCTTCCTTTGCTCCAACTACTTTGACTGCTCCTTTAGACATTGGATCTCCCCTTGTAAACTCTGAATCACATCCATAGTCTCTTGATACAATTCCTTCTGATGAGTAGGTCTAGATACTTTCCATGTACCACTTTCTTCCCTAACAGTGTAGTTTTTGTCTTGGCATCTCCTTGCATGTGTGCCAAATTCTTCACGTCATCACTAACAATACAAAGTTCTAATCTTGACTCATGCGCCACTCTTGGCATCCACTGTGGGTTGGCCTTCTTTATACTCACCATCCCAAGCACCTTTTTTTTCCAAAGTGTTCTTGGCTCATGTGTTCAAAAACTCTGGCACTCTTTCATACTTATGTTTTTTTCGCACACCATGAACACTACAATAAGTCAAGACACTCACGCTTATAATGCTATGTAGATCCAAATTATAATAGGTTCCTCATGTAGGAACTCACTTCTTCCTCCACCGTGGTTACTGTGACCAAAATCCTCCATAAAAACCTCTTCCACGTGCTCCTCCATCTGTGTGCCCTTCATAACGATGATCATCATCCTTGGAACTACTTGCAAGACTAGTCTGGCACACACCAAGATCAATAAGCATCATGAATCTAATCAATCAGCTCTACAATCCTTAGTATCATGGGTCGTAGAGGTACAAATATTGCAATAGCAAGAAACATTCTTATGGATTTGCACATTGTAGTAGAGGACACCTATTTGCATCATGATCCCCATGGAAAATCTCACAATCTACCACCATGGCACGTACCGATTTCGAGGGAAACTATCCTTTGCATGCCCTTCCACTTCACATTCTGTACACCAAAGCCCACTACAAACCTCATGCGCTTGAGTTTATGATAACTTCTCCAACTACTTGGCCATTGCAGCAATTTGAGCCTCCAGAAAAGGGCTAACACTAGTATCAACACTCCCAATAGCCTCAGCATGCAAGGCAACTTCCAAGGCCTCATGGGTCTGTGAAAGTCTTGTGTGATAGTGCCCTTCTAAATGGTGTTATCAATCCTCCAAAAACCATTGAGCATGTTGAGAAGGGTGAATGTCATAGGATAGTTTTGACAAGAGAGTCTTGAACTATGTGTCATACTCCCACACACTCTCTTCCATTCCTTGTTGGATCTCCTTTGAGTGTTGATGCTCTTCTGTTCAAATTTAGGATATGGAACTCTACTAGGAAGGCATTCTTTAATGTAGTGTAGTCTACCACCATTTGATGGGGGTCATATTTCTGATACCAACTATGCACATGCCCTTGCAATGTCATTGCAAAATGACTTTGCCTTCCACTCTGGGGTAGTGATCCCTTTCACACACCATAGTAATTCACACTTGTGCACATGCTCTACAACATCTTCAATACCCATGTAGTCTGGTAAGTGCAAAGACATCTCAAAAATACTTGTGGAGGTGGTTGAGGCCCTTGTCCTCCTGATCAGAGCCTTGGTTTCCTCTAGTGTTTCCTCCTCCACTAGATCCACTGGATCCACTAGGTCTTGTTCCTCCTGACCCACCAGATCCTCCAAGATCCACTAGGTCCACCAAGTCCTCCAGCTCCTATACCACCAGATCCACCTCATGTAGTTGGAAAATGGCCTGAAGTGGTCGCGCCTAGTGTTCCCAATGTCCCACTAAACTACGTGCACCGATGGTTTGTGATATTATCCCACTTGCCATTTATGTGTCTCATGCCACTTCCTAGATGTGATACCCAAACCTTGTGTATTTTCACCTTGTCCAAAAATTCCTCCAAATATTGGAATGGTTTGTGTAGCCATGGATGTTCCGAATGAGAAATTATATCTCCTGGGAATAGATTGGTTACTCCCACCAATACCAACTGGGTTAACAATACTTCTCCCTTGATTTGGAAAACCAAGCATCAGGGGTTGTCACTAGGTGGGTTTAGATGCGCATCGATGGCTCTCCTTTCTCCATGTGATGAAATCTCATTAGAAGCTGAAGGGGATTCTCTCCCATGCTTGCCAAGATGGGGTAGCATAGACTTCTCAAGTTCCATGTCCTCTACGTGAACCTCAACTCCTTCCCGTAATGTTCTGCCTCCATAGATCCATCACACTTGCAACCTCACATTGTCTAGTCATCTCCCTTTCATGAGCTTCACTATACTTGAGTTGTCTCTCCTCCCTTTCCTTTTCAGCCACAATGTCTCGCCATCTTCCTCCACCCTAGCTTCCTCACCCAACACTCAGAGATGTTTAGCCACCATAGGAAATGCCTCTAAACTTAAGGTAATGATCAAGATCTTTCATAGCCAAAGGGATAACACGTAAAAATGATCCTCTGGGCTCCCTAGAAACTCAAACTCAACAACTTTTGGGAAAGAATACGTAGAAATGGCATATTCTAGAGTATAACCGGTCAAGCACTCCTTTCCATAAATGATCAACAACACACGTCCAAGTCAGATCTACATCTGTAGCCTCTGGTAATCATCTTGGGTCCATACGCATGATCTATAGTACCAACTCGATCTAGATGCATATGCTGAAATCCATTCATATAGTTCTACTTGGAAAAATAGCAGAAAAAATGTCTCATACAACTCATGGTACAAGTTCTCTTCTACCCATCTACATGCATGAACTCAGGTCCAATGTTGAATCTTTGAGAAAACTCATCCTCCGTGCTCTTAAACCATGTTTCAACACTTTCCAAGGTCATATTTCTATCATCACACATCACAAGGACCAAGATGTATGTCATTTCTCACAACAACTTCAAAAAGAGGTCCCTAGAAATGGAACCAAGATGTAGTCATTTTTATACCCTTATAACAATAGTCTAATCCCATGCACGTCGGCCTATCACCCAATGGGCATTGGGTGCTCACTGAGGCACTTGCGCGGGCACCGAGCCCCTCCTTTATGTGAGTCTTGTGAGAATACATCATCTATGACATATACTTAAGTGCAAAAGAATGGAAAAGAACCATGCATTCATTATGAGAACTTAGGATGAGTTTTATACCAATGCATTCATAAAAGAGAAGTATCTAACAAAATACAAAATTGATTCATAACACAAAGGAAATGTACTAGGTTGATGCCTAAGAACAACATATATATTTTAGAACGGGACCTTATATTCATGTTAACATGTTCAATAACCACATTACATTCACTTAAGGCCATAACAAACCCATATAATAATGCAGAGCAAGGTCATGCATCAAAAACTAAACTATGTCCTTCATATTACAAGGATAAACATAGACCCATCCCTCTAAATATGCCATCACTCCTATATTTCCTCTAATCCCAACCCATAGAATCCTCCATTATATTTCTGCAGATTTTTCCTCTCTTCCACCACACTCTACTTACCACTACTATTTCTATGACCTAAGCATCTCTATATATAGTGTTTTTCCTTTACCACCATGCCTTTTGTGGTAACAGATCAGCTACCAAGTGTCCAAGTGGTCCTCGATGGAGCATGCTTTCTTTGATCCAAGCTCTGTCCATGATGTCTTTTTGGATCCTTCCATCGCATGCATGGAATATTTCATTCTTTATCCTTCACCTTGATCCGGCACCTTATCCACTTTGTATGCTAGATGGGTCATGTTCTTCTTGTGTTGGATCCCTAGACTTTTGGCCACCCATAAAGATTGTTTCACCCACACATAATAACAAGGAGTTGTCTTGTTCAAGCAAAGTGATCTAGAATCCCAAAGTATTGGCAAGAAACCCACAGATTTTTCCACGACAAATATTCTACCCAACACAAGATTTCCTATTGTTTATTATCATTTCTAATCTAGTTATACATCAAAATAAGAGAAAGTAATCATTTTAACTTTTATTTTCAATCAAGTCGATCATTTATTAAAGAAATACACTTTTACATGAATTACACACAATTCCCTTCAATTGTCAATGATTCCTTTGAATCACCCGCAAATTCTTATAATCTAGCTTCCTTTATCAAATCATTTCATTTTATTAATTATTATCTACATCTTTGGACTTAATCTTGTTGAAAACATGTATCTATTGTAGATGACTATTCTAGGTCAGTCTCATATGATTACAAGCATCTATGATCTCATGATTGTTCAACAACATTTTGTGTGGGAGCAATTTGACGCCTTCATGAGATTACTTTGTGTGCCATTAGATTAGTACCGAACCTTGAAGACATTGAGGAACAATTTGAATTCCTCCATGAAATCTAATAAGCAATCGAAGACTTTTGGTATGACTACTTTAAATATCTTGATTGTCGATTAGTCGAAGCCTTGAAGACATTGAGGAACAATTTGAATTCCTCCATGAAATCTAATAAAGAATCAAGACTTTTGGTATGACTACTTTAAATATCTTCAGATTGTCGATTAGTACCGAACCTTGAAGACATTGAGGAACAATTTGAATTCCTCCATGAAATCTAATAAGCAATTGGATACTTTTGGTATGACTACTTTAAAGATATTTATCTTTCCGCAACTCTAGCTTGGGTCACCTACAAAAGAACAAGATCTAACTTTTCATGTCGATTTCTAGCTTCCTTACCATTGTCACTATCTATCTTATTATCTTTATAAACTCTTTTAATTATATCAAAATGAGCTAACATCCTTCAAGGAAGTCCTTTTGGATTCCTAGAATTGGCCTTTTTTCGAGAAGCTCGTCATCCTATTTGTATAATTCTTGTCTAGCTATATGTATTTGTAGGTCTCTTCAATCAAAAAAAAGGAGGAAAATTTGTTCATTGTTTACATCATATCACCCCGACATTGTGACTATCAACACATGTATCATTAAACCCTGTTATTTTTATTTTTAGGTACTTTCTACACTTAATATCATCTATCAAAACTACCTAATACATTCCTAGCATGCCCGATGGTACCCTAGTATCCTTTTCATTTAAATTCCCATTTTAGTTTCCATTTCTTTTGTTTTCTATTTTCATCCAAATTTTCAGCTTGGACCGTGTTGTTGTTTCTATTATTTTGCTTAAAATAAAAAATTGAAGATAAAAATAAAAAAGCAATCACAAGTACACTTTTCTTGTTTCTTTGTTTTCATTTTTCCTAGCATTGCATTTGTTTTCTATCCTCATCAAAGCAACATTTATTTTTGATCTAAAACAAACACTTATTTTTCCTAATCACATAGTTTAATTAGGGGTTAAATAAGTGCATTCAATTAACTCCCTTTACACACAACCAAACCACGTAAAATACAACTTACATTTAAAGACTCCTACCTAGGTGGACCTACTTGGATTTCATCACCAAGAGGATAAGATGACTCAATATTCTGGCTAAGTATAAATAAGTTGGTGGGATTTATATCAACTAACCACCTGACACCCTTATCACTGCGAGAATATGAAGTGAGGTGGTAAGCCCCAACACCATGCCTCGTACCAACACCAACACACATTTAGGACTCACGTACCTTCGTGTGTATCGAGGAATATGACCTTTAACATCACTTGAAAGTAGTCCTAGATGTCCATTTCCTAGGGCCTCTTAAACATTTTTCACATTTCATATTTTTATAAATTAATCAAGATAATTAAAATTCTCTTATGTGACTTGTTTGCTTGATTGTAATCAACTAGCCCTCTAGATTCTTTTATATCTTTTTAGTTATTCTTTTTCATTGTCCTAACCAAACAAAAGTCTCATTTACAAAACTCTGAAAACATGAGTGAATGCTTCCAACGATCTATATAAAATGTCCATATTCACATTGATGATGCCACACTTATAATTGATAAAGCATTGAGCATCTTCATCACCTCCAACACATGATCAAGAACCCCTTCACTCTCCTAGCATTCAATCCACCACATCTAAAATCCCGATCCATCTAGTCCTCATTTCTTCAACAGTGGGGATCCATTTTTCACAAAAATTCTAGATTCAAACCCCATCGCCCTTAAATCTTACTTAGTTTCTGAGGGGTGTCCTTCAACAATCTACACTTGAACAATGACCCCTATCACCAACGTCACTTATGAATTTTCTTGGCTTGTTGATCCCAACCATGAGTCAAGCATCAACAAATCCACCCTATTATTCTACTACAAGTGGATCAACAACATCTAATCCATCATCCTCATCCCCCATCATCACTTTCGATCTCAACAATGTTTCTTTACAAGACATAACTAATCAAAAACCAACATCCTCACCAGATATCTCATTTGGCTCTCCTCATCCCAAAATAACACCAACACATCTTCATCCAAATCTAGTCCTTGGTCTCCTCCACTATCCAAACACCTCATATAAGTTCAATAGCCATCCCACTTAGTATGTCCCAACCTACCCCTTCTCAACAACCCACATCATCTATTCAAAACATGCTCATGTCCATCCCAACATCGAAACCTCTCATCAATACGAGTTCTATCTCTAGTGTTCATCCCTCTTCACAACAGTCATCAACCACTCATGTTTCACAAATACCCTCTCAAACACACACCCTCATACCCCCTTATCCACACTTCCATTCCCTTCCAACACATACCTCAACAATCCCAACCTTTTATCCACACTTTTATCCCCTTTCAACATATACCCCAACACTCATAACCCCTTTTGAACACTTCCATGCCTATCTAATATCAATACATCCAACCCCCTCATAGCCTCTAGTTTTACATCCAAGTGTCATACAACATCCCCATAAGTACTCCCTTTTAGCATAATATCCATCTATCATATCAACAAATGAATCCACTTACATATAATTAATTGGGCCCTTCATCATCCAATCCTCAACAAAAACCATCACAAAATGACCCCTTATAGGCATTAATAAACATGATATCTATCCTTGAAGTGGCCTCTATGGGTCCCAAGACACACTTATCTTACAAATAGATTTTTAATGAACCCATCCATCCCTCGTACCATACAAATCATATCCTCCATATTGGGAACTTCTTAAGTTCCTTAGATTCTATAAGCAAAGAAGACCCTCAACAAAACATTCGGGCCTTCCATCATGCTTGTTACCTCATTACACATGACTAGGACCTCATGTGAGAGAACATTATCCATGTCCTTACCTCGACCTACATTATATTGGTACAAAAATATCCCCCAATACTCACTTTTCTCATTCAAATGACTCCCACATCTCTTCTTGGAAACACTTTTCAATCAAGGTTTCTCCACAAAGTTACCATCACCAATCTATATGCCATCAAATAATTCAAAGGTGATTCTATCACATATTTCGTCACCCATCGGTTGGAAGGGTATTATCAATCAATTATCCTTTTCCCTCCCAAAAATATGAATTAATCTAGTTATTTTCTTGCTCTTGCGCCAAACATATATCATCGACATAAAAATATAATCCTTTCAAACATTTTGAAACCCTTTACTATGGCTCGCAAACTCAAAATTCATACCCTTGAGGATGGTAGGGTAAAAATCATATCAAAGAAGCCTAAACCTTGAGTCCTTGTTCAAACCATCCTCTAGTCACGATAAATATAAAACATCAGAAAATGCATTCATCATAAAGAATTCTTCTAAGAACATTGATTCCGAATACACACACCCTCAATGCAATTATACCCATTGGTGAATCTTATAACATAGTTTTTATAAACTCTTAGTTTTTGTATGATCACCCTTCCACTATCTGCCCCATCGACACATTTGTCTCAAAACCTCTTGGTATCGAGAGAATTATTACTACAAATACCATAGGGTCAAGGGTCATGACATGAAAGGTGTCATTCATTTAGAAATCTTGAGGACCTTATCGAAAAGGTGAGTTGTAACTAGATAACCTAAATGCACCTCTAAATAAAATCTAGATGTTTTTAAACAACCCTTTAAAACCATTCTCCATTAACTAGTCAACCACAATCTAATTTCATTTAATCCCATCACACCATTAACACAATCAAAGATCAGTCATTCGTGTCTTCAATTTCTATTACTCCTATAATAGAAGAAGTACAATCCATAAATGATTCTATCACAAAAACAACAAACACATCAACCACACCATCTACACCATGTGTTTTTACTCAAAAATACTTATCGACTCACGAGTTCTCTTAGTATTTCATCGGGAAGACCGTAAATCTATCCACAACCATCCCATCTAATTCAAGCTCATCTTCAAGATCTTTTGCAAGCCTTGGAAAGAAACCCTACCTTATAATATGAAAATCTCTACGATGACCATATCACTGAACATTATATACACAATCTTAGAAAAACCCATTACACAATTTCCCATCCCTTCATCTAAGAAAGTAACAATCATATCACGTGATCATCGACCTCCTCAACACATAATCCAAAATCCATGCCTTCTATCTTGGGGCACACCCCTCATCAAATATTTTAGTCACTATTACAAAGTCTAATATCATTCCCACATCGAAAAATGACCCCTTCAAAATTTGTATGATCAAAAGAGACATCAGTTCCATTTAACCTCAATTTTGAAAGTACATTATGAGTAATCCTTGAGAGGCTCATCCAAAATTCCATAATAACTTTACACTCCTTTAAACCATCTAGATATAAAGGCTAGAAACCCTCATGGTATAATTTTGAAGCTTTTTGTGATTATCATCGAACACTAGGACATTCCATGGAGGACTATAAATCCTTCCATGCAACCATTCAAAGCCTTGATAATAAAGTTCTTCTCCCTACAGATCTAGAATTATCTAATCTAGTCAAAAAAACCCATCAAACATCTAAGACATCTACACCAAACCATCACCTACATCTATATCTACTAAAGGTGAGGCCTCTTCTAGGGAAACCGTGCTTCATCAAATTGATGTAGTATGTATAACTACTAGAGCTTGTACTCATGACCCTAAAATTTAGATCAAATAAAGTAAAATGTATCTATCCCACTCATTTCTAAGTCATCTAATATGATACCCCTTACTAAATCTAAAATATTCATCCTCACCACTTCACATACTTACTCTACCACTTTCATGTAAAATACTATCATCAAACAACTTCATCAAGCTCGGTAAATATTCCTCTTTATGAGCTTGTAAAAACTCCACATAACATAAAAAAATCCATGATTTAAACACTCAATCCATATCAGTACCCTTAGATGATCCACATCCATTTTCCAAACTTATTCGTACACACTCAAAATGTTCGCTTGCCATCCTTTCAATAGTTTTGAAATCCCATCCTTATAGATTGAAGACCATGACATTCCATTATTCATCACCTACCAAATTGATGATAATCTCATTAAGAGAGTCATGATAAAAAATGGTGCCAACATTAACATCATATCATCACATACCTTTGATCAACTCCAATTACCCAACACCATAATCGCCTGATCACTTGTCATATGTGAGCCTTCAATGACATCATTGTCACTCCCACATGGGCCCAATGGTCATCTTACCAAAAATTTGGTGTCAAGACCCTCCATGAAATCTTCTATCTAGTAGAGGAGAATTTCAATATAACATGCTATTAGGTTGACCTTGGATATGCATTGTATCCCATTCACTCTCCATTATTGTCTTAAATATGAACATGAAGGTAAAACCTTCATTATTCTAGCTGATCCAAACCCTTTCAAAGCATGAAAAATGATGTATTGACCCAATGATGTAGTTGTCCCTAAAATGAACTCAGGATCCTCTAATAAATTTTCTACCAGTTTATCCATTGTGCTCATCAAAATTACCAGATGATAACTCCTTCAATGATGAACACAACATCTTTCACCTGGGGAGTATCACCTCCTTACACTTAATTCTCTTCCTACACCAAAGACATATGGAAGACTCGATAAACAACCCATGTATGAACCTAATGTCCAGATGTTATCTCCTTCATTCACCACATCTCAAAACCAATCTCATCTATGGAGGGATTGATCATCTTTCTCCATGTCCTACTAATCAATGTCACACAAAACCTTTCATATCAAACTTCACATTTCTATATAACCAAGCCTTTACATAGATGTACCTCCATCGTTTTGTACGGAAGGATTAGACCTTAAATGTTATGAACAAGGTATCCATAACTTAATCCTTGATCATTCCCATAAACCCTCATGAAAAATATAGTTAGGTTTTGAAAAACCATCCTCAAAATCCTCCACAAGCACTGTATTGGATCCATAAGAGAACTAGAACCATCTTCCCAATCTACACACGATGACCCCATGGAAGAAAATGACACCATTTCCATCCCATTAATTTTTTTTAGTCAACACTATCACCTTAGGACCACTTACATATCAAACTAATGATGGTAATAAAACCCTCCCACTTGTATTACCTTGAAATGATAGAGGAAGATTCCCCTACCATTGACATTATTTAATGCCATGATGACCAATCCATCCTTTCCTATATTGGGGTAGAGGACTAATACCTTTAAAATTCTTCCACGACACATCCACACTCCTCAATGAATCACTATCGATGTTAACATAGGGACTCCACAAGATCCTCACATAGTCAAAGTCGGTCAATCCTTAGATTTGTAAGAATTAGAATACTTCACCGCCTTCCTCTCTAAACATAGTCAATATTTCACATGGTCATATAGTGATATGTTAGGTATTGAACCTAACATCATTCATTCATAATATCATCACCTATCTAACATTAATCTTGTCAAAAAAAGCTACGTAGGATGCATCCTCATGTGGATCTTCTCATCAAAGAAGAGTTATAATGTCTTCTTTCGATAATTTCATCTTACCCATTGATTATCCACAATGGGTTTATAATATTTACCCATAACCAAATCCTCTGGAAAAATTTATGTATTTGTATGGACTTTCGAGACCTCAACCTTGTTTGTCCTAAAGACAACTTTTTTCCTTCCAAACATCGATCGATTAGGTTGTCGATCTCACCATCGTCCATGAAATGATTTTCCTTATAGATGGCTTCTCTAGATACAATAAAATCCTCATCACCATATAAGACCAACACAAAACATCCTTCATCACTCCTTGGGGACTTTTTTTTACCATGTAATGCCCTTCAAACTTAAAAATGTAGGGGCCACTTATCAACGTGCACAATGACATACATTTTCCATGATCTTATCCAAAAATCGTATAAGATTACTACGTTGATGACCTATTAGGTAAATATAAGAAATGTAGGGATCATCATTTCCTATTGACACAATATTCACTCATCTTATCCAATACTTTCTCCGTCTTAACCATGCTAAGTGTGTATTCGATGTCCTCACTAGAAAACTCCTAGGTTCATCATTTTTTATTTGGGGCATTGAAGTATAGCCCCACTAAGATCAAATCCATCATCAAGATGCCTCCTCCATCAAACTCAAAAACTTCATAGCCTTCAAGGTAAACTTCAATGATCCCCTATTTCATCTCATAATTTTAGATTGTTGTCAACCTTTCCATCATCTCCTCCGAAAGGATGTACATTTTAAATGGGATCAAATTGTCAAAAACCTTTGATGACCTCAATAAATACCTCTTACCACCACCTTTATTACACCTCCATGTGAGGGGGATCCATTTTATCTCTACATATCCACTACTAATCATGCCCTAGGTGTCATGCTTTCTCATCGAGATGAACAAGGTCATGAACATGATGTTTATTATATAAGCCACACTCTTCATGACTATAAGACCCATTATAACAAAGCTAAAAATTTGTGTTGTGCCTTATACTTTGTAACTTCCAAAATCCATCATTATCTACTTAATCACAAAACTTAAGTCATGTCAACAACTTCAATCCTCTTAAAACCATGCATTCCAAACCGTATCATAGTGATCGTATCACTCAATGGCTCATGCTCATGATTGAGTTTGACCTTGAATCCATCTCACAAAAAGTATATTAAGGGAAAAATCATTGGTGATCAGCTCGCTAAAGCCCCTCTTCCTGACCAATCAACCACCTCATGAAAAATTCCCTGATGAATCTATCAACACTATTGATCAAAAATACACTCCTATCAAAATGAAACTTTTCTTTGATGGATCTAAGTGTCAAGTAAGGGGAGGTTATGATATAATTATCATTCCTCCTTGGGGACTCATATCCCCTTATCTTTCAAATCTAAATTTGAATGTACTAATAATATGGAAATACAAAGATCTTATCATGGGTCTCAAACCACCGCTATCATGTTTGGTGTTCAAATCTTGGACATCTATGGGGATTCACAACTTGTCATCAATCAAATCAAAGGAATTTATCAATGTAAAACAAGATTCTACAAAAATATAAAACCATTGTTGAATTCCTTTTAGAAGCCTTTGATCATTACACCATCCAAATAGTTCCATGATCTTCTAATAAATTTCGTAGACACCATGGTTTCTCTTACATCACTTATCCCCTATCAATGAATGATTTCAAAAATTTGTTTTTTATTGTGCACATACTTGATCAACCATCCCACAAAAATGAACTCCCTTCTATCAACCTCATAAAAATAATCCAAGACCTCTGGTACACTGAGACATTTGACTATCCTCAAAATCTAAAATTCCCTCCAACCTATCTAAAAATGCTAAACTGATCTTTTCTTCAACATGCTACCGATATGTCATCATAGGTGGTGTTTATATAAAATGGATTTGATCCTCTTTTATGATGTCTCAAATCCATGAATCTACTAAATCTATTCAAGAATTCCATGATGACATATGTGGTGGACACTTTAATGGTATGGTTGTCGCTAAATGCATCTACATGAATGGGATATTACTTGGCCTAATCTCAATCAATATTATTGTTACACATATGTTAAGAAATGCATTAAGTGTCAACAACATTCTAATCTCACTCACATTCCCAGTCAATGATTTACAACCCTCTCAAGATCTATGGCCCTTCTCATAATGGGGTTAGACCTCATTGGCCTCATCAACCCTCGTTCATCACAATGACATCACTCTATCATCACAACTACTGAATATTTCACTAAATGGGTAGAGGTTATTCCCTTGTTTTTACTAAAGAAAAAAAATCATCTGACTTCATCTATAACACATCATATGTCACTTTGGCATCCCTCACAAGCTAATCACTGATAATGGAAAGTATTTCAAAAATAAGGAAGTTAAGAAATTATGTGACACATTCAATATCAAACTAATCTTTTCATCACCTTATTATCCACAAGAAAATGGAAAAAAGATGAAGCTTCTAACAAAACACTTAACAAAATTCTTATGAAAACCATCGATCAAGTAGGAAAGGAATTAACATCTCAAATTGTATTTTCTCTCTAGTCTTATCAAACTAGCATCCATACTCCTACAGGTGCTACACCCTTTTCATTAGTCTATGGATCTAAGGTAGTCTTACCCTTGAAGTTCAAATCCCATCACTCTATGTATCCCTCATGATATTTTATCTCTCGATGAGGATTATCGTCAAGAACGTCTAACACAACTTGAGTTATTAGATGAATGTCTCCTAACAGCTCTCAAACACCATCATGTATATCAAGAGCGCATCAAACATGAGTATAAAAAATATGCCAAAGAACGTGAATTTAATATTGGTGATCTCATTCTCAAAGAAAATAAAAATTTCACTACTCTAGAAAGGAGTAAATGTGGAAAGTTTTCCCCTAACTGGATCGGTCCATATGTCATCACTCATAAGTATGGGTTGGGAGCTTATCATTTAGCCTCCCTTGATGGTACACCTAAAAAGGAACCTTTAAATGCCTTGCACTTGTGGCCATTTTCTACTATTAACACATTGAATCATTATGACATGAAAGTAGTCACATAAAATATCTTATTCCATCACCACGCATCATTTTATCACTATAATGATTTGAAAGTATGTGGTTTACCATCACTATCCTCAAAACCTTAAATATGAGCACCCAAAATCTGTTCATCATATATTTCACATGGAAAATTTCCTCTTCAATAGGAACCCTACAATCATTACATCCATCCACCTTGTCTATCAACTGAAGACATGTTACGGGATACACATGTGTAGTTTGTGCACACATCTTTTCCCCTCCTCAAAATGGTCTACTTGAGCCTACCCTCAACATCAAAAATTAAATTCAAGAAAATATATGGATGCATCTTATCAAAATATAGATTGATCCCTCAAAGGATAGCTATCAAATATCAATTTCATACTAAAAAATGGAATTATCCCTGAAGGACATTTGTCTATATCAAAAATATAGACCGATCCCTCAAAGGAAGGCTATCTAAAAACAAAATCAAAAAATGTAGATTGTAGACCACTCCCTCGAAGGATGGCTACCCACATCATTGTAAAAAGGCTTCTCGCATCAATCAACCTTCAAAAAGTAAAAATATCAAAATCATCCTAGGAAAGCTTCCTGCATGATCGATTTCCCACAAATAAAACTTCCCGTATTGATAAGTTTTTGTTAAAATGAAAAATAAATATAGTTGGGGCATGAGCTTATGAAGCCATTAAAAGGAGAACCTACTCTCCCACATAAACTACATATGTCAACCCTTCCCATGTTCTAGGAAGGTATACAATTTCATTTTCATCTATATCCAAGATCCTACATGTGACTACCCATTGTTAGTCATGTGTTAACATTTGTTATAAGGAAAAAAAGTTAAATAGCCTTCATTATACATTTTACCATCACATATGTATCAAATCCAGTTTAAAATTAAATTACTTCACATTTTATTCCAACCCATGATTAAAATACATTTTGATATACATTGAGATCATTATATCTGAAGTCATATCACATCAAAAAACTAAATCTACATCCATACCCATCATATCTAACAACACAATCAAATATATATCTTAACTTACATTAATATCCACATGTCAACATCATGTCTAAACATCACAATCAAAATCAAATAAATTAAACATCTATTATTTTAACATTACATATAATTTATATCAACAACACATAAAATATAATCTAAACATTTATCATATCAATATCTAAACACTACATCATCACATCATAAACATTAAAATAAATCAACAACATATGAATAAAAATCATAATCATATAAATGTGTCAAATGTACATCATCAAGAGTCTCAAAATTTGTATATCAAAAATATACATGAATATAGGCTTCAAAAAGATCGTATACATCAAAAACACCATCTCTTCTAGGTGAACTAGACATCCATCAACCGGGGCCTCCTCGAGCACTACTCCCCTCATCACCACCCTCACCTCCATCTAGTCCTCTACTAGGACCACCTCTATACGTACTCCACGGTGGTTGTACCACACTCACTACATTTCCTAGAAATAATACTCATCTATATGCCTGGTACATGACATATCAAGGCTCATCTAGCAATCTCTAGTGTAATATCTCCTCGTAGTACTATACTCTCACACATAGTGACTAATAATTTTCCATGCTCACACTACTAGGTGGTCCCATTTGACCACTATCTTGAGCCCTCGTTTCCTCCATCTCAGCCCTTGAAATTGAAGTGCATGTGATACCAAGAGCCTTTATCAAGGCCTCTCACTAATGTATGTACTTGTCTCGATCAACTATGGAATGTTTTGGCTTCACCTATACAATGGCTAACCACTATCTCAATCCCTCTCACTCATCCACCAAGTCATCCATATTAGCGGTCAATGTCATTCACTCACCCAATAACGTAACCTTCTCATCCTATAATCACTTGAATGTAGTCTCAAATGATGCCCTATCCTTACCACCCCACAGTATCCTCACCTCCTCCACCCTCACCCTCACCCTACTACCACCTAAGGAGCCACCTCTACGCGGGTTCATACATGTCTCTCAACTCTCACGAGCTGAGATTTCCACCATGCAACATAGGCCTCTAATGCCGACATCATCCACCATGGGAACCCCCGATCATCTACCTCCATCACCCCCTCCTTATCAGTAGCGATGGCACAAATCATTGTGATGGTCGGAAATGGTGTATCCACATCTCCATCATCACACTTATAGGTCATAACCTACCTCTCTATAACATCTTAAACCAATCTAAATTGTGGCCTCACATGACCAAATGTAATCAGCTCCCACTCCCCTAGTCATTTCCCTATACCCACATATATCCTGTTGGGTGGCTATGAGCTCACCCTCCTCACCCTACCATACTAGAAAACCAATGTATGGTCTCCATATGACATCACCACCCCTACAACCCAAGAAGGAGTTTTCAAAAAATACTCCTCCCCCCCCACTAATCTGCTTCACCCTATTTGACCTCTATCGAACAAATCCAAATATCTCATCCAAAACTTCTAGGCCTCCCCATGGTAAGCCCCATGGTCAATCTAATGCAATGTGATCATATATGCCCTAACATTAACAAGAAACCCACATCAATACCAAACCTCTTCTATATCCTCCATGACCACAAATCTATGTAATTCTATGTAAGTAAGGTAGGGTCCCATGCAAAAATATTCCTCTGCTCCATCATATTAACAACAAATCCTATTATCAACATCCATGAAAATAGAACCCTAGCAAAGTCGGGAAAATCATAACAAATAATCCCGATAATCATCGATTCATCAATGTGTGACCATCTATCTTGGGAATGTATAGTTCCCTTGTATGAAAATGCACTAGAAGAAAACTCTACTCTAGCCATCTCATCACCATATAGTCTCATCATCACCTCATGTCTCTATGTCTCATCAATAAAATAAATCCCCTCCCCCTGAACAAGTAACCTCAAAATCCTATGTATTTCCTCTAAGGTGATGGTCATCTCACCTATCGATAACCAAAAAGTACATGTGATAGGGTCCCATCTCTCCAGTAACACAAACAACAAACCTCGATGTCTATGGATATTCCTGTAATGGTAGATCACCCCAAACCAACATCCTCTAAGTGAGCCCAGTCATCATCTGATAAAGAGGCTCATACATCATCTAAAATTAGAGGAATCCTATCTCATATAGTCAATTTATCTCTCACTGCATGCACACTGACAAAAAAACATTTATTAAAATATTGTTTAATCAAAAATCTCATCAAGTTACAACATCAAAAAAAAAAATCATACTAGTCACCAGCGATTCACCATAATCTCTCGCGTTTCACTCTAATCGTAGGTGATTTTCCAAAATCATCGAAATTCTAGTGATTGACAAACAAATGTGTGCCCTGACTTGGGCCCATAAACCTTAAAAAATCAAAAAAAAAAAATGACAAAAAATGGTACTTACCTCTCCTAATGTGGGCCTCCTCTATCTCCATGATCCTCTGGCACCTCCATTTGTCAATTTTCACTCAAAATATTATAAATTATAGTTCTCAATATCTCTCAAGCGCTTGGTAAAAATGAATTACCACGATAACTATTAACTATTTAGAGGGTGTGAATTTTCCCTCTAGAATTACCGATGATTCCTTCAATTGCCGAAGATTTCAATAAATTTCAAGTGATTCCCTTCAAAATTGTCAAAAAACAACCTTTAATCATCCAAGTCATTTTAAATCATCATTTTCATCATCCCTTGTAAAAATAGCACATTTTTCCAACATGTGCATCTTTTTAGGGCCCCAAGAACTTTGTAAAGTCAACAAACAAATCAATCAGACAAAGTCTGGCTATATCAAAATCCACCACGGATTCTTGTAGCCTTATCATCGATAAGTCATATGTCTATAGGACACAAACCCATTAGTTCCCTTATCACTTGACTTCCTGATCTCAAAATCCCACCTTTATGGAAACATAATAGCATACCCATTCAGGATCATCTTTCCCACATTTGCTTCCTGTGAGTCATACATCTATCGATCATGAACCCCTTCGTCCCCCTATTATTTGATTCCATGGTAGCATCAAGTTCACCTTTTATGGAAGTCTTGTTTATATACCTCATCTTGGGGAAACTCAAAATGAAACACACACGTCAAACCAAAACTATCTTATCCAATCAACTCAATCAAAATGGTGATCATTTTTACTTCATCACAATCACCCCGGTTTGAGGTAAAATCACCCATCTAAACACAAAGTAAACCATCTCAATATTTTTTATCCAATATTTTTTCCATCACAAACCAATCGAAAAAGGGGAAAGTGTAGAAACCCTTTTTTTTTCACCCACACATACATCTTGCATACATACATTATCTAAGTCAACTCACTCACCTCGTAAAATCATTTTTTACCCCCGTGTAAACCGTATTTACCTATCAAAACTTACCTTAACCACCTAACCGCCTTTAACCTATCCTAACCCTTTTTTACCTAACCTCCCAACCACACCTAACCTCTCCCCTAACCATTTATCCTTGTCCCCATACCTAAAATCCCCATTTTGGAAGTGGTTGAAACCAATTCCAAACGGGTTTCTCTGAATTTCCTAGATCATTGGTGATTCCAACAAATTGCCCATGATTATAAATAGGATCTCAAACTCCTATTTCCAAGACTTTTTTACACATTCAATCTCAAATTTTTGAACTTACAAATGAATTTTCCACTCCATCAATCTCCAATTGTTGCAAAAGGCCTCTTCCACGCTAATGAGCCACAACACATAAATTTTTGTATCCACAAGTCCTCAAGATCCTCTTCACACCGTCAGAAAATCAACAAATTAACACCACATACTCAAGCGAGTCTTTGTGAGAACTTTTATAGCCATTTACACATTACAAGGTAATATCCTATTGTTTATTATCATTTCTAATAGAGTTATACATTAAAACAAGATCAAGTAAATCATTTTAACTCCATTTTCAATGAGTTGATCATTTATCAAAAATCACTTTTTACAAGAATTGCCCACAATTCCATTCAATCGCCAATGATTCCTTTGAATCACCTACAATTTATGATAATCTAACTTCCTTTATCAAATCATTTCATTTTATTAATTATTATCTACATCTCTGGAATTAATCTATCTTCTTACAAACATGTATATGTTGTAGATGACTGCTATTCGAGCCAGTCTCATCTTATTACAAGCATCTACAATCTCTCGATCGTTCGGTAACCATTCATGTGGGAGAAATTCAAAATCCTTCACAAGATTACTATATGCACCATCAAATTCACTGACTGACCGTAAAGACATTGAGGAATATTTCAAATTCCTCCATGAAATCTAACAACCAATGAAGACTATTAGTACGACTACTTTCAAGATCTTCATATTTTCACCATTGTATCTTAGGCCACCTACAAAACAAAATAAGATATTCCTTTTCACCTTGAGTTATAGTTTCCTTACCATTTTCATTATCTATCTTATTACATTTATCAACTCACTTAATTGTATCAAAATGATCGACATCCTTCAAGGAATTCCCTTTGGATTCCTGGAATTGGCCTTTGTTAAGCAACTCATCATCCTATTTGTCTAATATTTCTTGTGTCACTATTTGTATTTATATTTCTCTTCACTTGATGAAAGGAGGAGCGTTATCTCATCACCTTGACATTCCAAGTTTCAGTGTAGGTATCGTTAAACCCTTCTATTTTGATTTTTTAGGTACTTTTTGCACTTAATAACATCTACCAAAACTACCTAATATAATGACATTGTAAACCTTTTCGTTGCTATAGATAGAATCGTGTAACACATTAAAACTTATCCATTCCATCTGAAAAGTATTTTTTGTACATTTTTATAAGAGCCAACTTAGCTTATTTGCTTATGGGAAAGCATATGAGTTCAACCACCTAGCTTCAAGAAGTTGTTTCTTGTTTGATTGAGCTCCAGTTACCAATTTTGGACCATGTTAGTTTCCCTTGATTCAATGTATAGTATAGAATAGGGTAGGACTAATAAACATCCCATTAGGAGGTTCTTCACCTTTTTATGGGCCCATTACATGGTCACTGAGATAGTTTGTAGAATAGTGCAACCAGTACGTATGGACCCATGTTGACCCTCCAAGGTTCATTCGTTCAATGGGTAAAAAATAGTTTAATGATTAGAAACATGTATGATGAGTGTAAATACATTATTGAGTATAATTAAACAAGAAAGTTAACTAAAAGATATAATTTCATAATTTGCACATTTACCTAGAACTTTGTAGTAACAACAAGAATAAATACTATGCTAGAGGTTGTAAAATTTTATGTTTTATGAAAATATTTTTAAATTTAAATGTTATGAATACAATTGATTATGTCATGTAGTGCCCACTTCCCTTTGACACCTTTTGATACTAACCATGACACTGTTGACTATATTATGGACATTATTATAGTTTTGATTTAGTATGATGTTAGATGTTGGACCATGGATTATTGTTGATCTTGATTTAGTTATGATGCATGATGATTATTAGAGACACTTCATATGTGGATGATGATATACTATTTGACATGGATATATTATGAATGTTGTTTAGACATGTGATTTTTAGATATTGTGAGTAGACCTAGAAAATGGACATTATATGATGATGATATAGTTGTTGATATAAATTGTAAGTGATATTTTTGATTTCCTTGGTGTTATTGTGATTCATATGTATAGATGATTTTTGATTATATTTATATCATGTTGGATGTTCTGATATGGCCATGAGGCCGAAGGAGGTATTTGTGTTTTGCAGGTTAAAATATCACAACAAACATCGGGGGATTGGAGACCAACCACATTGGAATTCTAGATGAATTCAACAAGGTCACCATGGCAACTGTATTTGTTGTGTGTGTTGTATTTTATTAGGGATTCCCATGGGGGATTACCTTTGAATGTGACCAAGGGGTTATGTGTATTTTATTAATGTGGTTCCCTTTTATTAATGTTTGCATGTGTTTATTTTGTGGTGTTTTTACCCTTTTTCATTAGTTATTAAATGTTGTGTTAATGTTGTGAATAATCATATTGTTAAAATAAATAAATCAATCAAATTTGGGATATAAGAAAGTAATTATAGAAGTTTTTGGCTCTTGTATTAAATGTGGTAAGTGATGTGTAAGAGTTTTGTAAGTCAAATTTTGGAGTATGAAACACTCCACCTCCTTGGAAATTCGAATTTTTCCTTGGAGGCTGATTTTGGAGGCTTGTGGGACGATTAAAACTTGTCCCATACCTCTTAATTTTATTTACCAAACATACCTATGGTTGAAGGGTTGATTTTAGACCTTTTTAATGTATTTTTATAAGTCAAGTTGCATGTTTTAATTGCACTTTCTTCATGTTTTAAATTTGCAGTCCTTATGGGGTGTGGGCTTGGTTGGAGTGTGTAAGTAATTTTTCATATTTTCACCCACCTATTTATTATGCTTGGGGGAATGAAGTTGACTTTTGGTGTTGGAGTTGAGGATGTGTGATGTGGCATCCTACATGGATCCACCTCATCCTCTTCCTTAAATTCAAATTTTCTTGGCTTGTTGTGGGTTACTTGGTTACTGGATTTCACTTTGTGGCATACTTCATTTGGGGAGAATTTTCCTTGGCTATTTGGAGCTCTTGTTGATTTTGGAGGAGATTGGAGAGCATTTCATACTTGGGCATTGCTGATTTTGGGACTGTATTTTGGCATTGAAAGCTTGTTGTATTGGAACAAAATCTACCATGGAGAGGTAGGAGCTTAGCTCTTCATATATGCTTTTATTTATTTTTATGTTTGTGTGAATGGTGAATGTTTTGTGTGTTTGTTGGCTGGTTGGGTAGACTTCCTAGGAATGGTGTAGGAGAAGGATATGGGGAATCACGAGGGGGCATAAGGGAATGCTAGTGGCATCAGATTTATTGTGGAGGGAGTTTGGGATTGGGATCCACCATGGAAAAGAAATAGCTTGCATTTCTTACTTTTTGGGGGCATAAGGAGGGATTGTGGGGGCATAAGGATATATGGGAGATGTTTTATATTGGTGGTTTGTTACAGGTGGATACCCAATTCCCATTGGGAGGCATAAGTAGCTTCCCCCATAGTTCCTTGCTCCTTTGGCTTGCTTGATGAAGCCTTAGTATTGTTTGTATGTTTTAATGTAGTTGTAAACTACATTCTATTTTGAACTGTGTTTAAAATGTGAAAATGTTGCATGTGTGTTTGTGGAAGCCTTTGTTGCCATGAGTTGAATCACACCTTCTATTGCATTGTGGTTGGGGCTTGGGGCCAATGAAGAAGGATGGATTCTCCTCTTCATTGGATGTCTTGGTTGGGTGGAGAGCGTTGCCTTTCCCCTGCCTTTGTTGTGATCCAAAAGGAGAAATTCATGTTGTTGTTCTAGAGTAGAGGAGAAAGACAGTTTGACAGACCTTGTGAAATAAAATCTCATTGTAACCTTTCCCACTTTGAAGTGGATGAATTTGTAAATGTTTTGAAATGGAAAGATGTTGTATGGATTATGAAATTTGTAAAGTGAAATGAAAAAGAGATAGACTCTATTTTTGCTTTGAAAGAATGTGAAGGAAATGTAATTTGTATGATGAATTTTGAAGTATGAAAGAAGGAAGATGTATTTCATCCAATGATAAATAAATTCTTTAGAAATTGATCTTTGTTTTGTATTTCATCCTAGCAAATAATTTATCTAAAATGAACAGTTTGAACCTGCAAGCAAGAAATAACAATGAAACATTAAAATTGAACATGCCAGGGTATAAATGAGTTCAATTTGACAAAAACACTTAAGGAAATATTTTAAAACATTGCAAAATCGGGCCCAAACCTTTCACAGTCTTTTTGTTGTCAGAAGTTGTAAAAATTCAAATTGGAAATCAATCAAGCAAAATTACCTTCCAAATGCATCCTAAATTCTTCTTAGAATAATTCTCCATGTCTGTTTGGCATGTTGAGTGAAGGAGAAGATCAAATTGAATAGATCTAACAAGTTAAAATTTACTAGTTTTCTTTTAAAAATCCTGCAGACATTTTCTTAAAATTGACCCCTTAAAATTTATCAAAATCTAAAATTAATGATTCCTGTGCAAATAGGGCTTCAAGAGATTTCTAGAAAGTCATTGTTTTCCCAAAACTGAGTTCTCTATCAAAAGTTATGGCCCTATGAATTTTTCCTTCTTTGGCGGGCTGCATGCCCGAATTTTTCCCTTAAAAGCGTAACTCTACATTTTGAAGAAAAATCGATGGCTAGCTAAATCCCACCACGCATGGGGGTAGGAGCAAGTTTGTTGAAGGATGGAAGACCTAGTGGCAGAGAGGCAAAGAGAAGAAAGATTAAGTACAATGAGGTTTGCAATAGGGAGTTAGAGAAGTAACATGATATTGCAGTAACAAATGGCATTGAGGAGAGAGATGGCTCATGAAGGATTTGGATCTCATGCGAAGGTGTGGATCCATATCATCTGGAGCTCCCCATTTAGGAAAGTGTGATAGGGAACCCTAATCGTCCTCTTAAGAGAGTGCCTTAGTAGATATTACATAGGCGGTGAGCGCGTATCTGAATCTACCTAACAACCTGCCCTTGTGCTTGGTTTTCCAGTTTCTAGTACAACCAGTAGTCAGAAAGCTAGTTTGAGTAGTATAATAACATGAGTGAATCAAATAACAAGTACATCTATGGCTGGGTAGACATGTTCCTTATTATTTAGAGGTACCTTTTTAGGCGTGTCGTTAGTGCAGAATTTAGGTGCACAAAATTTTGGAATCAATTCAGCAGTAGTACCACCTCTGCATCGTAGGAGTTTAGTTTAATACCATTATTGGGACATAGGGTAGTACATCCTTTAGTTCACTGCCACTGGTGGAAGATCGGGGGCATAGGTGGCTCTAGTTCGTGGATTTGGTGGGTCCGGAGAAAGAGGTAACATAGGGGGTTTTGAATTTGGTGGTCATGGTCCTAACCAACCCCAAAATATTTACATGGAGATGTCACTTCATCTTCTAGAGTATGGGGGAATAGAGGATGTTGCTTGAGCATGTGCACATGTGTGAGATCTTGGGGTGAGAAAAAGGGATCACAACTTCGAGTGTAAGGAAAATAAGTTTGAACTACATTACAGGACGCACACACATTTGGTACATAAAGTTTGACCCCCGATCGACTTGGGACAGATTATACAACATTAGGGGATGCTTTCCTTAAGGAATTTCATATCCCTGAGTTTAAGCAGAAGAGTATAAGCGTGCTCAATGATATTAAGAAGGACACTAATGAGAGTGTTCGAGAATATGATACATGTTTCACGATGCTTTTTCTAAACTTTTGTATGATATCCATGCAAGGAATCATGTACAATGGTTTTTCAGAGGCTTGATCACACCTTTTAGGAGGGCACTATCACATAAGACATATACGGATCTACGTGAAGCGCTTGAAGCAGTGTTGCATGTTGAGGTAGTTGGGAGTGTAAAAATTGGAGTGATACCATTCTTGGAAGCTTAGATTACAGCTATGGCAAAGTAATTAGAGAAACTATTGACCAATTCAGCACATGAGACACACACTGGGATTTGGTGTATAGATTATGAAGTTGAGGGGCATACTAAGGATAGTTTTCCCCATAGGTCAGTGCGTTCATTATTGCTAGACTGCGAGATATGTCATTTAGACCATGATGCAAGATGATGCCCATTGTTACAATGCTTGATAAGGAAAGACATATCTTTCTACTGTAAGATTTTTTGATCCGCGACTCATAATATCGAATAGTGCGAGTTGATTGATCAAATCCATGATGTCATCGATATTGGTGTACGATGTGTAGGAGTATCATATAACTCTAAAGGTAAAAGTGATCACCATGATCGTGATCACATTCAAGGGTGCTACGATCAAAATGAAGGGTTCTTTAAACGAGGTCGTGGCAAAGGTCAAGGATATTGTGGTGGATTTTAGGGGTGAGGCCGTGGTGGTAAACGAGGTGAGTTTCCTCAGGGAACATGTTATACGTGTGGATCTCTTAACCACTATAGGTGTGAATGCCCTCAAAATATTACTTTTTCTTTGTATGGAAAGAAACATAACTATGAGGAGTTTTTGAACTTATATGAGCATCTTAGCAAGCAACATAAACAAGAGAACACGGGTGCAGGGATGGCTAGAATACATCGTGTAATGGAAAATCAATGGATGCCAAAGTTGACACCAGAACCTGAGGTAGTACCTACGAAGATTAATACAAACACTAAAGTTGTGCGTGCAAATAAATGTTGCAACAAAATCCTACCATTACTATGGAGAAGGTTTTACATGCAAGATACCCATATCCCACACATCGGAAGGAGGTTTATCAGGAAACTATGGAGATACTCAAAAATCTTTAGGGTGAGATACATGGTTTAAAGGAATAGTCACTTTAAGTGGAAAAAGAAGGAAACAAAAATGGTCCAGTTAGATGTTGATGATTTGAAAGAGGTATGCAAGATGTTATGCCAGGAGAATATTATTCCATTATTAGGGAATTATTTAAAGGGAAACACTCCATGTGCAGGCATTGAGAATGGATGGCAGATCCTACATGCTAATCTTCCCCCTCATAACTTAGATTATAAAAAGGAGATCAATCTGAAATTTTTTTGGATGGGTGGCTTTTGAGTAATATATTGATTGACACATGTGCATAAGTTAATGTGTTTACTTTAGATGCATGGGTGCAGATGGGTAGACCTCCATTACAACCATCCTCTAATGTACTATTTATGGAAAATTGAACTAAGGACACCCCGATAGGAGTTTTAAAGGATGCATCCATTACTATACTGGGCCAAGTTCATTAGGGACATTGAGGTTTTAGTACTTGCAAAAGCAGACAACTTCCCATCTCTACTTGGCCGCCCTTAGTGTTATGCAAATAATGTTGATCTACGGTTCAACAAGGGGTATATAAGTTTTGATCATAACGAAGAGTGCATTATTATCCCTTTAATAGATGGGAAATATCAATCTTATGCTAAACCTTTGAGTGAGGAAGACTCGAACATAATTTAAGTGTGCATCATTTGAAACACGAAAGTACTTGAGCCATTTAAGGAAAGAATTCTCCAGTGGGAAGATACATAGTCTATTAGTGATACTACAAGTATTGCTTGTGATAATTGGGCACATGGAACTTATGAGATGGTTGGGTTCAAAGTAAGAAGTGCATATGCGTGAAGAGACAAGCCTCATTGTATTAGGAGGATAGGGAAAAATTTTGTACCCTGGTACACTGGAGAAGGAGACCCTATGATATTCCTGCATGCCATGGAGGAACAATGGAAGGATCAAGTGGAGAGAAGAAATATATTAGTATATACCTTGCGCGAGATAGAAGCACACTCACTGGATGGTTCACAGGGATAATATTATGGAATGGAATAAAGTGATAATTTCTCTAACAACATAGTTTCTCATGAGGAATGCGCCTAATCAAATCTGCACATAGCATGATAATCATCTTGATCAGCACCACATTCGAGAGTGTGAGAGAATCTGGATAGAGGGACAAGAAGCTTTACCACCTTCACTTTGTGGGTGCACAAACTTTATTTCACCTTGCATGGTTACGCACACGCTTGGTACATTTATGTGGAGCTACATACAAAGATTGGAAATTGGCAAGATGTGACTGTAAGAATGATATAGAATATTGACTACTTATCCACTAAACCTCCTATAAAAGAGGCATTACGGGTTATGAAGTGCTTGACTATGGGAGACAGTGCAAAGGATGAAGAACTCATTCATGATTTATTTTAGGAGGTAGACCTAGGAGTACGTTTTGATGAAGAAGATGAGACCAATGCCGAACTACTCAAGTGTTCTTGCATTGAGAAGGAGAAAGGAAATATGGTCTACATAGTGAATGATGAAGAAATAGAAAATTTGGAAATTGATAATTCAGAAGGTACGCACAAGGTTTTAGAAAGTGTGGATAAGAAGGCATGTGCCTATCATGAACCTATGAAGACTAAGAAAGTTAACATTGGCATAGATGTTGAACCTAAGGAGGCCATAATTGGAGATTATTTGTCTGATTCTGAAGTGGCTAAGATAATTGAGTTACTATGTGATTTCCAAGACTTATTTCTTAGGGTCTACCATGAGTTAAAGGGAATACATCACTCTTTGGGTGAGATGAGGATTAAGCTAAATGAAGGTCCACTCCCGGTCAAGAAGAGACCTTACAGGATTAACCCTAACTTATGTGTAAAATTTAAAGAAGAAATTGACAAGATGTTGAAATCCGACATCATTAAGCCCCTAGAGGAATCAAAGTGGGTTAGCCCAGTAGTGGTAATAAGTATATAGAAATATGGTCGGATTAGGATTTGTGTGGTCTACATAGAGCTGAATGTTAAATGTGTGATTGATCCTTTTCCTACACCTTTCACCAAGGAAATATTATAAGGTGTTGTAGGGCGTGAAATTTACTCTTTTACAAATGGATTCTTTGGGTATCATCAGGTAAGAATTGTAAAGGAGGATTAAGACAAAACAACTTTCACCACTGAATGGGGAAGTTTTGCATACACGGTGATGCCCTTTGGATTGAAGAATGCGCCTACATTATTTTCGTGCATAGTTATTCAAACATTCCAAGATTTTATTCACAAATTATTACAAGTTTACTTAGATGATTGGATGGTATATGGGCTTGTCAATGATCATTGTGATAACTTGTGCTTAATGTTTGAGAGATGCAGACAATTAAGCATCTCCTTAAACATCAATAAGTGCATATTTGTTACACCTTTTAGAACTCGATAGTATTTGCAAGGAAGGTTTATTAGTAGATCCAACTAAGGTTGCAGTTATCGTAGGCCTGGAGGAGCCTACCGGTCGAGTGAGGTGCATGGATTCTTGGGCCACACAGGGTATTACAGAAAATTTATCAAAGGATATGCTAAGATTGTCACACCCTTGGAGGAGTTACTAAAAGGAAAAGGGACATTCTATTGGGTAGAATCGCAGCAACACGCATTTGAATCCTTGAAGGAGAGGTTTACTATGGTGCCTATTATGTGATTTCCCTCATGGAACCAAAATTTTCACATACATGTGGATGCCTCTGGCACAGCCATTGGCACAATGTTAGCTCGGCTGATGAAGGTATTATAGATCATCCTATTTATTTTGTTAGTATAAATTTGACTCTTGCAGAACAAAATTATACAACTACAGAGCGTGAGGCCTTGTCGATGATCTATGTGCTACATAAGTTTAGAAAATACTTGCTAGCAACACTTTTTGTGTTTTATACAGATCACATGACATTGAAATACTTGGTAAATAAGACCATTTTATAGGGGAACATATGTCGATGGGTTCTCTTATTCTAGGAATTTGATTTTATAGTCATGGTACAACCAGATAAAAGTAATTATGGCATAGACCACTTATCAAGAATTCAATCAGGAGAGGATGTGCAGAAAATTGAAGATACAATGTTAGATGCACATTTGTACAAGTTAAACCACACCCCTTCAAAATTGGAGGATATTAATGTCTTTTTATGCACGAGTGTATGTCACTAGAAGGAATGAAATCCTTAAAGAGGAAACAACTTGCAATTCATGCTGCACCTTTCATGTTGAAACGTGGTGACTTATACAAACTAGGCTGAGATGAAGTATTGTGTCAGTGTGTACTAGAACATAAGCACAAAAATATCATGCAAGAGGATCATGGTGGTATTGCAGTGGGAACTATGCAGATAACACCACTGCACGCAAGATTATACTTGTTGGTTTATGGTGGGAGACCCTATATAAGGATTATAAAGAGTATTGTAAGGCGTGTGATCACTGTCAATGCCTTGGAAAACTTGGGAAAAGAGATGAAATGTCATTGAGGCCTATTACTAGTGCAGAGCCATTTGAAAAATGGGCAATAGAATTTGTGGGTCATATTTCCCTAGCTGTGCGTAGAAATGGATCGCGCTACATCATCACTTGTATATATTATCTTACAAAGTGGGTAGAAGCAACACCTACAAAGGATTGTACATCAGCTACAATAACAAGGTTTTTATGGGAAAATATTCTTACTAGATATGGATTTCCATTGAGCTTGACAAGTGATAGGGGAACACACTTCTTGAATGAGACAATCAGGATATTATTGGATGAATTTATGGTCACACACCACAAGACTACACCTTATCACCCTCAAGAAAATGGGACTACTAAGGCCTTTAACAAGATATTGAGCCAAACCTTGACAAAAAAATTTGATGTTGGAAGGAAAGATTGGGATGATAAAGTTTTTGTTGTACTTTGGGCATATAGAACAACCTAAAAAAGGTTGAATAAGGCCACACCCTTTCAAGTTGGTGTTTGGTGCGAAGTAGTTTTTCCCATGGAATTCATGTTACCTTCTTTGCATATTACATGCATGGGAGGTCTAGTTGATGAGAAATCATTGGAATAAATAATTGAAAAGTTAATACAACTGGATGAGAGGTGCGTCATAGCACGTTGGAGTCAGAAGTAGGAAAAGGCCAGGAAGAAGGCATGGCATGACAGACACATCAAGAGATAAGAATCTTGAGATCGGCTAGATGGTACTTGTTTATGATTCAAATTTTTGTGCCACCCAGGAAAGCTTAAGGTGCATTGATTGGGACCGTATGTTATCACTCACATACTTAAATTAGGTGCTTCCAGTTAGAGGCACTTGATGGAACATGGTTACTGGTTACTTCAATGGGAGTAGGTTGAAGCCCTACTATAAATAATCCTTCTTGGTGTTTGTAATAAGGCAGTATTGCCATTTAGATTAGATTTCCTTTACTGTATTTCATTTAATGTATTTCCTTCTTTGTCATTTATGCTTTTTCAATTTAGTTCAATGTTTTGTGTAATAAGTGTGTTTACGTGCCAAAAGCTGATCATAATCTAAAGTGTTTATATGCACAGAGGACTACACATACCCTTAGTGTGGGGTGGATAAATAAGGTATGGAAAAGAAATAAAATCATAGGTAACCACAAGAGGAACAAAAGGAGAAAGGTTTCCAAATTCATGAGAAATTATGAAGAATTGCTAAAAAAAATTAAGACCACACATAAGGCATTAGGCACTCAGTATAAATCAAGGGAGGTTGCGGCATTAAAGACTACGTATGTTGGGTCATATTGGATAAACTACTTCAACTTAAGGAAGTGCAGGTAGAGGAGATCTGTGATGGATAAGTAGAGGTGTGCCAGGAAATTATGACTTGGGCGTAAGAGTTTGAGGCATGAGACATTGAAGCGTGGGATAATGAGGTGTGTAACATGCTCAAGAGAAATTAATGTCATGTACAATAGTAGGTGGAGAAATTAATGAAGGGAATTTTTGAAAACTTGGTTTAAATTTGGCATTCTCAACGTCATTTTCTACCTTGCAAACTTGAGAAGAAATTACAAAGTGCAAAAAGAGATTGAGACGAAGATAATTCTATAGATTGAGTAAATTTGTCGCATTGTGAAGCATGGGGTTGAGTACCTAGGAAGGGAAGTAGGATTTAAGGAGTGGTGCATGCGTATAATGGAAGGGTGACTAGGGTTTTCATTTCATAGCTAGGGTTTTTGTATGCATTTACATAATCAAAAGGGGCGATGGCACCATGGAAAGATCTAATAGTAGAGAAGGAGGTTGATGACCCAACAGAGGAGTGGCTGGTGGAAATGTTGTATCCATAAGGATTCATTGAAGGGTGGTCATGGACAACAAATATTACTTAGTGTAGGGTTGTAGAGATTAACCACCACACTATAAAATGTATGAAGGACATTGTGGCGTAAGTCTACGAAATACTAACCGATGACCCATGATGACACTAGGGTTTTGGATGCCTCAATGAAGAAAATAATTGAGAACATGGGCATGATGTAGATCCCGGAGTTTCCTACTTTAGAAATCCAGAAATTGTACCAGTGGCTAATGTCATGGGTCTATGAAGATTATTTCTATTTAATGGGTAGAAAAATGAGGATAAATACCAAGTTAATCGAGAAGGTAATAGGGTTGTGCGACATGGGTTTAAAAATTTCTAGAGACTTAAAAGTAGCCCTATATAAGTATAAAAAGGGGGTCGAGCTTTCAAGGTCACTAACATTGCAGACATGGCCACTAGAGTAGTAACGCGGTTAGCAAGAAGTAAAATAGGGGCCACTGAGTGATGGAATGAGGTAAACATGTGTTGGTTGCATATAGCACACAAAATGGCCAACAAAACCTACTACAATATTGTTGGTTACATTGTAGAGAGCTTGGTGAATGAGGTGTGCATCCAAGTAGAAAAAGGTGAGAAGATAACCTGGGGTGCAATTTTGTTATTAATTGTGTTCAATGAAGTTGGGGTACCAAATGGTCCTAGGGAAAATATATGGGAGTTTTTGTTGGAGAACAAGTCCCCAGCCAAAAGATATGCCAAGTACATGTTGCATGGGTCTATTTCCAACACATACAAAGAGTACTTGGAAAAGTGGTTTCGAGAGATTGCACAGGGCATTTGAGGGAGAATGGTGCATTCCACGCAAGTTACCCAAGGTGTTGAACAGGGGAGGCTGAATTTGCAGTCTACCAACATTTCATCTTGGGGGCACATCCACATAAAGTTTGGGAGAAGATCTTGTGGTGTAAGTTACATTTTGCATTTAACACAAGGTATTTCAAGGACTCTGTAAATATATTTCATGACACACATCAACTCGAGTTTGATGCAGAAAAATTAGACGTAGACATACACATTTTATGAAAAATATATGTATGGCTAGGTAAGGAGGCCTATGTCAAAACTATGGAGTCTAATACTATGGACATCACACCGAGAGAGTTTGGTTATAGGGAATATTAAACCAGTGCACGTCTACATATACCTCAGACCAAGGTTCAAGGATGACAAAGTGGTGAAGGGCACGTATATGACTCTTCTAAGACCTCCTAAGAAGAAGAAAATAGTGGGGACTTTAAGGAATGTTGCATCTGTGCCCCTAGATCAAGAGGACCCAGTACATATAGGACTTCAAAACGTCCTAGAACAAGAGGAACCTGAAGACAACACTAGACTTGTGCATACAAGAAGGATTCGAGGAAGAGGCCCACTTCAGAGATACTGGTGCTGGAACTTCACAGCTAGTAAGGAAATCACCGTGTGTGACTCGGTAAAGGATGAAGAGAAGGAGAAGAGAAAGCACATGAAGTATATCCCTATACAAGATAATCAAGGGAATCCCCACAACCAAGAATGTAGTAAGTAGAGGAGGAAAATCAAATAATTAGGGAGATAGAGTTGAGGCCACCCCCAAGATGGAGATACAAGATGATGGAGATACATGATGGAGTCCGAGAAATCACCCATCGAAGATATAGCATTTTTATCTCAAGGCTCTTAAGGGACTACGCCTAGACGAGGTAGCCCGAAAGCAAAAGGAGCATAGGGAACCAAAATGAGGCTTCTACTAGCATTCATCAAGCCATCCAGACATGTTGGCACGAGATGGTTTGGTCCCATAAGCTCTTGTTTGAAAAATATAGTGTCCGGCAGCCTTACACCGACTTAAAGCTGCAGTATTTCGCGTGTTTGCAAACAATAGGAAAACAAGAGAACTGAATGGAGATGGATAAAACCATGAGAGGATTTCATAGAGGGCCTCGACATGAAGTTTTTGGATCTAATGAGATGTCTCTAGGTGCCACGGAGTCCGAGAAATCACATGTTGAAGATATATTGTGTTTTGGTCTAAGGGCTCTTAAGGGACTACGCCCGAACGAGGTATCCGGAAGCACGGGGAGCATCGGTAACCAAAAAGATGCCTCCACTATCATTCACCAAGCCCTCTAGATGTGTTAGCATAGTTGATTAGGTGCCAAGATATTCTTTTTGCAAAGTATTGTGTCTGACAACCTTATACTAACTCAAACTACAATATTTTGCATGCTTACAAACAATAGGACAATAAGAGAACCAAATAGAGATATATCAAACCAAGAGAGGATTTTGTAGAGAGCCCCAATGTGGAGGTTTTGGATCTGATAAGACATATCTAGGTGACATGGAGTTTGATAAATCACTTGTCAAAGATATAGAATTTTTTTGGTCTTAGGGCTCTTAAGGGACTACGCCTTGACAAGGTAGCCGGAAGCACGAGGAGTGTAGGAAAAAAATGAGGCCTCCACTAGAATTTACCAAGCCACCCTAATGTTTTGGTGTAGTTGGTTTGGCACCAAGATCTTCTATTTGCAAAGTATTGCATCGATGACCTTTATCTTGACTGAAATTGCACTATTTCACGTGTTTGTAAACAAATATGACATGATGTGAGAACCGAATGGAGATGGATAAAACTACGAGAGGATTTCGTATAGGGTATCGATATGGAGGTTTCAGATCTAATGAGACATCTCTAGGTTCCACGAAGTCTAATAAATCACCCATCAAAGATATAGCATTTTTTGGTCTCAAGGCTCTTAAGGGACTACACCCCAGACGAGGTAGCCCATAAGCACGAGGAGTGTAGGGAATCGAAATGAGGATTCCACTAGAGTTCACCAGGACATCAAAATGTGTTGGAACAGATGGTTCATTCCTATGAGCTACCGTTTGCAAAATATAGTGTCTAACAACCTTACACTGACTCAAACTGTAGTATTTAACATGTTTGCAAACAATAGGACATCGAGAGAAACGAATGGAGATGGATGAAACCGTGAGAGGATTTCATATAGGGACTTGACATGGAGGTTTTAGATTTGACAAGATGTCTTTAGGTGCCACGGAGTATGAGAAATCACCTGTCGAAGATATAACATGTTTTGGTCTCAAGTCTCTTAAGGGACTACGCCTAGACGAAGTAACTCGGAAGCACGGGGAGCGTAGGGAACCAAAATGAGGCCTCCACTTGCATTTAATAGGCCATTTGGATGAGCCGGCACAAATAGTTTGGTACCACGAGCTACCATTTGCAAAATATAGTGTCCGAGATCCTTACATGACTCAAACCGCAACATTTCAAATGTTTGCAAACAATAAGAACGTGAGAGGATTTCATAGAGGGCCCCAATATGAAGGTTTTAGATATAACGAGATGTCTCTAAGTTCCACGGAGTCCAAGAAATAACCTATCAAAGATATAGCGTGTTTTGCACTCAAAGCTCTTAAGGGACTATGCCTGCACGACGAGGTAGCCTAAAAGCACGGGAAGTGTAGGCAATGAAACGACGTCTCCACTAGTATTCACTAGGCCATACAGATATGTGTTGGCATAGTTGATTCAAAGTGCCAAGAGCTATCATTTGTAAAATATAGCATCTGGTAGCCTTACACTAACTCAAACTGTAGTATTTCATGTGTTTGCAAACAATAGGACAGCGAGAGATCCAAATGGATATGGATAAAACCGCAAGAGGATTTCGTAGAGGGATCCTACTTGGAGGTTTTGGATCTAACGATACATCTCTAGGTCCCACGGAGTTTGAGAAATCACCCATCAAATATTTAGTGATTTTTGTTCTCGGGAATCATAAGGGACTACGCCTGCACGAGGTAACCCAAAAGCATGGAGAGCATAGGAAACAAAAATGAGGCCTCCACTAGAATTTACCTAGCCACTGATGTGTTGGCATAGTAGGTTTGGTGCCAAGAGCTTCCGTTTGTAAAGTATTCTGTTTGACATCCTTACATTGACTCAAATTGAGTATTTCACGCGGTTTGCAAACAATATGACAACGAGATAACCGAATGGAGATGGACAAAATCGTGAGAGAATTTCATATAGGGTCCTAACATGGAGGTGTTAGATCTGATGAGACGTATATAGGTGCATCTCGAGTCCAAGAAATCACTGTCGAAGATATAACGTTTTTTGGTCGACAACCTTGAACAAAAGTCTATTTTACAAAAACTCATATAACTTGAACAAATGACCTAAATTTGACCAAAATTTTTGTAAGAAGCATCATGACACCTTATATCATCTCCCATGATTTATAGAAAATTATAGTTCTACTTTTTCTATCCCATCTCATTTGCATGCTACAATAATGCATGCTAGAATAGTGTAAGGTTGTTCGATGCAATATTTTGCAAACGGAAGCTCTTGGCTGTGAACCGACTATGGAAACACATTGGAGTGTCCGGGTAAATGTTAGAGGAGGTGTCATTTTGAAGGCCAAAGGTCCATATGTTTCAGGATACCTCTTTTGGGTGAAGTCTCTTAAGAGCCCTGAGACCAAAAATGCTATATCTTCGACGGGTGATTTCTCAGACTCCATGACACCTAGATAAATCTCCTTAGATATAAAACCTCCACATTGGGGCCCTCTATGAAATCCTATTTCTCTTTTTTTCATCTCCTTTCAGTTTTCTCGTTGTCCTATTGTTTGCAAAGGTGCAAAATAGTGTAGTCTAAGTCAGTGTAAGGTTTTTGGACGCTATATTTTTCAAATGATAGTTCGTGAGACCAAAACGTCTATGTCAACATGTCTAGATGGCTTGGTTAACACTATTGTAGGTATTTTTTTGGTTCCCTACACTCCTCGTGCTTCCGGGCTACCTCGTCAGGCATAGTCCCTTAAGAGCCCTAAGACCAAAACATGCTATATCTTTGATGGGTGATTTCTCGGACTCCATAGCACCTAGAGACATCTTGTTAGATCCAAAACCTCCATGTCGGGGCCCTCTACAAAATTATCTCACGGTTTTATCCATCTCCATTTGGTTCTCTCACTATCCTATTGTTTGCAAATGCACAAAATACTACAGTTTGAGTCAGTGTAAGTTTGTTAGATGTAATACTTTACAAACGGAAGCTCTTGGCACTGAATCAACTACAACAACACATATGGATGACTGTTGAATGCTAGTGGAGGCCTCGTTTCTATTGACTATGCCGCTTGTTCTTCTAGGCTACCTTGTTTAGGTGTAGTCCCGTAAGAGCCTTGAGACCAAAACATGCTATATATTTGAAGGGTGATTTCTCAAACTCCATGGAACTTAGAGATGTCCCTTCAAATCTAAAACCTCCACCTAGGGAACCTCTACGAAAACCTATGTTGGTTTTTTCCATATCCTTTTAGTTCTCTCATTGTCGTATTCTTTGAAAACGTGCAAAATAGTGTATTCTAATTTAGTGTAATGTTGTCCATTGCCAATCACCTGAATAATATAGGTGGTTCATATGATGTAGGTGATAAAATGAGAATTTTAATAAGATATTTTAACAATATAGGTGGTGAAATGAGAAATTTTATTTTTTTCCTTTCTAGTATTTAATTTCTCTTAGCTTCACTTGGTTTTAAGAATAATAAATTCTCTACTTGATAGTTCCAACCACATAAAGGTGGAAATTTTTTTAGCACCACTAACCTACATAAACATGTTAGTAAGTAATTAAATCAAATTTTAAATTATACGGAATTTAAACACAATCATTAAAGTAAATATTCAAATTAAATTCATGAAGAACATACCTTTGCAAATTCAATCCAATGAACCACAAGGATCAACTCTACTCTTGACAATAGCAAGAATTGCTTCATGATATGATTCACAAACCTTCCATAGATTCTTGTTTAATGGCCTACCTTGATATTTGATCAATTTAATATTTGTTGCAAGAACCAAATGTGAATAGTGAAGTATCTTTCAATGTACTTCATAGTCTTCAAACAACCAAGTGTTTGATTTTTTGATAGGATATCATCGAAGTCAAGTTCCAGTGACTACCACTGACCTAGTGGGATACTCAAGGTTTTCACCATCAATGACCATGGAAGTAAAAAAATCCCCTCCGCACAACTAGACAAGAAGTATTTTGTTCCCTCTTCATTAAATTCCATCGCAATAACTATAAAAACATGCCCTACATAACAAAGTAAAACTGAAGTCAAATTTAAAATACATTAAGAGTTGACCATTTAATAATTTATAAATCTAAAACATGGCATGTACATATATGTATGTACCTTATTGCACTAAATCATAGACTTGGTCAAAGTCATATGATGTTATCATTTGATCTAAAGACCCTGCAAGTTTTAATGCTCATGGAACTGGATGTGTGTCAAGTGGAATTAGAGTTCTATAAGTCCATTCATCTACCCATTGTTGTGACTCACATTCATTCCATGCAAAATCAATGCATGATATACAAAAACATGTCATACACCTAGTATAAATAGTCCAAGCATTTGCATATGAACTATGAAATGAGTGCATATCACTTGATCCTCAGAATCGTCATAAAATATTCAAAGTTTGCGGATGTTTCTCCTCTATCAACAAAAATATCTACAAACCATTGATCTCTCTTGAGATTTATGGCCCATATTCTCGACACACCAATCAACAATGTTTTTTACATCGTAAATTTAGCATTGTCCTTGAACTTTAACGCTTCTCTTATAAGTGCTCTTTTCACACATGCTCCTACACCATCATGCTCTCCTTTTCCATGCCCTACCTTAGTAAAAATCAGATATGTTGTACATTTGTTTCTTTGTACATCCCGCTTAGCCAATAAAACATTTGTGCAATCTTGAATTGTGATTTGCGGTTGTTTGACCAAATGTAATGTTGATTGAAACTAATGTTCCTCTCATTCAAGTTTGCATAAAACACCGGAAACACCCTTGTACATATTCTCGTAGAATGTGTCCGATCATCACCGATGTAAAAATGATACTTTCTTAATATTTTTCGATCTTTCTTAGTTCTTTCGAAGAGTGCATGAATGTTATATGCACGAAAATAGGAACTTGCACTAAGTTATAATATTGAGACCGAACCTCCATTTGTGGTTGCTATGTGTAATTATCTGTGAATTCAAATACTGAAACAATAGTACCAAGTGTAAATGTTTCATTGCTTAACTTGAATTGTTCATCCAACCATCGAGCTCTATGTGTGTGCCTTGCATATTCATAAACAATTTCCTCTCCGAATTTGACCATATATTCGATACGGGTAATTGTTTTGTAACAAGCTCACACCTCTTATATTCTTTTTCATCTTTTAATTGATATGTCGGTGATTTATTTTCTTTGAAACCAACCAATTATTTTCCTATTGAATTTTTATTCTCCTCATGAATACAAATTTTTATATTTGACAAGCCACACACATACATCATTGACGTTCCATCTAAACATGCTTTGTTATAAAAAAATTATCTTTTTGATTTTTCAAAAATATTGTCAAAATAAATTCCCTTGAATATTTTGGTGGGAAAATTAATCCCCACTCATGCAACATGATTTCAATATGCAAAACACGACGTATTCGACAAAAAAATCATAATGCATTGAAAATTCAACATGATGCCTGCGCAGAAGTGGTATGTAAATGATTGATTTTCACATAAAAGGGTTTGCTCATTTCAAATAATCTTTGGCTAATGTTAATTTGTGGATTTTCATTCTTAAACTTAGAGAGCAATTGTGTTTGAGTCGTATTTAAGAAATTTTTTGCACACAACTCACAATTATGAGAACCTATTCTTATTTTTATTGTATCTCTTCTATTAAGTGACACCCTTGTGTTCTCATTCCAAAATTTTATGATTAATTTTTTTAGAATATCAGATGTATTATTGTCTTTCTATGGAAGTCTGCTAGAGAAATTTGAATAGTCGGTGTTATTGACTAACTCGAGATGTTTACATCTCTCTATTGCTTTCATTAGTTTTTTTGTTTAACTTCACAACACTACTTGTTTTTATAATAATGTGTTTATTAATTGTTTTATCACTTACTATACAATTAGTATGTGCACGCCATGTAGCATTACTATCTTTGGTGTGTCTTTTTCCACCTATAGTTTGGTATGCTTTATGTATGTTTTCAACAATTGACACATTTTGATCATCACCATTAGATGTTCTTAACCCCAAGGTCTTAATTATAGGTATCATCTTAATTAATTTCATCAATGTAACAAATAATTGAAATCTTTGTGTGTCATTTAAATTCTCAAAGTAATTATCCCAAATTTCAGTAGCTTTTCTTCTTGCATTTATTTCAGAAATTTTGTTAGGCATTGGTTTTATAATGTTTTCATCAATTTCAATTAAGTGAATTGGTTTTCTTCACAAAATAGAAAGAGGTGTTCTTAGAGGTGAAGATTCATTTACAAGGTTACTTTCTTCATTCAATGTTTTCATACAAATTTTGGGGTTAACATTTGGATTCTCGGGTAAAGGTTCAACAACTCAATTCATATCAATTTATTCATCCATAACAACATTATTATTTAATTAAATATCCTTATTCATTGCAAAATCATTATTCTTTACATTTTTATTATATATTTCATCCCCATTTTCTTATACATTAGCTACATTTGATATAGTAGATGTACCTTGCCCCCGCACAATTTTTTTGCATTCTCTTTATTTTTTTATTTTCATCTCTTCCAATTTCTATGGTGTCTTGTTCTTGACTTTCCTCTTGTCCTTAGCTCAAATTTTATCACCCATGATTAGAAAAATTCAACTAGTGGGGTAGGGGAAAAAATGAACTACTAAAAAATCATGTAAGAATGTATAGAAAATTGTAGACCAAACAGAATGTATGCAAAAATCTCATGAAAGAGATGAAAGGGACGTTGGGGGACCACAATGTATAAACAAAGCATAACACGTACGTGTTATGAATTTTCCTTTTCCAACCCATGCCTCAAGGCTTGGGATCCGGTTTGGATCCCCAAGCCTGAGGCATGGACCTGCACAAACACAACAAACTACATGTTTTTGTAGGAAAATACAAAAATCTAACTTCTCGCCATGATAAATCAACATCAAATGATCGATTCATTTTAAAAAAATTATACCACGACGTAAAGAAGAGTTTATTCTTTGTATAAATATTATTTTCCAATTTTTCTAACAAATATAAGGTTTCCATATTATTTATTTTCTAACTATGCCTTTTTATAGCTATTTTTTGAAGTTTAAACATGTCTATCTTTTGTTGTGTATCTTTTTTTGACTCATCAAAATTAAATAATTTTTTTAGGCACAAACTAGGACTAATTCTATACATATTAAAAAAAACTAATTTTTGATTTTTTTTGAGGTAGTTAGGGGGCATGGTCAGAGCTTCGTTATTTTTCAAAACATAAAATTTATATACTAGAAAAATCATTAAAAAAAAATACTCGCTAAAAATCTAAAAAAATCTAACACAAACTAGATGCTCCTAGCTATCTTTCTACCAAAGGGTTTTCAAAAATACTAAATGGTGCTAAAAAAATGGTGGGGGGCACGAAAGTCACTCTATTATGTTTTTTTAACAAAAACAGGAGCACTTATTGGTATTTTAGTTATTTGACCCACTTAAACTTATCTGTTTTCAATAAAATTTAGTAGCTTAGAAACTAGACTCAAAATTCTATGATTCATATTTCTACATCTTCCAATTTTGAGTGGAACTATTTCGAAAAACTCGTACAAGTTGAAGTTTTTTAATTTTTAGAAAAACACATCCACTTAAGACCCCCTTTTGCCCCCCAACTTGGTGCACTTACCCATGGACATAATATAGATATGAAGATTTTGCAAATTAGTATTAATGAGAGAACATTTTCTAGCATTATAAATAATAGATCCCTTCCAACTAACAAGTTTATTATGAAATATATCAAGAAGAGAATTCCAGATAACCATAGAAACTTTGTTAGTTCCCAAAGGAAGGCCAAGATAAGTTGTAGGAAGTGAATTAATCTCACAGCCTAGAATGTGTGTAATCTTCCTTTGACAGTTGAGGGGTGTGTTAAAGAAATATAATGAAATCTTCTTTAAGTATTTATGCTAACCAAAAGCATATTCATAAATATTAAGGATAAGTTTCATCATTTTAGCCTCCAAAAGAGAAGCAAGAAGAAGTAAAATGGTATCATCAACAAATTGTTGATGAGAGACTGTAATCTCCAAGGAAGTGGGCTTGAATCCCTTAAGGTAGCCAAGAGAAATGGCTTTAGTAATGGTGTGGCTGAGACTATTATCCATAATGATGAAAATAAGAGGAGATGTGATATCTCCCTTCTAATGCCTCTACGCTTTAGTGAAGAAACCCACTGGAGAACCATTCACAATGACAAAGAATCTAGATGTGGAAACACAAGATTTGATGATCTTCCTAAAATGAGAAGTGAAACCAAATTTCTCCAAGACTTTGTTGAGGAAAATCCAAGATACTCTATCAAAGGCTTTGTTCATGTCTAGCTTAATAACCATACCTACTTTTTACTCTTTTCCATAGAGTGAATGGTTTCGTGAACCATCACCACCCCATCCTAAATGAGTCTCCCTTTGACAAATCCACCCTAATGTTTTGAAATCAGAGTCAGAAAAAAGGCTACATTCTAATATAAAGGGTCTTAATAAATATTTTATATAAGACATTTAGACTTATGGGCCTAAAATTCTTGAAATCTTTAGCCCTAAGTTTCTTAGGAATAAAAACAATGAATGTGTTATTGATCTCCTTAAGAATGTTACGAGTCGTGAAAATTCATTAATTTTTTTGAGAAGGTCAGTAGAGAAAATATCCCAATAGTGATAATAGAATTTTTCCAAGAATCCATCAGATCCCATATATTTATCACCTTTAAGGGAAAATATAGCCTTCTATAACCCATCTAGAGTAAATGGCTTAGAAAGACCAAGGAAATTCTCTTTAGGAATGAGATTGTTGGGAATGGAGTCTAGAAAAATATCAACAACATCTTCATAATAAGGAGTGTTATCATTTAAAATATTCTTGTAGAATGAAATGGCATATTCTTTTATAACATTATGATCCATAGTGATAGATCCATCAATCAAGGAGACCTCAAAAATTCTATTATGAGCTCTATGCTTAAGAGTAGTCATGTGAAAAAAACTTAGTGTTATGATCACCTTCCTTCAACCATAAAGCTCTAGATTTTTTCCTCCAAAAGGACTCTTCAAAGGCACAAAGGTTATGAAAATTAGAAAGAAGATATTTTTCCAAAAGATAGTCATCGAGTTCATACCTTCAAAATCCACCCTTTGTTCCAAGGATGTTAACTCATCTTTAATCTTATTTTTCTTGTTAAAAATATTACCAAAGACATTTTTGTTCCAAATTTTGACTTTATTTTTTACATTCTTAAGTTTTCGAATGATCTAGAATTGGAAAGTTCTTTCAACCTCATAGTTCCACCATTCCTTAATTTTATCCTTCAAATCAGGGTGGTCAAGCCACATTTTTTCAAACTTGAAAGAATAATGACTCGGCTTGGAAAAATCAAATAGACTTAGAACAATAGGATTGTGATCAAAACCAATTCTAGGAAGGGAAGAAAGATGAAAACCTTGGTTCATGATCCAATCTAGCAAAGATGAGAGCTCTATCAAGTCTGACTTGAATATGATCTTCACCTAATCTTCTATTAGACCAAGTATATGGGTTACCATGTAGGTACATGTCCATACAATTTGAAGAGGAAATAAAGTCAGAAAGATCATCCATACTAACAAGATATTAAAAATTTTCCCTCTTTTCTCGGAGGGAGTGAGATGGGTGTTAAAATATCCTATGATCATCTAGCGAAAGCTATCAAAATTACTTCTAAAGTTATTCAAGTCTTTCCAGAGTTACCCACTTCTATGTAAAGAATAAGTAGCATATCTATTTGAAATAATCCAGACAAGAGTATTATCATCCAAGTGAAAGGATTTTGCAAGATGATTATGAGTATCAAGAATCACTTTACCTGAAACAATAGTAGGGTCCCATAGAATAATAACACTCCCAAACAATCCTTTAGAGTCCACACTAGAAATATCAGCCTTTTTTAGAAATTTCTTGTACAAATATTCAGAACTTCAAAATTCATCTTAGTTTCTTGAATTGTCATGATGGTAGGTCTACAAGTTTTCTTTAACTCTTTGAGAGTGCTCTGTTTACCTCCTCCATTAATACCTCTAATATTCCAAGAGAAAATCTTCATCGAAAAAATTTGGAGAGGTGTTTTAAAAATGGTCCAAGGTAGTTTGGGTCTCATATGTAATATTTCTATTTGTTTATTTTTTCCTTTTCTCATTATTAGTTGGCCTCGCCTTTCAATGAGTTATCACTAGTATCATCATTCCTTCTAGATGATCCTGGTTACTCTTGAACTAGAAGCTTCCCAATTATCAATTTTCTTCTTTTTGTCATACAACAAAGCTTCTCGGAATCCCCCATACCCCTTGTTTCTTCTAGTTTTAGATATTACCTGCATGAATTTTGGGGATAAAACATTGCTCCAATCCTTTAAGATGTGATTTGGAGTAGGGCTAGCTCCCCTTCTTCCTTTTCGAGTAGTTTAGGTTGGCATGCTACCTAGTTTTCATTATATCCATATCTAGCTAAAAATTTGTTGTTGTCTAGTTATTTATCTGCTCACTTATTGATTCATGAGTGTTAGCCATTACAGCTATTAGTAGTATATCGAAGAGAGAGGTTGTGTTGTTGAGGTGGTGTTATTTTGTTCACAAACCGATTCTTCAACTCACGGTTTCTAACATAAACCCTTGATTTGAATCCATATCAGGTTGGGTGATTGTCTTATAGTGATCGTTCATCAAATAAATGTGTCCCTCCTTTATACATTCATACACATTTTGATCTTTAGGATTTTCGATCTTTGGGTCGAGATGGATCTTAACCAGATGGATAATATTAAGATTTGAATATTATAAGTTATTGTAAACAAGTATTTTAGTCCCGTAAAGGATGTGTATGTACTTTTAAAGTATAGTTTGTTGCAAAATGTTCCTTCTAATATATTTTGACCAACTAAACCACATTTCCTCTATTTTTCACATTTTCAAGATTTTTCCTATCTCTTTTGGGTGTTTATAGTTTGCATAGATTCTATCAGTTTACGGGAAGAGTTTTGAGTGGAAACAGAGCATGAAATGGTGTTATCTCCCTTAATGTTCATCCATTCAATGTTATATCTTATTTTCCAACACATCTCTTCTTTGTAGTTAGTTTTAGGTGTATTTTTAGCTTGCATAGGTATCTTACAACCTAGACAATTGGTTTTGTAGAAAATATTATCTTTGCACACCTTTATCATCATCCTTGATAAATTGGGAGCCTCCACATTGCATTTTCGATTGGTAGGATGCTATATTTTCCTTCATTTGACACATTCATGCTTAAATATCTTTGATGTTAGTTTCTTTTATTTTTGACTTTGCATATTTACCCCACATTTGGCAAGGAGATGGATATGATGGTATTTATATACAACATCACTTCATAGCACATGTGAAGAAAATTCTCCACTTGGCTCACCTTTTGGCAAAGCAAACAAATGTTTGACTAGCTGTAATATGAAAAAATAAGCTAAAGTGTGGATTTGAAGTAAAATTTTCATGGGCGAAATGAGTGCAATTCCATGTGGTCAGGTACTTAGGAAGGTAGAGGTTTGAGAATTTACTAGCTGAATATGCAAAGATTTGAATGAATATCACATGTCCCCAAAACCAAAGCAGAGTAGACATAATGTAAGAAGTTAAATGGTTGATATGTGGTGTTGAGGATAAATAAAATTTGACTAAGGCATAGAAAGTGATTGCATAGTCCAAAATTAGGGATTTCACCATGTGGAACAATCCCCTTGCGATCAAGTGGAATCCATATGGGTGGTAAGTGGCACATTTTTGTGTAGTTAGGTATCTAGATGATCACGATTAAGTGGTGGCCGGCCAAAAGTGTAGAGACATAAATCAATGACATGTGGCATGAATTTAGGCCCCCGAAGCCCATGGGGATAACATGTTACAGAGGCCCAAATGGGTGGCATATGGATCCAATATTGGTGAAATAAATTATGGAAATAAATATATGATTGAGATACATGAAACAATCTAGTGTAGTCATACAATAAGGGAAATGTAAACAAATTTAAGAAGATAATCGAGCCTAAGGAAATCATGACCTACCACGTGGAACCAACATGGGCCCCCACATAATTAGATCATGAGACAAATGTGAGCATTAACCTTTGATGACCAACTATATATCAATACATGGCCCAATCATTAAAAGGATGGGGAGGACTATAATTTTTAAATCAAATGATTACCCCAAGATTTAATATCACAGTGGGTGGGAGATATATAGTTTTGGGCCATATAATTTGATTGAGGGAACTAAATCATGCAATAATAGATTCATTGGAGAGATCCCTGAAAATTCCATCAAATGGAACATATCTTGGGCCCTTAACCCCTATTTTTTATGAGTAGTATGCAACTAAATTTCTTGCAATTATTTTTCTTATCTAATGCAAGTCATAGTTCAATTCAAATCTCCATGGATTTCATTTCTTGATCCCGACACTTCAATGTTTCATATAGACCATTATCCATAAAATGAACACAATTTTTTAGAAAATTTGAGTTTTAATATCTTCTACAAAGGATTTTCTAGTTAGAAGTTAGATTTGGTTGATTTATTGTCCATAGATACAATATGGGTAGGCTTGTGAGCTTCCAAATTTTAAAATTTTCCCTCTATTCTCCCATTATTCTCTTTTATGTTGTTATAAATGTAAATTATTTCATTATAAAGGGGTCCTCATGTAGGGAAACCTTACCCTTATGTCTTTGGCCTCTATGTTGAATAATTATAATGCATCCAAAGTGTCTCTCTACTACTTTATAAAAGATTATGCATACCATAATCATTAATATAACTCTATTTATGGCCCAAATCTTCCCTCTATCGTAGTATTATCTCCTTGTCATCTACTATTTTTGGTTATATTATGTTTGGGTTATAGTTGTAGGGTTCTAATGACATGTGTCTAAAATGAAAAAAAGAGAGCATCCCTCCTTCTCTCGATACAATCACCGCCCTTTATTTTTAGGTTTTCTCCTTCTTCCTTTTTCCTTCACAATTATTTATTAGTTTGGAGTAGTGGTTAGCATTATATTATTTTAGGAATATATATGGTTATCTCCATAGTACTGACTTAAAAGGATCCATGGCTCCAAACCTTAGAAAGTGCTCCTAAACTACTCATCCGTGGGTAAGAAAATCCCATTGGAAAATATTTTTTTGGGAATGTACAATGGGGCCTTTGTGTTTCTGTTGTAATAATTTATAATATCTATTGATGAAGAAACATAATTTTTTACAACTATGTTTTGGTGTGTTCTTATCTCATTTAGTTTCTAAACTATATTTCCAAGAACCTGTGACTCCACTATTTTTGAGAATCCATTCATCTCATTTGTGGACCATTTCCACCCTTCCTCCCAACTCATTCCAATGTGGTTTCACTTCCATGGACTATTCCTTCACCAAATTGAAATCTTCTCCACCTTTTCATGCATAATAGTAGTAGTACTCCTTGTAATCCCTACCCTATTTATAACCAAGCTGGCTTCCCTAAGGGTCCGAGATATGAAAAATTTCATGACCAATATGCATATGGACCAAATAAAACCTATGAATATGGATATTCTAATATTTTTGGTTAATTTGAGGGGTAGGTGTATGTATATGTTGAAGGAAAATTCATCCTCGATCCTAAGAGAGAATAGAAGATATAAACCATGGAGTAAAACATGAAGAAATTACAATAACTAAATGCAAATATGGATGCCAAGCAGTCTAGTCCAAAATATCCCTATCAATAGGTGTTGGTGAAATAATTTTTCATGTTACAAATTATTGGTTTCCACAAATGGTCATGAGGCTAAGCCCCTCATTCTTGTATATTGGGAGGCTCCCATTATTGAATGTAAAATAACTAAAAGTTGTGGTTGGCCATCATACCAGGGATCACATAGGAATACTCCACTAAAGTTGTGGAAAATTGATTTTACAAGGTATAAGGGAGGAATTTACAATGAAGAGAGGTAAAGGGGAGTTAGGAAATAAGGAGAGAGAGGGTTACTATTGTGAGTAGGCTTACAAAGTTCACATAAAATAACCAGAGTAGGTCCACATTCAATTAGAATAACACAAAAATGATAAGAATAAAAAATCATAGATAGAATTATATTGATTCATTCATCAAAAGAACATACACCTTTCTTGGTTTTGCAAGATTACCATGTTTAAAATTTTGAAAGTAGATAGATAGAATAGAGGAAGATAAGCATAAAAAAGGGAAGGATTGCAGCTTTGTAGTAGTGGTTAATCTCAAAAAATACAATCAATCAGTAATTTCCCCCTTGGAATAGAGAGGCCATTACAATTTATAGATTTACAAGGAGACTCTTTATCTTCCCCATGTGAATTTTAAACTTAAAGTGCAATCATTAATCAATAAAAAGAACTTTAAGTGATTTAAGTCACTTTTACAAAATTTCTTCTCAACGAACAAATAGAATTATGGAGATAGAAAGAGAAAAGAAAATAAAGAGAGGTGAATCTCCAAGATAGAATGATGAAGGATGAAGAAAATCTGATCATGAAGAAAATCCAATCCTATGATGAACTCGGTGAAATGCCCCAATGCAGTTGATGAAATTTTGATCCTTGACCTCTTTTACTCTATGAGAATAAGTGAGAAGAACTTGATGAGTGAACCATTGGGAATAATGAATAATTACCTCTTTCACTTAAATCAATCCTTCCAATCCATGAAACACTTTCAGTCTCCTTGACCAATTGCACATGAGGAGAACTTGGAACCATTTCTCGCACAATGCAACCATGGTGATCCTTCCACCTTGAGAATATTCATAACTAATGAGATGCAATACAATATCCTTCTCGGCACCGAGGTGGATGAAGGAGAAAGAGAGATTAAATGAATTGTCATTAACTTTATGATCAAGCACCCACATGAGATAAAGAAAAATTCCCTCTATGATCATATTTGGTAACCGAGACGACTTCTCATTTTTCTGAGTCACGAATCAACTTTCATACCTATTGAAATCATGAATTTATCCTCATCACTCCTATGAAACAATCCCCTAGGAGATTATTACCACATAGTGGTGGTGGAGATTTTCAAATGTTGAGAAGAACCTCTCAGAATGAGGGTACTCAAAAATAGACTATTGTTTACGAGTGAGGTATTCATAAAACTTGGTCACGACATGATGCATAGGTTAAAAATAGATTTGTGATTTGAAACAAGTGACCATTTATTTTGAATGGCATACTTTGAGATAAACCATGGAGGAGACATGAAAATTCTAACAATAATGGTTTCCAATGTGATATCCTTTGAACAATCCAATTGAATGTTTTGTGATCAATAATCCTCCCACATGTGCTAAATCAGGTCCACAAATGAGATTTCCTTCTTCCACCTTTCGCTTAAGATGATCAAAATTCACGTGCGCCAGTGAAACTAAAATGGGCCTATATATGGATTTGTTACGAATTATCTTGCATTTTTATGATCCCAATAGCCTTAGAAAGTGATATAAATGATTTGGTGCAAAGGAAAGGGGAGTCCACAACCTTTTCCAAAAACATATAAATTTGAGTGCAATCCGGTGTTACATGCTTTGCTAATTCCATAATCCGGGAAAAATTTGAGAAAATATAATCTAAAATAAACATGAATTGATTCGTTCTAAATCTAATCCCAAGACTAACAAGTGCTCCCAATTTGGTGATATTCCCTTGGTAAAATAAATGATGAATTAGAAAATGAGATCGGCCATGGGAAATGTTTGATAAATGGTGAACATGAGAGATAGGGAAAAACTTAAAATGATAATTTTATGAGAAATTATTATCCACTTGATCTTATCTTTATCTCTTTTCAAAGCTCTTAAGGAGAGGAATGGATTCTCCAAATTTCAAAGGGTTCTCTCGTGGGGTTTAGGAGAACAAGCTGGATCAAAATTTCAAAGGTGGGGGTTTTAAAGGGATTTTGGAGCTGGAAAATGATTTTGATCATATATTATTATCTATTCCCCTCGATATCATGAATTATGGTTCAAAAAAATTCATTTTATTATTGGAACGGATTCTCCAATTTTCATATGATTCCTTCTTGGGGTTTGGGAGAAATCTATCTTGCAAATCTTGATTTTTTGGAGTTTCAAGGCCAAGTTTGTCGAAAAAAATAGTCATCAATAAATTTTGAACGTGGTTTTCATATGTCATGAGTACTATATCATATTAAATTCTTCCACATAAGAAACTTCTAGTTCAAATTTGGTGGTAAACGGAGCGAATGGTTATGAGATATGAAGGAAACAAGAATGAGATAATTAGGGCATCGAGAAGGTTTTTTACTATTGGGAGGGAAAACCCAGCTTCAAATGGTCTCTAATGGCTGCCACTTTTCAATTTTTTGTTATGTTTCAATTTTATGTGTTGTGGAGGAAAGAGTGGATGCACTTATATGGTGGAAGTTGGAGTGGAGGGAAGCACATGGTGAAATGGAAGGATGGAGGAAGTGGAGAAGTGGAGTTTGAGTGTCTCATTGCACTTGGGCACACTTTTTGGGTGCAATTGCACCTCAGATGTGCGCCCAAGGTGCATGGTGGAGAGTGGAGTGCGCCATGGGAGGTGGATGGGTGAAAACACATGCATGCACATCCCAAACACAAACAAAAATTAATGTTTTAAAGTTGTCTTGCATGCATGTACATGAAACTTTGAACCAATCAGATCATGGTGCACTTTTTGGATAAAATTTTACCTCAAAATTAAACCCAAGGTTTAGTATGGGTTTGAATGTGTGTTTGGGGAAAACATGGGACCCACCATCACTTAAAGCACTTAACAAGTCATAAAGTGCACTTTTAAGCATCCTAATTTTTGAGTTGGAAAATTGGACCAATGAGAGTGAGGCACACTTATAACATGTAATTTCACCTAAAAAGTGTGCCCAAGGTGAAAAGGGACACCAAAAGTGTTCCCAAGTGCACAAGTGTTGCTTTGGAACATGATTTGAACCCTTGACTGACTTCTAGAATTGCTTTCTTTGCCTCAGGATCAAAACTTATTAAAAGTTTACAAAATAATATATGAATATTCACATAAATAAGAAAATGAATCCAATGAGCATATTTATAAGGATTCAAAATTATATCTTCAAATGAATTTTACCTGCATCTCCACTTTTTTATTTTAGTTGTAAACATAGTTTCCAAAAAGTGTGGGATAAACCAAATTATGGGTCCTAAATATCATTTAAAATACCCTCGATTGAGATTTTTGTTAGTCTTACAACTCCTCATGAGGTTCCCGTAATATTATGTGCAAAAATCCAATGCAAAGAGGTCACCTTGGTTTAGTGTCCAAATAGTTTCTTCCTTTTTATGTTATAAAAAATTTGTCCCACTTAGTATATCAAGAAGTAGGCTCCATTATATTTCCAATTCCTATAATATGATCTCCCAACTCTTCACGAGGCTCCTAAAACCTTCCGCTAAAGTTGAATCTTCAAGAAATCCTACACACTCCTTTTTCTCAAAAATCACCTATGAGAAAAATTTTCTCAAGACCATCCAAAAGTTTTAAAATGCTTCCTAAGTCATATCATCACGGAGAAGACTCTTATACCTTTCCGATGAATACAACTAGGACTTATCAAACACTCGAGTTTCCCAAAACCTTTCCCATAAGTTGATCTTTGAAAATGAGCAATTTTTGCAATTTTGACAACTCAGGCTATTTTGACCAATTTGACCGAGAAAGGGAAAAAAATCAATGGGGTTGCAATATAAAATGTAATGAAATTTTGTATGCCAAAAATTGGCTCTAGTTCATGGATATTAGACTATAAGGGAAATACATAACCCCATGCATCTCATGGGGTAGCAGACTCAATGTTTTGTCCATTGGGTTATAGAGCTACCACACTACAAAGCAAAAACACAACCAGGGGGAAAATGAAACAAACACATGACATGAGAAGGAGAAAAACAATGAGAATTTAATCACACAACAAAAACCTACATCACCTATGATACATGTGGGGACAATCCTCTTTCACCGTAGCACCGATTCTTACTAAATATGAACCGTACACGGGTATCACCGTATGCCTTTCTTTTGCAAATCCATTGACGGGATCACTGAAATATGACCCCTTTCTCAATTTCTTGAGAAATCTTATCTATTTTTGTTAACAATTGAGGGTCCACGATCAATTCATTTCCTTTGATGCTTTGGAACTTTTCTTCCTTCTCTCATTGATTCCCAAGTTCATCCTAATTTTTGTTTTGTATTCAATGTTACAAGGATGAGTCTTGATCATACTAGGATTGTTATTATTATACTAAGGATCATGATATTTTAAGGGAATTTGACCTTCACTTGTATTCTACTTCTTGACCATAATTTCCAAGATTTTTTTGGTAGATGTTTTAGGAGTTTCAATACTATCACAAACCTCTTGATGCTCCACGTTTCTCAATTGCTCCAAGAAAATATATTTTAATAACACTAGCTCTTTCTTGAATTGCTTCTCTGTATAGTCTGGTGTGTATATTAATTCATTATTTTGGAAAGATAATGAGCACAAGATTGGGCATGCAACATGGAAATCATCATCTTCTTCACCTTTTCCATTTTGAGATTTGAAATCCATCTTCATCATAAAAGCAACATTTTCTTGAGTGAAGTTGACCTTGAGATATTTGAGACTGTTCTTGTTTATATATCCCTCACCAAGAAGGATTTCATCTTGAACATAATCATCCTTGAGAAAATCGCACTATCTCTTTTATCCATTCTTTATCAAGAAGGTATCTATCTTCATGAAAGTGGAATGAACACAAGGTTGGGACTTAAATATCTAGATTGTCATATTAACAATGTTCAACACCATGGACTAGGGAGTCCATTTCCATAATGAATTAATATTCTTCCTAAATATATTCAACTTTAAGAGACCCGATAATATTGTATTTCATGCATTTTTTGAGGGAGTCATCCTCTCCCAATAGAAAGAGAAAATTTTGTATTCGCAAACATACTCATTCAATGTAACTTCATGATGAGTTTTAAGCATATGATTGGAAACATTAGACTCACCTACCAATAAGTTGATCACCATCATTTTGCATTCATGACCCACATTTATCATCACCTCGGGATTGATTTTCTAAATTTCAAGACTTTCATGACCATCATCACCCCCTAGTAGATAAATTGTATAATGCTCACCTCCATTGGAAAGTTTGTGTTTTCAAATTAGATTTAGTAGGGAAATGAGATCTATAGATCACAAATCCACCATTAAAGACCGAAGACTATATATTATGGCATGTAGTTGATTAGACAAATCAATAACTTGAGATAGATAACAAATAACAGAGCTTAACAAACAAAAGCTAAAAGCAAATAAAAAACAATAACAAGAGACAAATAACACCATATTTAAGTGGAGAAACACGAAGGAAAAAACTCCACTCTAAAAGCATTGTCTTTATTAAGAATTTACACAAGTTTAACCCAACACTTCCACTTCACTCCTCGAGTCTTTCACACCACCGGAGAGCTATGTCTCTTGTTTAGTTAATGTAATAATCATGACCATCTATCTCATTTTGTATTCTCGCTAGTGTCTTATATAGTATGTTATGCTAACATATCTTACAATCTAATCTTTTGTCTTTAATACTTGGACTATACAAATCTAAACAATGTTAAATCCAATCCCAAGAGGGATCACACCAACATTAATGTGGTTTGGTGAATCACCAAGCCGCTTCATTCTTAATCGTGAAAGACTGTTATCACCGAATCACAAAGACCCGGATGTTGATCGATTTCTAGTTTGATCACTCTAAGCATCCAAAGTGTGATTGGATAACATGGGTACTATCTCCAAGTTGTGGGACTTGCTACTTGAGATAGACCTCCGAGAAATCTGGTTCTATGCCCCTAAACTACACCCGCCACAATCTACCCTAATGCGGGAGAAACTAGCTATTCTAACCTAAAATTCCAAGGGACCAGAGAGAGAGAATGCATAAAATGAAAGCCTACACTAAAGCGGTGATACACGAAAAGAGGGTGTGAGAGTAATCTCCAAATGTGTGAAATACGAGAGGCAAAGTGCACACTAGAAGAAGTGATGACAGATTCACCATAATCCAAAGAAATGCATTTACAAAGAATATTCCAAGCACACACAATGATGATGAATTCCTGCAAGAACATAATAAATAGACACAATATACTTGTAGAAAGATTAAAGGGGCAAGAAGAATGCAAGGAAACACAGCAGGGGAAGATATATCCACAAACTGATATTTTATTGCTTCATGTTATGCACAGTTCAATCTATTACAAGATAAGGGCCTGGATCACCATGCAAGGAGTCCACTACAAGGGCCTGCAACACACTGGCTTCACAAAGCAATTTTGACAGAGCTTTGTTACCCAAAAACTCTCCCCCTTTCAATGAGCCCAACACTTCATTTTATAGAAAAATGAGAAGGAAAAGAGAAGAAAAAAATGGAAATCCCGAAATCTGTCCTTCAACCACTTGTAAGAGGCATTAAATTGAGTGGAATGGGTATACATTACTTGCAAAAGGCTCCCCATACTGTCCCATGTGCTGCAGCAGAGAAAGAATGATGACCATGCCTCTTAAATGCACTCCCAGCTACCAAATAAAACACTGTTCTGAACCCGGCCACGTTTTCTTAAAAAACTCAATCAATTTCTGATCAAATCCAGAATTTCTTGATTGCTGTGCATCGGGCTCGGAAACACGATTCCAACGGTACCAATTTTGTGCGATTTCGTTGAGAAATGCAAAAGTTATGGCCTTCTGAGTGCAGGCAGCTATTTTGGGCTTGGCAGGCGTTTTCTGTCTTTTGACGGGAAAGAGCATTTACTGACTGGAGCCGAACATGTTTCCTTAATTTAAATATATCTACCCTCATTAAAAATAAGAAATCCAGTTTTTGTGGCGTAGAGGACGTCGTGCTCGTTCCAGAAAGTCCAATTTTATCAAAATCGGAGCTCGGAGTCAAAAGTTATGGCCATTTGAAGTTTCCGGACCAAACGTTGACTTTTCCTCCTCTGACACGTGGCAGCTTCTGATTGGTCCTCGGCTGATTCGGCTCCTCCGCGTACTTCGCGTTCTTTCGTTCCGGATGTCCCAGTGCTGCCTGGGACAAAAACCTCCGATTCGCCCGAAATGGGCTTGCTCGTCCTCCTTTTAGCCGAAGACACGTGGCGCCTTTTGATTGGCTTTCGGCTCCAGTGGCTTCTTCGCGTATTTCGGGTCTTTTTGTCCCGGACGTCCCATTTTGATTTTGGACCTTTTGGGACAATTTCGGCCGGTTCGGGCATTTTTGGCCCGCTTGTCCCACTTTGCTTCGGACTGACTCGACCTTTTTCGCCCGGTTCGGCCGGTTCGCGCCTTTTCGGCCCAGATGTCCCAATCAATTTTTTACTGTCTGTGCTCATTTCGGCCGGTTCGGCCGGTTCGGGTCTTTTTGTCCCAAATGTCCCGAGCAACACTTCGCCAATTTTTCTTCCTCTTTCGGCCGGATCGGCTTTTCGCGCCCGCCGCGTACTTTTGGCCCGATTGTCCCTGCTGGGTTTTGGACTTTTTGTGCTGATTTCGGCCGAACCGGCCGGTTCGCACATTTTCGTCCCACACGTCCCAGAGGCGACCTTGAGCAGGACTTAGCCAATTTTCACGATTTTTCCTGGATCGACCTATTTGCCTTCTCGAACCCTTTTTTCGCATTTTCTCAGAACTTACTCCTAACTACCTGGACAGGAGAGTTAGAAAAATATCTGAGAGAACCTCAGAAACATGATGTTTGCTCTGAATCAATCAATGCGCCCGGGACTTGAATATTCTGATGCATGTTATCAAAATTACCGGGGGGTGAAATTTTGATAACAAGACCTTTAAATATATTTTGATTAGACAAAATTTAATAATGTTGGGGCATGCCCAAGTGGTAATCCCACTTGAAATTATCACCCCAACACCCCCTTAATGTTAAGTGTGAAGACAAATCAGGAAATCAAAATTTACCTTTTTATACAAAAGGATTTACATATCTTGAATCATTGAATCAAGCTAGCATGCCAACAAGGGAAATCAACATATCTTCCCGTATGTAAATTCTTAAGACTAGTGCTTTACATATGAAGACTTACGTCGATTATGGAGCCTTTTATAAACTAAAAATACCCATAACTAAAGCTTTGTAGGGATTTACAAGTAACTTCACATAGAGTGACACATTTACTTATTACAAAGTGGAGGAAGTATTGAAAGTTTACAATTAACTTTCTTATGCATTTGCTCATGAGACTTATAGTTCACATACAATGTTACAACTATTTGTAACCAATACCTAAAGGATCACTTTGTTACATACAAATTAGGTGGTCATGATCAAACATTAAAAGCTTACCCATGTCTTATGTAATAATCCATCAAGAGTTGGCATTTCCATACATACTCCCCCCTCAAGGGTAACTCTGATAGGCTGAAAAAGGCAAAAAAATTGAAGTACTTCACATCATGTAATGGCCTTCACATAATCTTTGATGTTTGAACTGGATTCTTTATCAAGAGCAATTTGGCCTTCACATATAGGAGGAATACTTCCTTTAGCTCCTATGTGTATCACTACTAGCAACCTCTTTAGCCACATGGCTCTTTGTTGCTTCAAGTGATGACACCTGCATCAAAACTTGAACATAAATCCAGCTATATATCCAACACAACATCAACATGGTTAGAGTCATGATAGACAACATAATAGGCATAAAAACTATAATAATGATATTCTTAAATAACTAACCATGTTATATTACAAATATGTTGAAAATTTTCAACATGTTTTACTATTAAAACATTAATTAGATGCAATCAGTATTGGACGTCTCCAATACAAACACAAAGGCATCCCCAAGTGTCATTGATATGCATGTAATAATATTTTAGTAATTAATGAAAATGATTTAACAACATATGTATATCTTCATATTCTAAGCCTTTACATAATGAGATAAGACTTTTAGTAGTCAAATTTTTATATTAAAAACATGATTTAATAGTCAAAAACATTATCTTACTTCTCTTGATTCTAAGAATTATATTCTTTGTTATCTTTAAGAGATTAGGAATTTTTCACAAAAAATCATTATCAGCACATCGATTACTAAAACCAAGCTCTTGAAAGAACCTATTAAACATACCAAGCTCTAGGAGCTTGCTTAAGAGATCATACAAAAGCAGGATTATAATTTTGTGAGAACAGAGTTGGAGAATCGGTCTCTTTTGAATCAAATTTCTCTATAACTCTCCCTTTTGAATCAAAAAGAGGATAAGGTGTACAAATTAGGCAGATCATTCTCATTTTGATACTTGGAATTGATAATGGAGATAAAATTTCTAAAAATTTCATGTATATTGATCTCGTATAATGAAATATAACAACTTATCTTAAAATAGTTCATAGTTACAGCCATCTAATTGAGATTTTATGTTCTTATTTTTAGCTAAATAATCCACAATTTTCTCATCCCCCTTCATGGGAGTTGTGAACAAATCTAAAACCATTTTAATGATCTTAGACAACCTACTACCTTCATGCATGGTTTCTAATTGCTTCCATGCATCCGTAAATCATATCTAATGCTTTGGAATAGGATGGGACAGAGCTTCTTAGGATCTCGAGAAAATGAACTTAGGTTTTCAGGGGTAGCTTGTTTCCCTATGGGACATTTTTCTATACCAGTCACAAGATCCTAGAGCTTTATAGCCATAAAACATGATTATAAATACACTTTCTAAATGCTAAAATTGGTAGAACTAGCCATTTTAATGCTCAGAAAACAATGGAGACAAATACAACTAAAAATCAAATAGAGGATGCCAAACAAAGACAAAGAACTAACTACAGATATTTTAATTGAATACATGACAACAAACAACCCGAATTTGATTAAAAAAAATAGCTTGAATTGGTCAAGTTCTGGATCAATTTAACAGGGTTAGGTCGTGTTTCAAATTTCTGCACCATTTTAATAGGAAAATTAGCCAATTAATTAATTATGAGCTTAAAAACATAACACAGTTTGTCAAATTTCCAAAAATAGCTAGATTTGTTCTAAAATAGCTTACACTAGTCAATTTAAGATCAAATTGATAGAACATGATTCGAGGTTGATTTACGTAAGCTCGGCGAATTTTTTGCAACTTGGTTCGGTGAGCTAAAGGATGAGCTACATGAGCTCAAACTCGAGTCGAGGCTAGAATAGCTCAATAATTTATTTATCAACTCAATGGGGTGAGATCAAAAAAATAAGCTACTTATTAAATAAAAATAAGTTAAAAAACAACCAAGGTGGGGGATGACACATGGCACAAATAAACAATGCAAATAAAGGCACGTGTCGGCTTTAAAACAGATCCTCGAGATGGACGTGAATTTTTTTAAGTCAAATCTATTTTGGGTCCAAAACTGATTCAAAAATGTGACAAAAGATAATAAAACATGTGTTTATACACAAAGCTTTAAAATATAAAGAAAATATACATGTCACCTTTTAATTAGCTCACATTTCGCAACACAAGTAATAAGTCAGAAGCCAATTAATTAAAAAATAGAACCGTATACACATGTCTTTAATTAATTGGATCGCATTTCACACTTTGACACAATGCAAAAGAAAAGTCTAAGTCAAACAAGCCACTTGTCGAAAAATTAATGGCTTAAATAGTTGACACTTGGCGGCTTTCCACCAAACTTTAAATAAATACTTTGAGCAGATTAAAAGAACCCCAAAAGTTAGCTAATTTTAAAATAAAGTTCGGGTCTAGAAAAGGAATAAAACAGGTGTCACAATCTAAGTGGAAAATCCAATGAAATACTAACACCCTGACACAATTAGAATACATGTCAAAAAATAGTTGGTTTACGTTTCACAAGTCTGACAAGTGTGAAAAGAAGAATACGTGTCGATTTTTAATTAGCTTAGACTTCATATATCATAGACTTAAAAAAATCTGTAGAATGAATACAAATTAGAGATCCCGTGGTATAAAGGAAAGTTAATAAACCCATGAAACAAAGAACTAAAGTTTGACACCTCAAAAATACTAAGACAAGTGTCACTTTTCTATTAGCTCACACTTTGTAAGTCTGCCAAAAAAATAGATAGATATATATGTGTTCAAATGCTATTGAATCGCACTTTGTAGTGCAATCAAAAAGACTAAAGAAAACTAAAGACACGTGGAGCCTTTTAAATGGTTCACATTTCACAAATCTGAAAAATGTGACAAAAATATACTTGGAGAGATTTTATTGGTCTGCCCTTCGTAATGTAAAAAACAAGTGAAAATAAGATCGTAAAGTGGAATACGGAGCCACTTGGAGCAATATTATTGGCTCAAGTTTTACAAATGTCAGAAATAGGAAACAACGGGTAGATGATGTGAAGACACGTGTAAAGCCCTTATTGGCTTGTGGATTGCAACTGAAAATATTATTGATACCATGAAGCAAGATGAAACCTTTTGATTGGCTTGGGATTCATAAAGAATCGATAAATGCAAAGCTAGTTGGAGCAACATGTGGCTCAATCTTCATAGTCAAAAGAACTCAAATAATTATGTTAGGGTGAAGCCAGATGACATAAGAGGATTGGCCCAAGCTTCACAAAGATAGAAATATGTCATATTGAAGCCATTTGGCACTCTATGAGTGGGTGCGGCTTCACAAACATGAAAAGAACAATAACAAAGCTACGTGGAGCAATATTATTGGTCTAAACTTTGTAAAAATGAAAATGATTGGAAATATGAAGCCAGATGGAAAAAAACGATTGGCCCAGGCTTCGCAAAGACAAAAATGGCAAAAAATAAAGATTTTACAGCCAAGACAGGACTTAAAAGTCCCGAATAAACTAGATCTAACTAAATATTTCAGATCCACATTCAAAAATGACTGTAACAACTATTTACAATGGGAAAACTAGAAAAATAGCTCACAAACGATGGATTCAAGTCCGTAAATGGCTAAAACGAGATGCAAAAGCATAGATCTAAGCAAAAAAATCTTAAACATGATCTAAATAGCCATTTAGCCCATTTTTAATCAATATTTCAAATAATATTAGGTGGGAATTGGAAGTTTAAACCTAGTTAGCTTGAACATGACTGTGGAACTTTTGGGTCTCGCAGATCCATCAATAAACTTAAAGTTTCTTTGCCCTTTCAAGTCAAAAGACTTCTAGATCAATCCTGCACACGCACAATCACCACACTCTGATACCATGTTAGATTTAGCAAGGAAATGAGATCTACAAGATCACAGATCCACCATTAAATGTCGAAGACTATAGATTATGGCATGTAGTCAATTAGACAAAGAAATAACTTGAAATAGATATCAAATAACAAATCGCAATGAACAAGAGCTAAAAGAAAATAAAAACAATAACAAGAAACAAATAACACTAGATTTAAGTGGAGAAACTCGAAGGAAAAACTCTATTTTAAAAGAACTATCTTTATTAAGAATTTACACAAGTTTAACCCAAGACTTCCACTTCACTTCACGGTCTTTCACACCACTAGAGAGATGTGTCTCTTGATCAGCTAATGCAATAATCACAACCATCTAGCTCATCTTGTATTCTCGCTAGTGTCTTACATAGTATGCTTTGATAGCATATCCTACTGAGTTTGATATTTTGTCTTTAATATTGGACTGTATAAATATAAACATTGTTAAATCCAATCCCGAGAGGGGATCACACCCACATCAATGTGGGTTGGTGAATCATCAAAGCCGCTTCATTCTTAAGCTGTGAAAGACCTTTTTAATATAGTTTAATTAGAAAAACTTTAATAATGTTAAGGCATGCCCAAGTGGATAATACCGCTTGACATTATCATCCCAACAATCGCCATCATTTTGTATTCATGGCCCATATTTATCATCACCTCAGGATTTATTTTCTATAGGTCAAGATTTTCATGACCATCATCACCCCCTAGTAGAGAAATTGTATTAATTCTCACCTCTAGCGTGAAGTTCGTGTTTTCAAGTTTTGATTCCATAAAATCATTATGATGTTTTCTGACTGGATTCATCATATTTAGATACTCCTCTATCAACATGGGTAGCTCAACATCTTCCTCTGAAGATATGAAAAATTTATAATCCCTTGAATTTTGAAAAATGATATCCGCCCTTGGATCATCTAGTCTTTGAATAGTGTATTTC